>VRYO01002772.1:38689055-38733015 GCA_009812075.1 Sialia sialis | reverse complement strand
AAAAAAAAAAAAAAAAAAGCCAGCACGCAGTATATTTATCTAAGGGAAGAATCACTGTTTGGGATTCAGTTGATATTGGTGGGAAAGGCTCACCTACTCACTGTCTCTGCATCCCTACCTGCATTACTCTGCTGGAAGTAATCACAGGCATCAGTTACCGTGCAGCTTAATGCAGATAAGATTAGTGCTTAGGGCTGCCTGGTTCCGTCATACTGTGGGTGCTGGCAGCCTTGCACCCCGATAATTCGCGGTTAGCAGTGCATGCAAACAGAAGTCTGTCAGTCGCTTTTCTTTTTTTTTTTTTTCCCTTCCACCTGCATTATTAGTCTGCAGTATTTATATGTGGCAGCTGCTAATATTATCCTCAAGGGAGATCAGTGTCAATGGGGAAAGGCTGCACCTTTTTTTTTCCTCCTCATGTCATCAGAAAATGTATATTTCCCCCATGTGTAAACATGCTCCCTGCTTCTAAGTTACATTTGGAATTTCCAGCCTCCTGATTTAGACTGTGTTTAAAAACAAATAAAGTTTTAGGTTATTAAACAGAAGGAGAAGTATCCAACATCTGGAGAAGAAACATTGAGCTGAGAGTGTAAGAAACTGTAAGTCCTGTTATTGTCTCATCAGTTAACAGGGATGTGAAGTAGCCAGTGACGACTGCTGCTGCAGCAGCAGCATGTCCGGGTGGTTATTTCCCAGTACTATAGCTACAGAGGGGCATGCAAGGCACAGCAAGCAGAGGAAAATCTGGTTAGCAAGAGCTAGAAAATACGTATGGAAGCAAACAGCAAATTACATTTGGCAGCTGACATAGCAGTTAGAATCCAGAAGTAGTCCGGGAAGGTTTTTTACTTGCACCAAATGACTGGGTGGAGGAGGGTAGAGGGGGAATGCACGTTACGGATTACACGGTGTACCAAGAAATTACTCAGAAAGTAGGTGTCGAAACAGTAGCTACCTTTAATCCTGCAAGTAGTTCTTTTCATTCGTGCTCTGAGCAAATGCAGCCGATGGGGTATTGGTGCATTTGTCCGGAGGGCTTGCTTGTAAAAGGGAGCAGTAGAAAAATGTACTGCTGGAAGCGTGCATTGCAAAAACAAGTAATAGTTGGAGATTGTGGATTTATCATGCCCTAAAAAACAATAATGCTGTTCTGTGTGATTGTGTTGACAGTGATGTCTCCAAATAAGAAATGAGATGTAATGCATCCTGCAGTCCATGCATGCCTCCTCTTGCAAATCGCGCATCATTCCTCTCTGGAAACCTTTAAGTCCTAAAATCCGTGAAAAGAGAATAAAAACATTATCATGGACCTGAGGGATTTTTACCTGTTGGCCGCTTTGATTGCCTGTTTAAGGCTGGATTCTGCTATAGCCCAAGAACTTATTTACACTATTAGAGAGGAGCTGCCTGAAAACGTGCCCATAGGGAACATACCAAAGGACCTAAACATTTCTCATATCAATGCTGCCACAGGGACCAGTGCCAGCCTTGTCTACAGACTGGTGTCTAAAGCAGGGGATGCACCTCTGGTCAAAGTGTCCAGTAACACGGGGGAAATCTTTACAACATCTAACAGAATAGACAGAGAAAAACTGTGTGCTGGAGCTTCCTATGCAGAAGAAAATGAATGTTTCTTTGAACTTGAAGTGGTGATTCTTCCCAATGACTTTTTTAGGCTGATCAAAATAAAAATCATTGTAAAGGATACTAATGACAATGCGCCTATGTTTCCATCCCCTGTCATCAATATCTCCATCCCAGAAAACACTCTGATCAACAGTCGCTTTCCAATCCCATCAGCAACAGATCCTGACACAGGTTTCAATGGTGTGCAGCACTACGAGTTGTTAAATGGCCAGAGTGTCTTTGGACTGGATATTGTAGAAACTCCAGAAGGGGAGAAATGGCCTCAGCTGATTGTGCAGCAGAACTTGGACAGAGAGCAAAAGGACACGTACGTGATGAAAATCAAAGTGGAGGATGGAGGTACCCCCCAGAAATCCAGCACAGCTATCCTGCAAGTCACAGTAAGTGATGTCAATGATAACAGGCCAGTCTTTAAAGAGAGTCAAGTAGAGGTTCATATACCAGAGAATGCCCCTGTAGGCACCTCTGTAATTCAGCTTCACGCTACAGATGCTGATATAGGAAGCAATGCAGAAATCAGATATATTTTTGGTGCCCAAGTCGCCCCTGCAACCAAAAGATTTTTTGCTTTAAACAACACCACAGGGCTGATTACAGTTCAGAGGTCCTTAGATCGAGAAGAGACTGCTATTCACAAAGTGACAGTGCTGGCTAGTGATGGTAGCTCTACACCAGCCCGGGCAACTGTCACCATCAATGTCACTGATGTAAACGATAACCCTCCTAACATAGACCTCAGGTACATAATAAGTCCCATCAATGGCACGGTGTACTTATCTGAGAAAGATCCCATCAATACAAAGATTGCCCTAATTACAGTTTCAGATAAGGACACTGATGTGAATGGCAAAGTGATCTGTTTCATTGAGAGAGAGGTCCCCTTCCACTTGAAAGCAGTTTACGACAACCAGTATTTGTTAGAAACCTCTTCCTTGTTGGACTATGAGGGCACCAAAGAATTCAGCTTTAAAATTGTGGCTTCTGATTCTGGCAAGCCCAGTTTGAACCAGACTGCCCTGGTAAGAGTTAAGCTGGAGGATGAAAATGACAACCCTCCGATTTTCAGCCAGCCTGTAATTGAGCTGTCAGTTTCTGAAAACAACCGACGTGGTCTATACTTAACAACTATTAGTGCCACAGATGAAGACAGTGGGAAAAATGCAGACATTGTTTATCAGCTTGGTCCTAATGCCTCCTTTTTCGATCTGGATCGGAAGACAGGAGTTTTGACAGCCTCCAGAGTTTTTGACAGAGAAGAGCAGGAACGTTTTATTTTCACTGTTACAGCCCGAGACAACGGCACCCCTCCTTTGCAGAGTCAAGCAGCTGTAATTGTTACTGTGTTGGATGAGAATGACAACAGTCCCAAATTTACTCATAATCATTTCCAGTTTTTCGTGTCAGAGAACTTACCAAAATACAGCACGGTGGGGGTGATCACAGTAACTGATGCAGATGCTGGGGAGAATAAAGCAGTGACCCTTTCCATTCTGAATGACAATGAGAACTTTGTGCTGGATCCATACTCTGGAGTTATAAAGTCCAACGTTTCTTTTGATCGAGAACAGCAGAGCTCTTACACCTTTGATGTAAAGGCAGTGGATGGAGGGCAGCCTCCTCGCTCTTCTACAGCGAAAGTGACAATAAATGTGATGGATGTTAATGATAACAGTCCTGTTGTCATCTACCCACCTTCTAATACTTCTTTTAAGCTAGTGCCACTCTCAGCAATTCCAGGATCGGTGGTAGCCGAAGTCTTTGCTGTGGATATAGACACTGGCATGAATGCTGAGCTGAAGTACACGATTGTAAGCGGCAATAACAAGGGTTTGTTTCGGATTGATCCAGTGACAGGTAATATAACTCTGGAAGAAAAACCAACTCCTAATGACGTGGGGCTGCATCGCTTAGTTGTCAACATAAGTGATTTGGGTTATCCCAAATCCCTGCATACTCTTGTGCTTGTATTTCTATATGTAAATGATACTGCTGGAAATGCCTCCTATATTTATGACCTGATACGCAGGACTATGGAAACACCTTTGGATCGGAACATAGGGGACAGTAGCCAACCTTACCAAAATGAAGACTATCTCACAATCATGATCGCTATTGTGGCAGGTGCCATGGTTGTCATAGTGGTGATATTTGTCACGGTTCTTGTTCGCTGTCGGCATGCCTCCAGATTCAAAGCTGCCCAGAGGAGCAAGCAAGGTGCTGAGTGGATGTCTCCCAATCAGGAGAACAAGCAAAACAAGAAAAAGAAAAGGAAGAAAAGGAAATCTCCAAAGAGCTCCCTTTTGAACTTTGTGACCATTGAGGAGTCCAAACCTGATGATGCAGTTCATGAACCTATCAACGGGACAATAAGCCTTCCAGCAGAGCTGGAGGAGCAAAGTATAGGAAGATTTGATTGGGGCACAGCACCACCATCAACCTTTAAGCCTAACAGTCCTGATCTTGCCAAGCATTACAAATCTGCCTCTCCGCAGTCTGCTTTTCATCTCAAACCTGACACTCCAGTTTCAGTGAAAAAGCACCATGTGATTCAGGAACTCCCGTTGGACAACACCTTTGTTGGTGGTTGTGACACCCTTTCCAAACGCTCTTCCACTAGTTCAGATCACTTCAGTGCCTCAGAGTGCAGTTCCCAAGGAGGCTTCAAGACAAAGGGCCCCTTACACACCAGACAGGTAAACGAGCACTTTTACTGGTCTATAAGTACTGCATACAAGTGCCCGATCAACCAGTATTAAAAGTGCCACTGTGTTGTGGGTTGTTTTTTGGTTTTTTTGGTTTTTTTGTTTCATTCTAATTTAATTTAGTTAACATTATGGGGGGAACAAAAAAAACTCAAACCAGACACCAAAAACAAGAACAAACAAACAAAAACCTTGACCTCTGTCATTAACTGGGGCTTAACCGTGTGTTTGCAAAATGCCTCTTATACTTTTGGTTTTGAAGAATTTTGATTGTTAGAGGACTTTTGTGCCTCTGTGCATGGGCATATACATGTGCATAAACAAAACTAAAAAAAAATCAAAACTTTTTTTTTTCTCCCCAGTATTTAACTGTCCCATTGTAAAACTTTCTGAAGAACTGTTCCCTATGTGCTAAATTTCAGTTAGAAATTTGACTGTTTCAAGGTTGAAGGGATATTTACATTGCTTCAAATTTCAAAGCGAGTTGGCTTGAATTTCTTTTCCAGTTCAAGCTGATTTGGAACCTGGCTAAGGTAGTGCTACTAAAAGGGTTATTTTTTTTTTCCCTCCTAACAAAGACAGCCAAATTTCCAAGCTACTTCATCAGTGAAGCACGTGGTTTATTGGTAGGATATAACTAAGCCATACGTAAGTCTTCCTCTTGTTTGAGTTCAACATGATTTTGTTGCAATAGATCAAAGTTGGTATCACATAGACAGTCTGCTGCATATTTTAAAGAATGGCCAAAGCATACTTTTGAAAGGAATGCGTTCTCTGAATACATCTGAATTATGCAGGAAAAAGAAAAAAAGTCAGTCCATTGTAAATATTTTTTCATCTTAGTAATGCATAAGTGATCTGATATATCTCATTTTAAACTGTGAAACACGCCATATGAAGAGGGATTAGGAGGCTGAGAGACTCATATTTGAACCAAATCCAGCATTAGGTTTTGTTATATTTTTTTTTTCCTTAGGTCTAATAATTCCTTACTAATAAAGATTTAAACGCGGTGCTGTCTTAATCTGTTATACGGGCGCTCGTCGGCGGGCGCCGCGGGAGCGCGCGCGCGCGGCCCGTAGATGGCGCCAAGGCACCGCGCGGCGCGCGCTGGCCCCGCGCCAGCGCTGCGGCGGCTGAGGGGGCCGGGGCGCGCGGGGCGGCCGGGCCCAGCCGGCATTCCAGCCAGGAGCGCCGCTCCCGCCCTGCTCCCTGCCCGCCCAGGCTCGCTCGCTGCTGGGAGTCGCGTCCCTGTTCCTCCGACTGGTGGTGGTTTGTTGGAGTTGATCCGGGACATGGATCCTAGGGAACAAAGCGAGACGCGTTTAGGTTTGTCTTTGTAAAGCGATTTTGACGGTAGCGAAGTTTAGGACAAAGTCGTCCTCTTGCTGCTGCGTTAGCCTTATCTGAGATGAATGTGCCGTTCCCAGAAGTGTGTCTTGACTTTGCGTGTCTGTGAGGTGTCACGCTGACAAGATGCTAAGAATAAAACAAGCGCTTTGGAGGCAGTTCTGCTAAAGTAACTGCACTGACACAGCTTCTTCTTACGAGACACTGAAAACCACAGTGAAGAATCTCACAAACCACTGAGCTCTCTTAGGACCTTTAAAGAAGGGTCTACTCCCCAAGCCATCTCACAGCATCGTACACACGCAAGTTTAAAAAAAAAATGTAAAAAAAAAATTATAGAAGATCTCTGCGTAGTCTATGCTTACTTGTCTGAAGTTTTCTCCTCAGTTTTAGTTGCAAAATGCAGTTCCCTCCAAACCATGCATTCCTTTTCTGTTTTGAGATTATTTTAATTTAGATGTAAATTAGCTGTCCGAACTCTATCAGAAAACTCAGCCTTAACTCCCCATAGTATCTAGAGGCAATTGGGACGCCCAGAATTTTTTTACCTGACAGAATGTGTAAGCTCTGCATGGTGAAATTGACCATGAGGGGGAAAGAAACTCCCACACCCATACAAAAACAAACAGTGGTATTTCCAGAGTTACCTGTGTTCATTACATTAAGTACTCTCATCTCCATTTATTAATATCTGTAATTATAATTACATATGGACCTGATTCAAATTTTACTGAGGTTTTAGTGTATCCTTTTTGAAGTCAGCAGATACTCATGATTTGGATTGCTCCCTGAAAAAGCTGTACTATTATATGTAAATGAGAATACAACTCTTTCTTAGGTAGACAGTTACCTAATCTGAGTTTGTATATTTTTATTCTGTGGGGAACGATACAGTGTCTTTTTGGGTTTTTTCTCCCAGTGATGAGTGCTACAGGAGGTAGTCTTTTTATGGTTCCTTGTCAATTTTGGCTGGACTAGTATAACCAAAAAATGGTACTAATCATGAACAATCTTTCTATTCTTCTGTCTGTAATTCCTAAAATTAGAATGTATCTTCACTAATATGCACCATCACAGGTATTTTTTTAAAAAACAAAGTGATAGAGTATGGCCGTTAAGCAAAATATTCAGATTAAAGATCTTATTGAACAGTAGTATGCTAATGCCACAGCGTGTGAAAAATATTTTTACAAATTCCTTTAGGAAGAGATACTTAGTTCTGTGCCATTGTACTGTTTTCTACAGGTTAAACATTACTAATTTCTCTACATCTAATGTTGAGTTAAGGTTAGGTATACATATTCAGTAACTTGGTGTGTTTTGTAAAGAAGATGGGAATTGTGGATGATGTTATGATAGGGAAAGATGAAATGTGGGATAAATAGATATCTAAGAAATATCAGCATCCTCCACCTTTACTTACAGTTTCTTTTAGTTCAAGGTAAATGCACACACAGTGTGTCTTGCAGATACGTTAATATTAGCAAAGAGCTGAGACCTAAGTCAGCACTTGGACTTCATTCAAGTGAAATCCCGATACTTTTGATGGGCTTGTGGCCCTAGAAATCTGTTAGAACTGTTAAATCAAAAAGCTTTTAGAATTTAAAATATATTGTTCAATTTTAAAAGTCTTAAGTTTTTGGGGAATTTTGTGGGGTTTTTTGGGATTTTTTTTGGTGGGTAATTTCTGTGCAATCATCAATAAATTTAGTGGAAATTCTGTGGTTAAGTTTTTACATGTGACTTTGAGTTGTACAGACTGATATTTCACAAGTACCCAGTATGAAAACCAAAGCCTCCTTCAAGTGCCTATCTTGCAGTAAACCTGGTGGATGCTCTGAAAAGAGCATTTTTGAATACTTGAACTTGGGATTGTTCTAAATGCTAATTCACGTAATTAGGAGTATGGAAAAGATGTTGCACACCACCAGCTTATATAGCTAAGCTTCCAAAATCAGTGTTATGACTCATAAAGAATACTGAAATCTATGCAGGCTTCTCAATCAGTGTTCTTTTCAGTATTTGATTGAACTTTAAAATGCGCTTCAAATTAGTAAGTTATTACACCAAACAGCTACATAGAAATATAGCAGAAGACAACATGCTGTATTCTTCTGTGTGAAAGATCTCTTTTGAAAAGCAAATAAACAGACAAAAACTCGTACTCAATGTCATTAGATTAAGAATAGATTAAATAATAAAAGAAATTAAGTCAAATTTACTGTGGTTATCCCAATTTTAAATTTTAACAACTTCATTTAATCAGATTTAAAGCACAGCAGTGACAAATAACACAGGTTTAAAAATACATATCAGTCTAGGTTATGGGCAAAGCCTTCAGTCTTCATTCCTAATCAAAATGCAGTTATGCATGTGCTTAACTTCCATTTAACATGGTAAAACTGAAGCAGGTCCCTAAAGTCCAAGTGACTTGAGATGTTGTCTTCAAGAAAAAATCATAAGCACACTATAAGCACTTTTCTGAATCAAAATGATAATTTAGAAATTTCAGAAATGTGCACAGTTCTAGAAGATTCAGGAAAGTTTAATATATGTTAACACTGTCCTTGTATTTCTGTGCTCTAGTGGCAGAAATTAAGGATTTGGGGCTTGAATGACACATGAACTACATTCCATACTAAAGTATATTTTTAATCTTATACTTAATAACGTAAGTTCTGTGGAGATTGCTTTATTCCTTTTTCAGCCAATGGACTTCTTGCCTGATCAAGGAACAAGTATCCAGGCTTCTGCTGATCAATGCACATCATTTTAAGCTGATGTGGCAAATCTAATTGATGTTATCTTACTCTGGATGTAAGTTTGGAGTTTACGTAAGAGGAAAGAAAAGCTGAAAACATTAATGACTCTTAATTTGATACGCTGAGAGTGGCAATTTCAAGGTGCATAAGTTGATGGAAATCTGCATTGGAACAGCAGTGCAGAGCTTACGTCACCTGCAAATATTAAAATTCTGTAACCATAGCATTCCACAATTCTGCGTGCAGTATTATTTTTAGTGGCCTTGTTTCATCACTTAGTATAAATAAAAAATACATACATTCTTTAGTATGCTTAGTTTGGTTTGTGTGTTTGCATGGATATTAGTCTTGGGTGCGGACTAGTCATCTGGAAAAGTGTCTGCATGTAAAATTCAATTGTTTTCTAGTTCTGTATATTTGTATATCTATACTAAAATATTAGAAATGTTGATAATGTACAGTGTATTTTTTCTATTGTTGTATAACTGAAAAAAAGGTTAACAGATTTTGCTGAACTGTCTAAAGAAATTCATCTTTGAGCTGAGACCAAGCATGAGAAATTTCAGCTGAAAAGAAGAATTTTTCGGAAAGTTAAGAGCATGTGAAAACTGGGAGTTATAATGGATATCTGAACATAACCCTAAGGTATAATACCATTTTCAATAGTGACGGGTAGACATGCTAAACTAGAGTAGGGAGCATTTTGTGTACACAGATCAGACAGTAAAAGCTTAGTAATCTTCATTTCTTTTTAAATGTTTCCTGTGCAAAAGATTTTTTATCAGAATCAGTGGAGTCTCATCTGTCCTGAATATCCAAAGCCAAAGTTTCACATATGCTAAGAAATTTGTGCCACACACGTGAGTGAGAGCTAGATCTTGAGAGTTTTATGCTATTGCAATTTTGTGATAATGTTCTTTTGTATATAGGAAGAAGGGAGAATCCTTTTAGTTTCCATTTCAGATTTTCACTTCTAAAGAATCTCTTCTTCTAGCACAGCAAAACCATATCAGCCACACTTTATTGACAGCAATTTTATTGTAGCTAGAGGCTTACAGTAAGCTGTTTATTGCTGTTCCCTAACACAGTTGACAGCAATTGGGGAATTAATTTTCTTGCCCCTGATGTGCTTTCTTGGGTATAAACAACAGATGTTAAAGATATGAAAACTGTGACCCATTTACATTCAGCAACTCTTTATGGGAACAGTCTACCTGTCTGAAGTGCAGGTTTCAAGTCCTGAGTAATTTTGCTCCATAAGTTCTAGGATTCTTACATTTGCAATATTGTTTATCTTCATAAATATTGTCTAAGGGCCAGATACATGCCTATGGATAGATCCTCATCTAGGCAATTTCTGTTCAAGAATAGCTGGATTCAAGTTTAATTTAGTTCACAGGATGTGGTATCTTCTTACTCTACCATTTAATTGCATTCAACCTATAGGATGTAACTGACAAAATGGACATAGAGTGTTCTGAAAGATCTAACAGGAATTACTGGTGCTACCTGAATTTTTAGTATCACTGCTTTCACAGAACATCATGGTGGTCTGTAAAATGTATACTCCTAAGTTTCCTCAGTTGCTATTCAAGTACAGCCGTGTTGCATACACTTTGTAATGTCCATGTCTTCATGGAAGAAAAAAATGTACATAGAATCATGTATTATTTTTTCTTATTTTATTTCTTTGACTTTCCAGCCTGTGGCATGATGTATGTAAAATTATTTATCCCCATATACTGATGTGGGCACTTAGTTCATTTCTGGTTTACATGAGATAACATTACATTGAGTGGAAAGATTTACCAGATTGTAGATAAGAGATGAATGGATGGTATCATCCACTTCATTACTGAAGTGTGGAGGGAGAAGAACATCTTTTGTTTGTTCCTATCTTTTAGAAAGACATTTGCTGCATAAAGGACTTACCTAACTGAGATTTTAAGTGCTAGTCTAGACAAAATGCATGTTAACCATTCCTTTATAATTAAAACACTATACAAAAAAATTCCTCTTAGTGGAATTGCAATAGTTTTCTTGTGATGGATTATTTTCTAGTGAGCTTTAAACTCTCTCTTGAAGCAAAAAGAGCTGTTTCTTGCAGAAGACACCTTAAACTAATACTGCTACTTTTTCATTGGTTGTAAAATTATAAAAATCTGAAAGAAGAAAAAATAAATTATTTTGAGCATAGGTATTGTTGCAACCATACAGACCCATGTGTATGCTATTCCTGGGTCCATGGAGTCTCAGGAAAACATAAAGGCAGCTACAGTTTTGGTACAAAATAAATGTTGAACTTTCTAAAAGTATCTGGACTTTCAAATCCTGGAATGATTTGGCTTTCATACCCAATTTAATTTTTGGGTTTTGTGTACAGTGTGAACTATATGTGATAATACAGAGAAAGGTAGTTAAAAATCTGATTTGTAATAGTACTGAGGCATCTAACTTGTACCAATCTCAAAAGTTACCCATTCTTTGCTTCTTTTTTCTTTTGCAGCAGCTGAGGCGGTGGGGGATGAGATTTATTTTAAAGTCTTGACATGGGTTGTCCTGCATCTTTTGTTGCACAGAGAGAAAAATTTATATTTCTTCATTTGTCAGGATTTTTTTTGTGTGTAGCATGTGTAGTTTCCTATGACCTGATCTTGTAGTTTTGGCAATTTTTTGTGAATTATCCATTGAACTTTATGTGCACAAATATTAACATTAGTGCTTGAAAGTTGGTCTGGAAAATGCACACTTGCTCTTACAAGAGGACTATAAAGAGCCTTTTTCTAGAATAACAGTTCATCATTTGTAGTTTAATCCAAGCTGGGATAAATCTGCTGGTTTATTCCATCTGCAGCTCTTTCTAATGTTAACTTCTTTATCAAAACAGTAGGATGATATTGAGATAATATTTCCAAAATCTAAAAATATATGTAAATTAATCAGGAATTAAGGGAATTAAAACACTTTTTATTTTGAGCTGAATTAGATAAAAGGGGAAAGATCAGCTGTCAGATTTTTTCTTCCTTTATTTCCACTCCCCCAGGTTTGCAGAAAGGCAGGGGTTTTAAATGGCAGCTCCTCCCCAGAGTCCAGAAAATGAAATTGGATATTCTCACTGACTGATAGCTGAAAGACAATCACTACTGATACTGATTTATAAAAAACTTTGTAGCCTGAAACTGATATTTGTTCATTTGCCCTCATTCCTTCCAGTGAAACTGTCAGATGCTTCATTTGTAGTTTTGAAGGCTGTTCTTAGCCTTCATGTGTTACTAGTTCATGTGTTACTAGTATGAAAAATCTCTTACTGGTTTTATTTATCATTAAAAAGTGTTAAATATCTGCCCGTACAATATTTTTCATGAAATGAACTAGTTTAGCCTATCCCTTGTAAGGTCATAGAGCCTTTAAAACAGCCTTTAAAAGCCTTTAAGAGGAAGACTGTGCTTCAATTAGGAATGGTATTTTGCTACTCTTCCAGCCCCTTGATTGGCAGCCAGCAGTAGTATCTCTTAAATGGCTAAGCCTGCTAGATACAAATATCTGTCGCCTTCAAAACACGTAAGTTAAGGACAGAATTGTGTTTCTGATGTAAAGATTCTCTAGGATACGTATGTTTCTACATATGAACTATGTCGCTGCTCTGCTGAACTTCATGGTGAAATGCTTTGACCACTGAGGTCTATCTTCTCTTACCAAAGATTCATTGGAAGAAAGTCTTCACTTTCACTTTAATCAAAGCTTGATTTACAGGAAGGGATCCAGAAGGTCCAGAGAATGGTGCAGACTAATGAGTTTTAAGAGAACACCTCCTTCCAGTGTTGTCAGGATGCACGGCTTGAAGGGGAATGATATTTAACTTTTGTTTTCAGTAGTGTTCCATTTGGTGAAATAGGTTTTGGGAATATTGTTGTTATTCCAATCTCTCTTCTTAGAGCATGTGATGAATATATCTGAACATCATGATTGCTTCAGGTGCCCAGCTTCTGATGGTAGATCCAGCCTCACAGAAATAAGTGATGTGCACGGAAAGTATCATTTGTGCAGTTTTCACCTGTACACTTAGCTGGTAGTGCCTGCACACACTGTACATTTTGCTTCTTATGACACTATGGTGGGATTCATCTTGTCTGACTTCTAAATCTATAACAAATCTAATCTGCTTCAGTGGGTCTTCACCCTGAAGAAAATATGGTGCTTTAAGCTGGTTGTCAAAGCTGAGCAACACAGCTTGGTGAGATGCATCCCATGTCCAGGGAAGAGTATAATTTGAAAGATCCATATTCTTCACTTTCCTAGTAAAGAGCATTATTTCTCACTGAAGTTAAGAGAAGGGGTTTAAGGTTATGTATTTCTTTAAGTGAAGGTGTTATTTGAGTAGTGCCTATGGGCACAAAAATGTATGTGCACAGTTGCTTTTGGGAAAGTCTCCTTTAGATTATTATTCACATTCAAAGGCTTCCAAATTATCAGAAAGAGCCTTACTGACTTTTTATTGAATTGTTATCTAGCCATCAGCTATCTGTTTTAGTAAGATGGAGCAATGAAACATCAGTTATTTTGTTTTGGCACTGTTCTGAGTATGTCTGATTTTCCACAGCACTGCACATTGCTTGGTACCTTGTTCTGTGAACTTTAGTACAGACCATTCACATTATAGTGCAAAAATGTTTCTTTTACCTCTCTCGTAAAAGGTATGTGTCTATAGCAGTATGAATTTTCAGTCAGTTGTCAAACTGTTTCACTTTCACCATTGCAAAAATACAGGTCAAAACATCAGTGACATGCTAGTGTTACTGCTAAGAGAATTTGAAATTGCCTTCAGTTTGTGACAACAGTTCTCTGAAACATGGATGCTGTTGAAACCTGCAGCAAGCAGAGCAGCAGGAGGTAGGCTGTGTACCACTTGCAAAGCCCTAGTCATCTCCTGTATTTTTAGCAACTTCCAGATAAATAAGAAACAAACAAAACCAACAAAACCCCCAACCAAACAAAAACAACCAAACTACAGCCCTCCCCCCCACCCCCCCATAAAATTAAATCTGCATCTACTAAGGACAGTAAATGTTGCCTGTTGAAATTTAATCTCTCTACTGTACAGGAGATGGACTTTGCATTTGAGATTTCATCAGTTTCATTGCAGAAAGCTGTTACATCTGTCAAACATTTCAGTTTGAAATGAACGCCTGATTTTTTGCCTTTGTATGCTACAAGAGCACCAGGTTGTCTGTCAGCAGAAGTACAAAATGAGACAAGATAGGAAATCCACTGCTGTGAGTGGCATTTTATTTTTATTTTACATCTTTTTTTCTTCCTCAAATTTAAAAATGGCAATATTGTTCTATAGTGGGGCAACAGATGAGAAACGTGGATGTAGTGGAGGGAGGTTGCTGCTGTCCTGTTAGTCTTGGCTTCTAATGCCCATTCTATTGAGAGCACTGGTATAGTCTGGGTGGACAGTAGATCTGTAGGTGACTGTCTGTATGAACTATGTAAATGTCTCTCCTGCATGAATGAGGTGAAAATATGAATGAGACTTAAATACATTTAATTTTGTTATTCGTAATTCTTGGTGTAGTATTAAAGCGTTGCAGTAAACCTCACGCAGCCCACTGATAAACCTCAGGCAGGACCACTTTCTGGGTGGGCTGTGTAGGCTATCAAACTGCCTCTGGGCAAAGCAGGGTCCAGAACCTTTGGCAAGTAATTTGAATCTTTTAACATTCTTGGGGTTTTGATCTACTTCTCTGAGTACAAATCAGAACTTTTGTTTTCTTAATGTGATTTTTCAGATTCTGGACTAAGAAATGGACAAAAGCATAGGTGTTTTTTGAGAGGTTTGAAAAACTGATGCACTTCTGTGGTTTTGTGATGTGTCTATTGACAGCATCCCCACTGAACATCCCTGGATTTCAATATCACTTAGCTTTGCTGAATCAGGCTTTGGTCTTCTTCTGTGCTTTAGTAGTTGATTAAGAAATATTCTAATCCGTCACAGAGTACCAAGAAACTAATGGCTTGTGAAGTATTTTAGTCTTCAGGCTTCCACTACAAATGATATGAAAAATAGTGTCATTTGACTGATGCTTAAATACATCTCTTTCTTTTATAAGATACTGTCTCTGTCCTTTCATGTTTCTTTTTTTATTCTCTTCTTTTATTCTCCAAGCATGCTTATTTTTATAAAACATATACATGCACATTCTAGAAATCTGAGTTTCCCCCCCTCAAATAAATAGTATCATAGTGCAGATGTGGCACATTTTATGTACAATCTGTTGTCATACACCCAACTCATAACCACACATCACTTGTGTCCACACAAAGACTTTTAATGAACCACGCTCTTTAAGATTCAAGCATTTGAAACATTTGGAAACATATCTGGATAGCAGAATACAGTAATTTCACGATTATAAGCCGCACCTTTTTCATTGAAGAATCCAGCCTACCCCAGTAGTGCAGCTTATGTTCAGATGCGGCTTATCTATGAGCAAATCCCAGTGAAATGCCAACCTGGAAGTGTGAGCCGGCCGGGAGGGTGCCTGGGGCTGCCTTTAAAGGCTTTGCTGGTCTATGGAAACTGTTTGCAACTTGAGCACCTGACACTAAACCCTGTGCTGGCGCGATTCTGTTACTAATTTGTTACTTTGTTACACATGGATCCGGGGGGGGGGGGGGGGGGGGGTGCGGCTTATATTCAGGTGCGGCTTATAATTTTGAAATTACTGTAATATGAGAAGCCATCCTATATGTGTTATAGTTAAAACAAGTAGACAAAATAATTATTTCATATGTTTTACTCACTCATTCTTTTCTTTTTATGAGATCATTCATACTTTTCTAAAATATGGCATAATGCATTCACAATTTGTAATAGATATAGATGTGCTGTCTCACAGACTTATGATAGAAAATTGATTCTGAAAACAAGAACAAAAAATGTACATCACAAAGCAGAAGAATGAAGATTGCAACTCAGTAACTAGATAGTGCTTCTTGAATTCAGCAATTTGAAAGGGAGATTGGGAGGAGAGATGAAAACATTCATATATCTTACATTTCAAAATGGTATAAAGATGACTGAACTTGTAGGAAAACTTATTCTTTAATAAGAAAGCTGACAGTGCTGCTGTGATATACAGATTGTCAGTGATCCTTGAGTCTACTTCTTCAAAGCAGTTTGCTGAGCACTTTTCAATGCCTGCTGAAGCTTTATAGATGGTGCAGATCACCTCCAGACAAAGTACTTCTCATTGTCATCTATGGTATTTATCTGTCAAAAGTATGTCACAGAAGTAATTCCTGATTTTAGAACTTTCATTCTTTGGATCAGTGGTGACCACATTAAAAAACACTCTGCGTTCACTGTCTCTCACACTTCGTATTATTTAACATTTTCAAGTCCTAGTGCTAAATACCAGCTTTAGTTGTATTCAGCATTGTGGAAATTCATTTCAGTAAGCCTCTAGCTACTGAGAAGTGTTATATCTTACATCCTGCTGTCCTCAGTAAAGATAGTTGGGGGTCAGGAGAGCCCTCTGCACTGTCTGCTCCTGCTTGCTATTGCTCGTGACATTTGGCATCTGATAGGGATGCTGTGATAGCACCTTCAATTAAAAGCCATAGGCAACAAGCATAACAAAGAGAATCCTTAAGATTGCTTAACATTATGCCATTACCTCAACGTGAATAAAACCAGCATGAGAATAAATTGCCTGTGTTAGCTTAATTGTGATCTTCACCTAAGCGGTACCCATGAGACCTTAGACCCAGCAGTGGGAGTATCAGGGGCTAGAGATAAATACTAGTGGGAGTATCAGGGACTTTTTCTGAGATTGCTTAAGTTTATCGTATTTCTGTTAGAAAACAGTGGCACAATTTTATTCCAGCTTTAAAGTCTTAAGCTTTTGCTGCTTGTTTTAGGTTTTCATTACTTTTATGTCTATACAGTTACGCAGATAATGAAAAACAAAAAAATCCCTGCATATCTCCGCTTGTAACACCGCTCTGCAACTATATACCACCTCATTAGATTTTTCAGTATCAGAGACAGGTTACCATTCTTTCATGAAATCTGAACTGCCATCACATCTCGCTGAAGCTCTAAGGCATGCCACAGTAACTTTCACAAAGCGCATTAACTCTTGCAACAGAATATTCAGTCTTGTAAACACAAGGAAATCATCTGGCTCTGTCTATCTGTGAAGCCAATTTGTTTGACATTTTCTCCTGTAAATTTTGCTGCTCTTAGAAATTTTTTGAAATTTCAGTTTTGTCGTTTTCTGCACAATGCAATTGACTGAGGTAGACCTAATCTCATTTACATTTGGATGGTGCTGTACACTCATTACTCTTTGAACGTGACGTGCCTTTTTCTCATTTTTAAAAGATTCTATATTCACTGAAAAAAAATATGTTTCATATCAAAATTACTGTTGTGAGGTATCTGCCTAAATGTAAAATCCTTGTGGAGACAAGAAAGAGGTATTTTGTACCTTACTGTAGCTGGTCGAGGTCATCCTGGAACAATTCACTCGGGGTTGGTCTCTACTGGCTCTGTATATGTGAATCTACAATACCTTATCATTAGAGGGATTTTTTTACTGCCTTACATACTTCAGTGTGAAATCATGCTGCACTGTCTCGGAGTGAGGTGCCTTGGAGGATATGAATTACGTGTGTACTTACTCTAGGTTCTTTAACGCTTCTCAACTGATGCCAAGTTAGTCTGTCCTACTGTCTGGCAAAACCATACAATTTGGCCCTGTGGTTGAACTAAAGTCCTTGGAGTTTCACATATAATACTGATGATATTAGCAGAGGTACCTGTAAATGTTCCTGACAGGCTTTTATCACCATCTGGTGCAATTCCAATGCATTTTCATACATCTTCAACATTGGTGTTCTGCGAATTATGCTCAATTGCCAATGATTGCAGCTGCACACAATGGCTATAACTCAGTCACCCCCCTAAGGTGGAGCAATGTGAATCACCAAAATCGAACATTAATTCAGCACAGGCCATTACATTGTGATGGTGGTGGTGTAGATGTGCCTGTGTTCTATTTTCACTAAAGTATGTATTCTATTTTCACTAAAGTAAACCACAATATTTTATAGGAAGCATGATCAGAATACAACATTTCATTCATGTTAGATGTCTGTTCCATGTTGAAAATAAATGACTTGACTAGGAACAAATGTCAGTTCCTTTGCAAGTGAGGGAAGCAGTCCTGGGCATGAGTTGCCTTCTTGGAGGTTTTTGTTCTGTAGCTTGAGTCTGCTTGCTCCTAAGAATGTACTTCTCAGTGTATATCTTCCATATTTTTAAAGTTTCTCCTGAAACTGTCCATAGGTTTGGGGTTTATATCTCTTAAAATTTTCATTTGTATTGTCTCATTTCTTTATTTTGGACCTAATCTCGATGACTTTTTTTTAATATTTTTTGCTTCTGAGCCTTTCTAGGTAATTTGCTTGTTTCATATACTGCACAGGTGTTCCACCCATCCTCTAATTTTCAATACACTTTTATAAGCATTATTTTTCCTCATCAACCTACCTACAAGACCACATATTTGATACAGTCAGTAGTTAACTCCCTGTGAGACATTTTCCATTCACATGTGATACCTGTTGGCTGCTGCTTCCAATTATGCCATATGCTGGAAAGCTGAGCTGTTGAAGTATTGGAGTGAACGTTGTAATCAAACTAGTTAAGAAGTAGCAGTGTGTTTCATAAAGGGTTCTGGACAATGTCTGATTTTTGCCATAAGCAAAATACTGACAAGTCCTGCTTTGTTTTGCTACTTTTTCAGGTGGCAGAGAGCTAGACATACATTCATTATATTGTAAAATCATAACCTTCGAGATCTTGCTGAATCTGCCCTACAGCTATTTATCACATGATTACAGGGAATGAAAATAACATTCTTCCTTCTACTAGGAATATGTTGCTAACCTTGGGGCAAGATAGTGCATAATTTTATGTGTGCCTAGTCTTGCTGTTATATATAGACTGTTTTGAGATGAATCAGTTTTACCATTTCCCAGAATTTAGCACTAGAGCTTTAGCAGAGCCAAGGAGATTTCATATACTTAGGCTCTTGGCTGCAGTAGTGACCAGGGATCTCAAGTCTGAGTCACATTTATATTAATGCCATTTTATAGTAATGGACAAAGGCCAAAAATATGCTAATATCATTTACTCCCATGTTACTAGTTTTTTTAGGTTCTGGCTGCATGTAACTCTACTTATTCTAAGTAAAGGCTATCTGAACCCAATTCTTATTTTATATTCATTAATTTTCTATTTGTGAAATCACAATTGTTTCCCTGATAGTTTTGCTTGTAATCAAGAGTTGAATCTGTCTCCTCATGCTTTTGCGCTAATCCCTCTTTCTTCCTCCCACAAACAGGCTGAAGGAGATGCAAAGATCTGTAACATTTTTTTCTGTCGTGTGGCACCCATCCTTATCTTGCAGCATCTTGACTAATAGCTGGGTTTAAACAAGAAGCAGAAATTCACTATAAATAGCAAGAATTACGGAAGCAGAAGCTCAGTCACTTTTCACAATTACCACTGAGCTGCCAAGCTGCCACTTTTACAAGGTAGCTCTACTATGCTGCGTACCAAATATGTAGTTTTGACTTCTTGACTTCCTCTATTTGCAGGGTGACATGCAGGGAGTAGTTTTAAGCACATTGAAATAATCTCTGATACTACATAGACACTTTTGAATTACTTATCCGTATAAACAACATTTTTGAGTATTGTCTAAAGATGAACATTTCTGAAAAAAAGAAATCCAAGCTATGTAAGTTGAGTTTCAGGTTTTAGTATCTGTGATACATACTAAGAACAGAAGGACAGCATGAAATTAACAGAAAAAGACTGAGGTGGATACTGATGAAAACAGCTGAATATGCAAATCAGACTACATCCATTGTTTTAAGAAATTAAGTACTTCTGGGTGTAGTTGTTATGGTAGTCTGTGCCCTTAACAGGAATTTGTACAGTTACAAAATAGATGTTATTTTCTAATCATGGGGGAAAAAAATTAACACATTTCTAGTCCATGGGTATGTGATATTTTTAAGTAGTTTAACACAGTGGTAAAATGCCTTGTACTTAACCCAAACCCACGGGGCCTTCAGATTATGCTGTTCCAACTTGCTGTGTGAATTTTCTTTAGGGGATTCCTAGTTGATTAAAGTGTGATAAAAACTGACATCAGGAAGGGAGAAGTTTGTTTTTATTCTCTTCTATATTGAGTTAGCTGTCCCAAAATATAGGTATAAAAGCAGCAGTCCACTTTTTCAGACATAGCTGAGACAAACATAATGATTTTAAATTCTGCAGAACATACTTTGGCAAAGTGCCCATTTATTTTATTGAGAATTTTGCCTGATTAAGAATTGTTTCCCCCTTATCTCTGAGTTTCTTGGACAAACTGTGTTGACTCTGATCCAGTAAAGTAGAGCAAGCTTCTTAATCTGGCACATTAAATAAAAGCTCAGCTGGGAGAGGAATGCAGCATTTTGTCTTTGCATTTCAATTGAGTTGAAACTTCTCATTTTAAGCTCAGGCTGTGAGAATCATCTTTAAGCAATATAACATCATACACAAAATCAGGTGATAGATGCTTGGAATGCATACAAGAGTATGACGGGGCACATCTTTCCTGTTAATAAAAACAAAAATAAGTAAGTGCAGTGTTCAGACTTCCTTATTCAGTTCTGTCAAGCAATACTGTTTTGACTTCAGCACTCCTGCTGTTTGGAGTCATGGACCTTTCTTTTTACACAGACAGGGTATTATCCTAATCTGCATGCTGGGAAAAAGTCCAGTTGAGAGTAGCTGAAATTCTAAAAGAAGTTTCACTTTTGACCACATCCCAGTTTTGAATCAAGATTGCTAATGTAGGAAGGCTTGCTACTTCTAGAGTTGTGAAGAGGGTCTTTCCCCCTCTTCTCCCCTCCTTGAGAACCTCTTTCTCAAAACTTTTTCCGTCACATTTTGCTTCCTCTTCTTTGTGAAAATTGCTCATATTTCTGCCAGTGTAATATTGAAAAGAGTTGCACTTTTTTATTTCTAAAAACAAATTATTTTTTTCCACTTGTACTGACACTTCAAGCTCTGCCAAAAATGTGAATTGAAATCTGCAATTGTTCTGTAATTCTTTAAGCAATTACACACACTGTGGTTCAAAATGCTGCAAAACTTCAGCAAGAAAAATCTGGCACAAATCATAAACAAGTAACTGATGCAAATACTAAAATACATATTTTTTATTTTAATACATATAAATTATGAAACATAAATGCAGTGTCAGTAACTCCATGAGTGATCTTGTTTATCATTTTATCACATGTTGAATGAGGGGAGTCTGCAGGTACACTGAATGCTTGAAAGCTTATTTATCTTGCAAGAGTACTGACAATTCTCAGTTTAATATACAGAAGTACTTGATAAGAAGCTTACCAAAACAACATGGTGGGTTTAGACTAACATCATACCAGAAGGTCCATCCTTCAGTTCTCTGAATCATAAGAAGAAACAGATTGTTTCGAACAGAAGATGAGAAATAACACCATCTAACCAATCTGCAGTTTGGCAGAGTCAGCATAGGATGGCTGAGATTTCTTTCTTATTCTGAGCTAATGTATTTATTCGACAGAATACTGAAGAACTGACCATTTCAATGGAGAAATTTTTTCCTGAAAAGTCTTGGTAGGATCAGATGGGTCTTAATAGGTGGGTAGTTACATAATGCTCCTCAGGGTCAACCAGCAGGGTGAACCAGTTGATGGCATCAGCCCTCACTTGGGAACTTCAATATTTAAGGCACCACTGGAAAAAAAGTAGGTGCTTGCTTCCTTCACAGTTTTTATTGCTTCCCCTGAAGACTTCTGTCTCCATAATTCTTCTGGAACTTTGAAGTCCATGAAGTTTTTTTCTTCTGGGGCTTGGGAACCGTCACTTTGTACAAATCTATTGAGTAAAATTTTGTGACCCCCTGCTTTTTTTTTTTTTTTGCTTTTTTTCTTTTTTTTTTTTTTTTAATTTTTTTTTAACTGATGCTACAGGCTTAGCTTTTCTGTTTCTTCAAGGCACTTTGGCTTCTCTTCTTACTTTCTTCCTACATAACCTAATGTAGCAAAAGTATTCTTACTCTTCTCTCTTACCTTGACTGCAGGCCTCCTTGTTTTTTCACCTTTGCATTATTTCCCAGGAGAAAGTGCAAATAAACCCATGAAGTAACCATTATATGTTAGGAAGTGAATCATGTATCTGTTGCATGTTGCTGGTTTGTGCCATTTTATCAACCAGTATTAAATATGTAGACCTAATTAGTATATTTGGGTTTGGATTTTTAAAATAGAAAGATTTCCTGTATCTCAAAACAGTGCATTTAATTCTGTATCAATAACAGCTCTTTCAAACAGAACAGGCAAAAATACTTATGTGATATATTGTTGCATACTCCTGAAAAATAAAATTTTTAAAAATTATTTATAGTGGCACACATAGAAGTATATATATAATTGTTTATATACTTTTGGGTGTTTTAGAATACAGAAATATCAATATTGTTCTTTTAGTTAAGGGTAAACTAAGGTATAGAGAAATAAAATTGTATAGGTGACACTCAAAGCAAATCGTAGAACATGGATTTAAAAACTATGTATGTACTATGCAGAAGAATATATATATTCTTATATAGAAGAATAAAATTGAATTAAAGTGTTGATGTGTTAATGGAAAACATAGCAGTTTTAGAAATCTGGGATGCCAGTAACACATCAGCAGCTATTTGCATAGTATTGTCAGGGACAACTGTTCTGTAGACAATCCAGTGAATCAGAGCTGTTTGATTAATCAAATCAAGTCTCTGTTGTAGCAATGCAGAGAGGTTATGTCTGCTGGCAATCTGATTTGAAATCAAATGTTTATGGATTAATGAACACAAATCAATTGCATCTAAGCCCCTTTTCAAGCAAAACCTTAGGTCTTTGGAAATGAAGCTAAGTAGAGAATGATTAGCCTGGTCTGACAGCACAAGTGAGACTGTCCCCGCAAAATACACTCTTTACAATTAAATAAAATGCAAGCAATTAAAAGGAGCCAAAACAAAGCAAAGAACAAAATTTGCAAGTCATGTTTGCTATTTTATTAACATATGGTAATGCAAGCAATCTGTAATCATAGTTACATTGCATTCTAATAGAACAATAAACTTAACAGAGCTATTCCATATCAGCTGAGGATCTGTCCTACCATCTGTGTTTTAAAAAGTAGTCCAGGCCTTACCTCTAGGTGACCTTTGCACTTTAATGCATCAAAAAAAAAAAGGAAGAGTATTCTTTCTTTCTTAGCAGTAGCTGCTCATTAAATGATCTTTAAAAATTTTGAACAATGTGCATATTTTAAAAGGAAGTGTGTAATCCCTTTGAGCATAAAAGAAAGTTCTGCTTTTATAGGAATTGACTCAGAAATAATTCATGTACAATTTTGCATTCCCTTGGTCTCTCTCTTCTCCAAGAGGGCTCTGCTTTGGTTAGATACTAAGTTAGTTATATTTAAATGCCACCTTTGTTTCTGCCCCCACTGAGCTTAACAGTAATTTTCCTGGCTAGAATAAAGAAATTCTTGCTTTCATATTTTATCCCTTCCCCATGGTGCAGTGGACCAATAAGAAGCATGTAGTTCTTACCGAGTTAAGTGAATAGAAGCACTTTTCTGAAGAAAATTGGCTGGCTTTCACACACCACAGAAAAATCATCAATTAAAAATGGAAACAGCTGGAAATTAACATCTTCTTCTTGTTGAAGGTGAATATTAAACTGCTTCCGATTTGATTTTCCCTTTCTTTGTTTGAAGATGATCATTATTATTTTACAATTACATTTTCACTTCCGAAGGTAGCAGCAATAGGCTTACTTGCTTGGATTTTATTTTTGACTTTGTGTAACATTTGATCTAAAAATAGCTGTACAGGCTTTATGCACAACATAACCGAACCCTAAGTTCATGGAGGATAAAATTTTTATCAGAACAGTTTAGGGTTAGCAAAAGATTTGCATTAAAATCTCTGGGAATTTTACATTTTATAGAGAGTGCTTTTGAAAAGCCTATACTTTGCCTCATGCTGAACTCATAAGGATCACAGAACTAAATCCTAAGAGTGTTGTCTGCTATGTCACTTGAAAGGTGATTTAATCTGGAGGTTAGAATATTTTAAATGGAAACATTAGTGATGACAGTCACTAATCTGAAAAAACCCAACCCAAATCAAAACAAAAATGGCAAGACATCAGCCAGAGTCTTAAGACTATGAGAGGTAGATGCTGTTTTGTGCAAGGAGAAACTCCATGAACTGGCTTTTTTGACGAAGTTTCATATTGTGTCACCATCTCAAAGTCATGATTCTTTTAGCTTGTGATAGTGAAAAATATCTTTTGGCTGCTTACTTTAGTGATAAATATGTAATTTGATTTTGGTTGGTTAGCTCTATTAATTTAGATTGATTGGCTGGTATAGGTTTTCTAGTTATTTTGGTTGCATTTGTTTAGTTGGGCCCAAATAATTCAGGCAAGGAGAATATGAAGCCAGTCATCACATTGCCTTGTGACTGTGCATGTGCATGTATGTATATGAGATCAGATATATACATGTGCTTGTATGTATGGGATTACATATATCTCTTGAAATACTGAGGATTCTGCTTCAGAGAGAAGACGTGATGGTGGCCAAAAGTACATTATTAATGTTATCTAATGAACATGTGCTGGTATGTATTTAATAAATAAAGAGTCATCAGAAGAAAATTCAAAGTAATTTTCAACAGTTTTTATGAAGACCAACATTACTTCTGTTGTGAATAACCCAAAAGTTGACCAAGTCCTCTTACAGTACCGGACAATCTCTGTTTATGAAAACAGCTGAAGATCTAATTTCATGACATTTGAAGATTTATTTTACATATTAGAAACACATGCCAAATGTTACAATGAACTATCTGAAAATCCAGTGCAATTGCAGTCCAAATCAATGTGAAGCTTCTCCCACATAGACCTATGGCATATATACATCAAAGGTGAATATGTTCTGTAGGAATGCCTTTAAACAAAAGCATGATAGAAGGCAGACAAGATGAACCGTTTGTAGCTTGCAGGTTCCTCCTTAGCAAGCAGTTCCCTATCTGAATCCCTGTTGCTTAGAACAAATGAGAACAAAAGCACATAGATATCACTAAGGCATCAGCAATACGATTGGAGAGAGTTTCTTATCTGGAAGAGATCATAAGGCACCTCCACATGGGTAATTCAGATTCCGTTTGACTTAGCTGCATTTTACTATTTGTTTCTGGATGTGAAAGTCCTCAGCATTGCAACTACTTGAACCTTTGGTCCTGTGGGATCTGGACAGATATTTGCAAGATTTCAGCTGGGGAAACACCATGCTGGTACTGAGAGTGAGCTGTCAGGTGCAATTTCCATGTATAGGTGTGTGGAACTGTTGCACTGTGCTAGAAGATAAACTCCTTGCCACCAGTTTGGCTTGCACAGTTGATTGTGGCATGGTTGAGCTCTGCCTGTGCTGTCTGAGCACAGCTCTGCCCTGAGCATCTCTGTGGGCAAAATCCATGTGTCAGTGTCCTTTGGGCTAATGTAGGCAGCAGTGCTGTCTAGTGTGATGGGTTTTGCAGTCCCTGGTATCTGCTGCTTCTAGTGTGACCTTTAAAGAAGTGCAAGGGTCAGAATTAGACACCTAAACCTGTTTGACTTAAATTTCTGTGTCAGATATTGAATTTTTAAAATTGCTCAGTATGCATTAAGATTTCTTAAGCAAAATTTGTTGAGACTTTCAAGTGTTTTACCATAAGAGTATCCTGCTGTTTTCAACAGTGTTGCAAGGAGACAAAGCTAGTATCACTGTAGATGACTTCTGATTGTGTTGTAAATGTTGAAATTCATCAGCAAAATCTCAATTACTTTTAAAACTATCATTGCAAAATTATTTTGTTTTTTCTTTCAGTGTGTTGTTTGGGTTAGGCTTCAGTAGTCTCTTCAAGCTTAAATATGATCCTTCTGCACAAAACTTCCCACACCTTATGCTCTGTGTACATCAAAACAAACAAAACTAGTTCAGTGGTCTGGAGGCAGGATACACTGTACCCATGGGTGAGTAAGAATGATTTATGCAACAGTATGCTGAGATACTTAAGTGATGGGTGATAAGCATATAGATCGTGTAATCACACTTGTGGCTACTGCTACAGTAGAAAGGATAAGATCTTGCTGAATTCCTGAAGGATGAGATAGTAGTGCAAAAAACAAGTCAGATCTGAGAAATCAAATGATACAACAATAAATATCTCAGTTACCTAACAAGAGCTTTGTTTTAAATTTTCCTGTTTTGTGGTTGATTGTAAAGCTTTAGCTGTTTGTTTTTGTTGTTTTTGTTTGTTTGTTTTTAAACTTATTAGCTTATTTATTTTCTCTTTTTCACAATTTAAATATCTAAATATTTAGTCAATTTTTTTCTTAGTTAAAGATTGTGGTTGTATGTGTCACTAAAGACCTTAATGCAACTGATGAGCAAGCAAGCTTTTGTTTGTTTAGGCTTCACTAGATAATCAATCACAAATCCTGACTGGGACCTCGTAGCTGTTACTTTTTCACACAAGTAAAATTAAACCAAAGTTTACAGCTTTAAATTAATCAAGCTGATGAAAGGCTGAGAGTTTCTCATTTTCTTTTTCCTAACAAGTAGATAATTTTGACTTCTGTCTACATGGGAAAAATAAGGCAGAGATATACATGATCAGAGATAGAAATCTTGCAGCTGTGTGCATGTGCATATGAGAGAGAAATAATATCCAGACAGATAGATTATTTTGCAGTATAAAAATGTTGTATTAAAAAGAAAAATGCTGGTGTTTGCGGAGAATCTTGCATTTAATGAGAACAGCCCAGGAAAGGAATGCTCCCAGTAATCTCTCTTTGACTGACTCAAGTGGAAGAAAGCCAAGTTTTTCAGTTGCACAATGGGTTGCAATCATGTGGGAGAGTTCCCGGTTGGGAGTGGAAAACTGAAGACCTGACATGCATAAGTGAATGAAGCTACCATATGTGATGTGTTGATTTAAGATTTTTCTCTCCCTCCTTAAAAATACAGCCTTTGTCTGGGTGCTGAAGAGGTGACACTGTGAGGCACAAAATTAGTTTAAAATTGACATTTTGGATATCGGTAATAATTTGTCCTGACATTATGGCTACTGGTTGTGTTTGTGACAAGCAGGCTTGATCCAAGGGGGCACTGTGAGAGCCAGATTTAATAGAGGACCATTGTAATTTTCTGCCTTGGAGACAGCAGAGACTTTCTAATGTTTTACCACCACAACAGTCAGGGATTACTAAATAACAAGTCCACAGGATTGGGGGAGGATTGAAAGGATTAATGGAGTATGACAAAATTGCACCTGAGGGGGAAAATCTGTAGCAGTTTTTGTATCCTGATGTACCACATCAGGCAAATTGGCAATTGCTACTGATCTTTACACATGCATGTCTTCAAATAAAGTGGGTGAAAGTCATGCAGATGCAACTGTGAGGCTAAGGCTGTCATAAACATTCATGTCATCAACTGCATAAATCACTTAATACTATCATTTTAAGTATTTTGATGATCAAATATATTGAGCATCAGTGGATTGTAGGCACTGTACTAAATCATTTTTTGCTCCACTATAACCTCTTATCCAGATAAACTAAATCCTAAAAAAGATTAAAGATGTAGGGTTAGTCCAACCCTTCTTTTCAAAGATAATTAAGGAATACAGTTCCTGTTCAGGAAGACTGTTTTCAGCTTTAAAACTTAAAAAAACCCACAAAATAGATAAAAATTGGTTTGCAGTCTGCATTCATATGCTGACCTGATGTTAACTAACTCCTACTGCCCCTCTGATAAATACCATTTCAAAACAATAGCAACCATAGCCCTGAGTTCTTACGGGATATTAATGTTTTTTTAATAAAATGTTTAGCACTATGATATATGAACAGTTCGAAACACAGCAGTTTGTTTACAGATACTTGATTTCTTTTCACACTGGTTTAAACCAAAAATCCCACCACTGGTGGCAGTGGATTTTACATGAAATAGAAACAAGGAGAAGCAAGAAGAGAATTATTCATCTTTATTTTTAAAACTCAGTTTTCTTCAAAAAGGAACTTGATATGCAATAAACATTGTCTATTACCTCTCTAAGAAAAAGATAAACTTGGGAGCATTTTTTTGGCTTCATGGAAATTTTAGCTTGATGTTGTGTTCATAGTAGCTGACTTAACCTTTAGATCATGGTACTTTTCCTCCCTGTTTGGAGGGTTTCCTGTTAGGGAAAATAGCAACTGGTGCAAATGGTTAAACTTTATAGGTCTACACAAGAAATAGTAAATTAAAGAAGAGAAATCACATACACACAGTTGCAATCTGAGGTCATCTTTCACTGATTGTGAATTGTTTAAGGAACTGTTTCTTCAGCAGCATTGACTGAAGGTCATGTTGTTATTTGGACTTTGGACTAGTGGAACAGCAAACGATTCATTAATTCCATTAGCCATTCTTTCTGCACACTGGGAAAAGCTAATGTAATTGTCAACTATTCCTATTGTATACTTAAGCTGTCAAGGATCTTGGAAGGCTTCAGTTATTCTCTTTGAAGATATCAAAGAAAGGGGTGGGCTATTTTGTGTCTTTAAAACAGAAATAGAGAAAAAATATGTGCCACATAATGTAAGCTAAGAGATTTCTTTTTAACCTGAAATGACACTCAAATGCAGTAATGCTGGGCAGGTTTCTGACTGGTAAAACTTCTGGGTTTTGGTTTTGGGTTTTTTGTTTGTTTGTTTGTTTGTTTTTAATAAGAAGTCTTAAATGCAGGTTCTCAGCACATCATTAAACCCCTCTTGTCTGCAGAAGCAACACCAGGGATTGCTTGTTTCCATTCCCTTCAGGCTCCCAAGGCAGGTTGATTTCACCTGTGTGGTGCTGTGTGTGGTGGACAGGCGAGTGTAGCATGACTGTAGTCAATGGGCTTGCTGTGCTCTTCTTGCATGGATATTAGGCAAAATCGTGGTGCATGCTTTTTTATATCTTGTCACCGTGAAGTTTCTGGTGCCTTAGTGGACAGTAAAAGCAAAAAAGCATCACATGGATCTGCAAAATTATTGGTATTATTTCCTGCTGTTAACAGTGATGACAGCTGAAAGCCTAGTCTACTACATTTAGCAGGAAAAAGCAAAGAGGGATTCCAGGGTGAGCAGCCCAAAGTGGTCTGCATCTGAACTGCAATTTCTGTCCTCCTAGTGATCACTGCTATAGGTAGTGTTTTGCAGACAGAGAGTATTTTTTTCTCGGTAGAAGAGACAGCTACATTGAAAAGGCAGTGAAGCTCTTTGGTACAAGAACTTAATTTTAACTTTGGTTAAAAGCGAAAGTAGGTAAGCAAATCCATGTACCATGGATTTTTGCAAATCCTTGTAGGATGAGTTTTGTCCACCCTGAAAAGGAAAAACGTGCTCTCTTCTGCAAATCTTAATGTCCCAGACATCCTTGGTGGTGGTTAAAAATCCACCATCAGTCATTACACATTTCAGCATATTCCTTTTATTCAGCAATAATGAATGCAAAGCTGTCCTGTCCTTTGGAAATACTTTGAGCTGTTCAGATAACACATTGCAGAGTGGTTGGACATAAATCACATAACTCTACTGTGCTCTATTTGAAAGGAAAGTGCAACTTTTTATTCATTATTGGCTAACTAATTTTCTGGTATGCTTTTCACACAGTTTTGAGTGACAGTCCCACACCTCCAGTACATAATTTCTTTAGTTGCAGCGCTGAAAACTTGGCTTTCTCTTTAAAGATTTAATTTTACATCCTGATTGCAAAATAATTAGTAGTTTACTGATTACTCTTTTGTTCTGAAAAAGGAAACATATTTTGCATACTTCTCCAGACGTAACATTGTCAATGTGTGATGATTTTTCTCTAAAACATGGAAAACTGTAGAAAAGGAGATCCATCTGTTGGGAAAGTTTTGCTCTGTGTGTGATATAATGTAATGAGTAATCATAAATGTAAAACAGTTGATGTGATGATTTCCTATATAACGATTATGCAGTAGTTAGTAGGCACAGTATACTATATTACTCCTGTTATGTATTTTGGAGGTGGACGCTATGGATTCATAACATGATTTAACTTGTATAAGTAGTATCAGTCCATCTGAGGGATATTCGTTCCCCAGGTTGAGAATTACAAATTTACAGTGTTGATTTTTTGAATCTTATGAGCCACTACAGAGTGGAAAATATTTAAGGATAGCAGTGTATGTGATTCTGTATTTTACTGAGTGTTAAAATAAGCAATCAGTTGATTGTTAAGTAAACTAATATATATATACAATGCATTATATTTAAGTGAGAAATAGTTGCAAAAATCAGGTGAAATGTTTCACTTTTATTGTAGTAATAGGCACCATGCTATGTATTTATCTATGCATAGTTTAGGAGAGAAGATGCTGTCAATGATTCTGTAATATTTTCTTCATTGTAGTGGCTATGGAGTTGAATAAGAATTCACTGATATGTATAGCAATGAATCTTTGAAACTATAATTTATAATCAGTATTGGACAGTGCAAATGAACAGGTGTCCTTTAAAAATGGACTTTTGTACACTTTGGGTAAAGAATTAGCTAAAAAAGTATGAAGTAGTTGTACATTCAAAATGTATTAAATTCCATTTTTCCTTTGCTATATTTTGTAAAATGTTTTTATTGTAAACAGTATGCCTCTCACACATGTCAAATCAAAGCTCTTTATTTTAGAAATATATACCTAATGTAATTGGAAGCTTATTGCACTCTCATGCAATGTATATATTGTGACTTCAAAAAGTCTGTACTGAACTTTGCTCAAACTACTAGTATGTGGATTTCTTTAAATTTTTTTTTAATGATATGAAGGATAAGATCCTTTCTAAATGTACTTTAAAACTCACAATAAAGTTTCAGAAGTTCTTTTGTACAATGTTGAGGCTTTGTGTTGAATTTTCTTGTTCAAATCCTTTCAAACTTATATCTTGATTAAGTTCCACATTCCTCAAATATGTGTAAATCTGTGTTTAACATCATCATGATTTAAATCAGGTATGCCCTGTCACAAAGTACTGTAATTCCATTTACTTCAGAGTAAATTCGGCTACTCCATTGAAAACAGTGTCTGCTGGCACTTCTGTAATTTCTGCTGGAGATGGGTTCAAGAATATATTGGACTACAAGGGTGAGATAAAATATATCTCAATTTGTGTATCAGCCCAAACCAGGAGACAATGCAGAATAAATTGGATTAAATAGTGGGGGAAACATAGCGAAAAACATGCTTATTTTAGAATATCCAAAAAGTCTATTTTTTATAGCTCCCAGTGAAAACAAAAGTAAATATGACAATGCTGGAGAAAATATAGTGGTACAGTACACAGTTAAATCGATTGCAAGCTTTCAGTTTTATTCTGAAATTCCATGTCTTTTATTTTTAATGTTATTATTAGATGATTCAGTAGTAATTGAGGTAAAAATGTTAGTGGCATCAATGGGGAATTTGCCTGAGTAGAGAGGTAATTGAGCTCTGTGAAGCTTGGAATAACAATTATTTTTTCATGTCTGACCTTCTTCATCATCAAAAACAGTGACAATTGGTTTGCTGAGATACAGAAGTTTCTATTTAACTATATGTTTAGCAATGACAAAAAGGTTAAGCAATTGAATAGTACAGTTTTGCTTTTGAGGGCAAAACAGTCTTATTCCTCATAAAGTGGACTACTGTTTTGCTGTTTACTTACTCAAAAGAGAATTTGGCTTCCAATTTTATAGATGAAATATTAAAAAACATTTAACATCATCACTGTGAAAATTGCTAGTGGCACAGTTTTAGGTCACTTTTTTTACGTTTGAGAACTCCTTATGGCATGCTTCTATTATGATGAGATAGTAATTTTCTAAGATGCTTTCGTGGCACTGCATATCTGCATATCTGAAGACATATAAAGCTTGATAGTTTCCATTCAGAAATCCCAATATAGCTCCTTAACTATGGTTAGCTAGAGTTTTGCACATTAAAAATGTAATTCTGATGTAAAGTAAATCTGATTTGAGAATGAGCTAGAAATGTCTTTCAAAATCCCCTATTTAACTTGTCTGTTTAAATAGGTAAAACTTCAGAAATTATTTCCCACTGCAAAGCTTCAACTAAGGTCCAAGGCAAAATTAGACCTAATTATCTTAATGGCAGATAATACTCAGCTGAATACTTTACTTGCAAAATGCGTTAACTTTAATGGTGCTATTCATACAGAATATCAGCTCTTTCTTTCTGAGTGACTCCTCCTTTAAAGAACGAAGAACAGTTTTGAATTGTCTTCTAAAAGAATCTGAAACTCAGGCTCTAAAGAGAGCCCTCAGATCTCTGCAGAGAGATAGTTTCACCATACTCAACTATTTTTTAACAGTATGTAATAACATTTATCTCATTAAAGATCTGCTATGGGGCTAACTCAACACTCAATTACGGTGAAGCACTGATACTTCAAATGAGAACCATTTTCACTTTTAATTCTTGAAATGGAAACGGATGTTCAAGTATTCACGTCTGACGAAACACTGATGACCAAAAGGAGGTAGGATCCTGCACTTTTCTTGCAAATATAGCCAGAGACCAGAAACAGCACACCAGCATTGCTCACAACAGAATAAACAAAACACTCACTGTCATTAGGATTGCAAGTCGCTCCGCTGCCTGTTGACAGGTTTTACGATAGTCATCGCCTGCTTGGCTTGCTGTACTTGGGACCCATAATTGTCTCCTGATGAATGGTTTTGTGTCTTTTCACTAAGGTTCACATCATTGCCTTTTCAATTATGAATCTCTTTATTGCAATACTACTGCCAAAGTTAAGTTATTAGACTAATCTGGAACCTGATTGGGTACCCCAGGCCCATATTAGCTGGCAGCCAAATCTGAGAGGAGCCTGTTAGTCTCAGTATTGTACAGTGCACTTGTAAGTGCTGCTTGGTGTGCCAGGGGTTGTGTCATCCCGTGCTGCATGGGTGGATTCTCCCTGTACAAAATCTGACTTTACCTGAGGTTGTGGGATTCTGCATTCATTTTTAAATAATTTGATGTCAGCAACAGAAAAATTATCCCTGGGGTCCATAGGCAGAAGTCTCATCCTAAATTTCATTTAATAAAGCATTATAATACTGTTATAACTTGGTAAAATGGTAGTAAAAACAAATTGTTGAATTAGGATATGCTAACTTTCCTTAAGTAGGACAGACTTCTTGTATTGGGATTTTTTAAGAGCCATGTCTGAGACTGATGAACAACAGCTTCTAGGCCATTTATTCATACTGAATACGATAAATCAACATGACTTTAGCTTAGGAGACAGATTATGGCTAAAATAAAGTAAAATCTCATAATTGATAGACATCATCAAAGGAAAAAAAGACAAATAGGGTTATTATGCATCTAGGGGTACAATTTAATTAGCTTTTGAACATAGATAAATTCAAAAATACCCTACATAAAAAAACCTATAAATTGCATCTTATTTTGATCTTTTGAATGTTAATTTTTTTAAGTTTTTGTATATGAAGTGATACCATCAATCCATGAAGTTAGATGTTAAAAGACATTTGACAGTCTGACTCAGTCAGTTATTTCTATATGCATTAATTAATTTCAACTTTCTTTCCTTAATAGAAGAAATTATTTTGCTGATGAAGTTTCAGGAAGTGCAGCTTCCTTGAAGACAGAGAAAATTTCCCAACAGCCAGCATTTAAACATCTGATAAGAACTGGAGTAAAATTATTTTGTCTTTGAAAAAAGCTTCCCTTAGATTTTTGATGGGGAGCAGATTTGCTGTAGGAACTTGTTCAATTTCATTTTTGCATATTCACTCCCCATTTAATACAAAATGTTTTCTTGTTTGCAACATAAAGCAGGATCCTGTCACGGCACTGCAAAGGGAAAACATGTAGTGGGCTTGGCACTCCCTGACAATGTGCTTTCATTAAAACTTTAAAATGTAAATGTATGGAGAAATGCATGTCATACCCCATCACAGAGCTTCACAGCTATTGCGTTCATTGCCACTACTGTGTGGCAGAGTTGCTCTTCTTTTTTTAGCTTGTTTGCCTTGTAAATGTAACTATATACAGCAAGTTATATTTGGGAGTGAATGTTTTGCGAACCTCAGCTAATCGATAGGAGTCTTAGCTCCAGCTCCATTAGACCATTAGCAGTTTAAATTAGTAACCAGTGGTTATCATATCTTTAACTTTGCAGCTTTTCTCCCCTGCCTTGAGGTTCTTTCTCAAACTTCTTTGCGACACTTTCAGGTCACTGCTCAATGTCTTATCATAAGGAGTGAGTGGATTAGAATTCAGATAGATGGGAAATGTTACACGGAAATTGCTCAAGTATTGCTTTGACTATGGCCAGAAAGATGTTAATTAAAAGTGGGGGAGAACATAATCCTTTTCTGAATCCAAATGGCTATGACAGTACCTACAGTTGGGAGGTACAGAGCATGCTTTAATCAGCTACAAAGCTATTTAGATAGATCAGAAAATAGAGTGTAGAAAGATTGTACCAGTGATTCCAATTCCAGAAGTGTCACATCATCTGTCCTTTTGCCTTTAGTTTTTTATTTTAATGCTAAATACTTGAAACACAATCTATCATTTGGAACATACATTAATTGCAAAATGATGTAAGAGCTCATTTTGCTGTCAGAAATATTACTTTTTCTGTCTTCCAGTACAGAGCAATATGCCTGACAATAGCATTATGGGTGGTTTGGAAAATATTTTCCTTCTCCAGCTTCTTCTAAGTGGCCTTTCCAAAGGCTTATTCAGAGATCACAGAAATAAACCTCATTTCATGCCACTTGTAGAACCAATGCAATTTTTTGTTTGCAGACAGGAATGTCACTGCTCTGTCCTTCATGGGAGATAGAGGTGGAAGGAGCTGCAGTTTGTGTGATTCAACGACAGAACTCTGAGACATCATTTTACAACCAGTACACTTGGTATTTATCTCCAGGTGTATACTTTTAAGTCAATTATATCTTCCATTGATGTGCTTCTTTTTATAAAGTCTCTGAGAGGACACTTATGTCTCTGTTGTGACATACCAGCATACCACAGGGGCATGGTAATAAAGCTTCAACAGTGTTAAGTCTCTGTGCTTTGTCTTTTTATGCTTTATTTTTAAATATTTTTTGACATGGCTTTTTCTGTGGGTTTAGTTTGTTTGGTGTTTTTTATCTCCTCTTATGCTTTCTCTCCAAATTTGCAAAATTATTGGGTTTTTTTCTTTTCTAATTAATATTCTTTCTTAGATAATTTCTTTTGCTGATGTAGTTCTTGATCAGGATGACAGAGTATTACCTTGTTGGAGTCAAATGTTGACATCTCTTAGCTATACTTTAAAAATGGAAGCAGTATATTAATGTTCTGATACAAATGCTTTTATAGATACCATTGTAAACATCTTTGCTATATACAATGACAAGAACTTAGGCAGTCTGTCTTTGTAATTGTGACAAGAATGTCAAGCTACAGTGGAAATAAATGGGAAATCAGCATTATTTAAGACAAAAATTAATCCACTGTCATATCCAAAAATAGCTGGTTGCCAAAAGCAAATATTTCACTTAAGTAAAGGCTTTCAGCCTTCTTTAAACAGGACTATTTCAATAATTTTAAGGGGAAAAAAAGAGATTAAATTTAAAATCTATAATTATCAATAAAGATATGAACATCACTAAAAAAAATAATTTCAGAAACTCGTTAAAGCATTTTCTCTAGAGAGCTAGTGTCACACAAATGCTGTGTAAGAGAATTCATTCCAGAAAAATAAATGCTGCCCTTTAGTATTGTCAGTTGCCTGAAATTATCTTGGATTAAATTCATTTGACTGAATGATCTAATCACCTAGACACCCATTACAGTTAGTGAAGAGAAACAAACAATTTGGGGGCATTGATTGATCTCATTTCATCCTGAAGTAAGAGGACTATGAATTTAACCCTAACTGTTAGTAGCTCATGTTAAAACATGAACCCTGTAGAGATTTAGAGCTAGATGATGTCTGTTTTTTCAGACATCATATTTCTTTGAGTCTTCTGTCTAAGCATTTCCAGCCCCAATATTTCTCGGACAAGCTGTGGGTTCAATATATAGAATATAAGTCATTACTTGCAGTGCTCTTCATTTAGGAATGTGTAAGGAGTCGAATTAAATGGAGTGGAATGTTTCCAGTGATAGCAGGCCGAAGCCTTGATAATCGTTGTCATTGTAGTACTTTAGCAAAAAGCATAATTGATGAGCCTAGCTTTCTAGATATTCTTTAACAGAAATGTAAAGTAATATATGTACTTTTATAGCAGTTGACTACTTAATGACAATTGATATATATGTTGGTCATTATTTCCTTTGAAGCAGACAAAGATATTTCTAAGAGCAAGAGCTCTATTTTGACCTATTTTTTAGTTTAAAAAAAGAGCATAAAATTAAATTTCATGCTGGAAAATGTTTCTTTTACCTTTGCTGCATGCAAACATTGTCTTGCAGCCACCTGTGTCTGTCTCATGTCTAACTTACTCTAAAAATTGGCGTTTTTCTAACGGCTAGCCCAGAAAACTCAAACCTGAATGACAACCTTGAATTTTTCCTTTCTTATGCATCATCACCAATTACACATGAGTCAGACTAAATTGCTCAATCAGGTTTATATGTTTTTCTCGTTCTCTGAGGGATTTGCTCTTCTCTAACGGCTTCCTCAAATTTATTTACTTTTTCTGGATGGGAGGGGATTTACTTTATTATTAAACCCTAGATCTTGTGACAGGGATGGAAGAAGCTTTACTGAAATACTCTTTTAAAATTTCCTTCCAAACTGCATCTTACTGGAACATTAGTTGAAAGGGAGTAATGTATATATGGATTATACATGAGTTTTTATCTGTGAACCTCAGTGGCAGCACCATCCTGTCCAAGCTCCATCTCCATTGCACCTTAAGGCACTTAACACCATAGGTCTAGCTGGATGTCTTTATGTGTCAGGGATGCTGGGGACTGGGATACCTTGGTTGTTCTGTTGCTCTCAGTTTTATATGTTTGAACCCACTGCTTCCATTCATTTTGTCTCTGGGGTGAAGAAGATTTTAGCTTTCAATGACAACCATAACCATAACAATTGGGAAAAAAAACAAAAAACCAAAAGAAACAGGGAAGAGAAAAACAATTTCAAGTATAAATTCATAAATTCTAAAAGAAAGACCAACAAGCTTGTGTAATTTCAAAGGCCTATGGATTTTCAATAAATGCCCTAGATAATATTTATTTCACAGCAGGATATGATCAACAGCCTGGAATTTATAGAAGACTCTGAGCTCTCAATCCATTCTGGTTTTTTTCCCAGCTGTTCTGCCTTGGGAGCAGAGGAGCAGTCTGGAAAAGACTGCAGCAGATGAATCCAGAGACTCCTTTAGAAACATAGCAATGAGCAAAATATGTCAGCATTTCTCTGCCGACAATTTGCAATGGGTGATCTTTCTCAAAAGTCTCTTGCACAGTACTAAAAAGGCATACAAAAGCTTAGCGTGCCCATGGGGCGTGGGAGCCAGATAATTTCTCTCAGTGAGCTCACATCCATAAGTTAAGGACTATATTCTGGATGGTACCTTTGTTGGTATAATAAAGTCTCATAAAAGAGAAATATATAAAACTAGATCCATTACCATGGAAATAGTGAAAGGTCATTTCCATGGAAACCATGGGAAACTCTCGTACTGTGATTTTGAGGAAGCCTCTCTTTGAAGGTGCAATGCATTTATACTATAAGCCTTGTTTTAAATTAAATTAAATCTATATATGTAAAATGAAATAAATTTTGAAAATTCTAACTTGGTACAGCCATTTGCTGGAAAAGGAATTAATATCAACTTGTTACTCATTTTGGCTATGGGGAAGGAGTTTGGCATCTTTTTTTGTGCCTAGTGCTGAAAATAACTGAGATTTCTTACTGAGAACAGTAACCTTTTAGGATTCTGGACTATAATTTCTGTTTTCTATGGTTTCCCTTCCTGACTAAGCCAGATGCCAGAACTTCAGCCTCAGGAGAATGCTTTCTAGTGGATATGCATATATTTGTAATTTGAGAACTCATTCTGGCATGATCATGAGAAAATTTCAAGGATCTACCTTTATGAAGAAATTCTCTAAAAGCAGTACAAAGAGTGGGGTTCTGCAGAAATAACTGAAATCATGTGCAAGCTAATAAATCCTAATTTTTGCTCTTTAGCATCCATCACCACAATCTTTTCTGATCTTTTCTTTAGGCAATCCCATACACAGTTCTTCTTAGAGACTTCTGAATAAAATTTCATAAGAACTACATAGACAATTAGCTTATCAATGCTGCAAAAAAATCTTACCTGAATAATTAATTGTCCAGTGTTTTTCACAGTGAGAGAATTTACTGTTTCAATAATGCAAGAATGGAAAAGTAAATGGATAAAGGAACACTAAGGTATTTAAAGGTGCTTTTCGTGATACTGGAACACACACATCCTACCATCATTGTGTATTTCCAAGCAAATATAAAAAAGTTTGTAAGTTTCCTAAACTAGCTTTAAAAGTAGATCAACTTCAGGATCCTTGTGCACTGGAGGGCAAGAATCCCTACTTAAAATAATTTACATAAAATCATAATGAAGGTTGGAGCCAGACTACTTTCTTTTTCTCTTATCTCATCAGAACCACTGAAGCAAAAGTCAGGGCATCTACTTTTACATACCTGGTTTAGATTTGAAACAGCAGTAAGCTTTCAGACATCCTGCTCCCCAGGGCTGCCTATGAAGTCAACGGGCAGAGTTGGTGATATCTAAGGTTAGGCAGACTCTGCACTACAGGTCTTGCCCACAGACATATTTAGGAGTCTATGCCCCATTAAGTCACTGGAATGGCGTCGCTTAAATGTCTTTCCCAGCCTGATTATGCAAGTACTTGGTTCCAGAGGAAGCCCACTGCTGCAGCCTGGGAGGGCCACCTGAAGGGCTGTGGATGCACTTTTCTAGATAATGTTCTGGGTACTGTCCACACATTCTTTCCTGTCAGGATTTCAAAATGCTGACCAAACATTAAATTTTTTTACCTTCCTATGACTGAGTGAGTTAAGGATTAAAATGTTTTAAAACAAATATTTCTAAGTTTCCATTAATTCAGTGGTTTATCAGTACTCACTTTGAATAAGCTTGGGTCTGGCTTCAGTCTCAGAGTCTGGGAGTCTAGGACAGGGAGTTCTTGCTAAATATAGTATTTACTTGCATCTGCATTAACTGAAAATCAATTTAAGTTGTTTATCAGAAGTTTTTTTACGAGTGGGAAGGAAGAAGTGATATACTGATCTGATGCACAGGTCACTCTAATAAGGTTTTCCTAATTTGACATCCTGACTTTCAGTGTGCAGGAAAACTGAAAGAGATAAATGAAAACATTGTGAGTGTTCTGCATTATTTGTCATTTCAAGGAGACAGCCTTGGTTAGAGTCATCATGCACTTTACCATGAAGTCTAGTACATCCATGCACTTCAGGCTTTGAAACTGGAGATGTTTTTCAATTGTCAAGTACTCCAAATGCATAGAAGATTTAAGTTTGCTTTGGTTTTTTTCCTGTCATTGTGTGCACATGTGTAATTCTTTCTACCTGGAAAAGCAACTACTTGAACTCATTCAATATTTAATTTATTTTAATTTAGTTCAGTGAAGCTCTCCATGATATCTCAGCTTTTGGCTAGACCCACATGGGCCAGAAGAAGTACAGATGCTTATGTTATGTGGAAAGTTTACTTTACTCAATTAACTGAAGAATGTTTCTAAACATTAGAATGTTGGCTTGAGTTTGGGTTTTTTTGTGTTTTTTTTTCCCTTCTTCCTCATTTCTAAGTTCTATTTGTGAACAAAGATACAGATCTTGATAACAGAAGATTCTTTTTATGTGATACCACCATGATGGATCTGCTGAGTGACACTGTGTTAGGGTCTTCCAAGAAGTTCTGCTTATGTCCCATCTTTATTCATTTGTCTTAGTTTCATATATGATACAGAAGTCTGCTTTCATTTAAAAATTATTTCAGGTGTCAGTACTGTCCTATGGCATTTAACAGAAAATGTTATGTTAACGGATTTTCAGGAAATCAAACCAAAATACTTAAAAATTAATTCAACAGCAAATAAAAATGAGTCTAAATTTTGTGCCTCATATCTCTTCTTAAGTTTTGCTACTCCAATCTTCCTCACTGGGAAGTTATGTTCAAAGTTATAATTTTATTTGGCAGGAAAGTTCTGAACTAGACTCAATAGAAAGTACACTTACACTTTTTTATTTATTTATTTTATTTAAAGTAATTTCATGATTTTAAGCCACACCTTTTTCATTGAAGAATCCAGCCTACCCCAGTAGTGCGGCTTATATTCAGGTGCGGCTTTTCTATGGACAAATCCCAGTAAAATGCCATCCCAGAAGTGAGAGCCGGCCGGGAGGGCGCCTGGGGCTGCCTTTAAAGGCTTCGCTGATCTATGAAAACTTTGCAACTTGAGCACCTGACACCAAACCCTGCGCTGGTGTGATTCTGTTACTAATTTGTTACTTTGTTATACATGGATCCTCGCAGGGAAAAAAAAAAAAAAAAATGCAGCTTATAATCAGGTGTGGCTTATAATTGTGAAATTACTGTAATCTACAGTTGCCAAGAAACTCTAGTCATCTAGCAATGGTCAGATCTAGAGCAAAGTCAAGGAAATACACAGAGAAGTTTCAATGGTTTTGGAAGAAACTAATTTCATTTGTATACAGCTAAAAATATCAGAGAGCTGATTCATGTCATGAACATGAATCCATCATATGGCAATACTGCAGTTCAAGAATTCTGTTGCAGAGGTGTTGAAAATTAAAAAAAACTCTTGAAGTCAATTGGGGTGGAGGAGTTATAGGAAGAGATACAATAATGAGCATTTGTATATGGCTCCCTTTATGCCTTCCATAACCTAGTTTTTAAATATGTAGATGATCTCCTTATTTTCTCTTCTTTTTTTTTTTTTTTTCCCTAAATCAAATTTAACCTTCCCTGCTCCCTCCAGCCCCTTTTATTTTTCCAGCTAGATTTTTAGAAGGCTGTATTTAGTACAGTGAGCCAGCAGTGGTCAGTTGTCCCAAAAACTCCATGACTTCTACCATTTGTAAAGGTAGTACTTCAAACAGTATTCTTCAGTATCTTCCAGACATTAAAATAAGGAATGAAGCAGGACCAGACCCACTTGGCCTTATGGGCCCAATGCAGATCTTTTGCAGATTTTCTCAGTGACAACATTGATACCCTTATATTATTTAGAAGTATTAAATCTACTCCGTTTTGTAATTATTTTTAAAGGATATCATTAATAAATGCATAAAAATGGGTCTGCATTTCTAAATGAATAATTTTCATCAAAGGCACTAGGTTACCATTACAACTGATAGTGTTAAATTGACGTTTTTAAGATTAAAAGAAAAATATAGTTTTGAATTATTAAAATGGGTCAAATGATAAGTTGAGGGTTTGAGCTCAAGAACAAGAATCAGAACAGTGTTTTTTTGTATTATTTTCTGTTCTTGATAATTCAATGTGGGAAATAGGAAAATATATGTTTGATTTCTTTAGAGGAGATTTATCTGTTGAAAGGGCAAGCAAAATGTTATCCAGAGATGACGTTTTTGAGTATTATATGAAATGAGGGATGATAAGGATTGTAGAAAGAGATGCAAGGAGTTAAGAAGCTTTTTTTTAAAAAAAAGGTAGAAAAAGTGAAATTATCCACCATTTCAGATTTTCAGGAGAATGTATGCTAAAATGTCAGAAGAAAAATACTAATTTTAATTATTATTTGTCAGTAGAAGAGATGAAATATACTACCACTCATTATTTTTATTATCTGATTTAGTGTTTTGATTACAGACAATATTTATATCAACAATAACTTCAAAAGTGTACTGTCACAGCCAGATCCCATGTGCCTTGATCTCTGCATTTGCAGAACATTTTACAGTACTGACGCCAATTCTACAGACAGTTCCTTTTAGCAAATTAAAGAAAGTTGTATATGTGTTTCAAGATCAAATCCCCAGTTGAGATGTAACTCGGGAAACCAGAGACAGAATTTTGAGGATGTTAGATGGTAAACAAAACTGTAGGAGGATGCAGCTGGTAGAAATTTTTAAACAAAAAGCTATCCTCTGTCTTTATTGTATCCTATGAATGTCAAAAGTGCTATGATTGAATGGGAGATCAGAGAGCATTGGCCTTGAAACACAAAAGTTTATATAAAATTTTGGAGTGGAAGGCATAATTAGAACCAAAATTTAAAAAGTGATGGTCATGCCAACATAAACAAAATCTAGTCTCATTCTAATATAATGCATCAGTTTTTCAAAGGTAATAATAAATGTACATGGGGTACATCTGGTAAATAGCTGTGGTAACTGAAATGCTATTTACAAAAAGCTAAAGAATCTCAGCCAATTCCCTCCAACTCAAAATGTGGCACTGGTGTCCTTAGGGATGTGCTAGGTGCAGGAGAAGGGCAGAAGCAAGAGCAGACAACAGAAAAGAGACATCCGTTCATCCTGGGCTTGTCAGAAGCCCACGGCAGTGACACAGATTCCAGCTGCCACTTAAGTGCTGGGTACAGGGCTGAGGTCGAGAAGAAGGGATCAAGAACTTGTTTCTCATCACCTCCCATATATTCCAAAGGCTCTGGGAAGGATTAAAGCCAAGGTGATTTTTTTCTTAGTTACTGACACTAGACAAACCAACATTTATCTTTCCCTGACCTCCTGTACTGCCCAAAGGCCTGACTCAAGCATAAACATGTATAGAAGGTAAAAATCCAGCAGCAGTTCAAAGTTGACCTTTAGTGGACAATTAGAGCAGTTCAGTTCTTGCTTGTTTGTCTGTAATATTAACCACACTGTCAATGCTAAAGCAAGTGATATTAAGTATAGGATGATAATATAATCAATAATAGTAATGTAAGATATAAGGCTCACTTCTTCCATCAGTGAAAAATCTGCTGAGTTAATAAACTGTATTAGGGTAAACTTTGGGGTTTTTTTGTCCTTTCACAAATATAACCATAGGATGCACAATGAGTTGTTACAGGATGCTGAGAATAAAATCCTGCCAAATATGCTTTTAGATCTTTTATGAGTCACTAGCATTGTTGTGCATGGACTATACAGAAAAGGATTACTATATTTAATGTTTTTATAGTTTAATTCCTCCTTTTTTAATATTTAATAAATAGAATAAAAAATCATTAAGAAGTTTGTTCTGGGGATTCCCTAATCTTGGTATTTTTATTTATTTTCACTTTGAGTTTGTTTTTCTTTTTTTTAAGTATTTTTATTCTTTGAATTCTTGTAAGAAACCATTTATTTGCAAGGTTTTACAGTTATGGCATAACTGTAAAAGTGACAAAGTGACAAAACACACAGGAAATTAGTAATTGCTATCTTACTTTTTTGTCATATATTCTTATGTATAATAAACTTGTATAGAACATGCTTTTAAAATCTATGTGTGGGTGTGTATAATGTGAGATAATATGTTTGGTGTGCCTTACATTTTATCTGTTCAGGTAAGTAATTTGCCTACCTTTTTTTAGGAAAGTGCTGCATAGTTTGGTTTGACCTGCTCCCATAAAGTTCTAGCTCATCTCAATGATTTTGCGATTTTTGTTGCATAGGCATTATTAGTCTTCTAAATACTGAAGACTTTAAACCCCTTTTTTTGTTGTTCTTATTTTCAAGATGAAGCAGCTAATAATATGTCCCCATTGATAATAATAGACATTTTGTGTATGATTGCTGTGGGAGCTGGCATAGTGGTGTAACTCATCTATCTAGATCATCAAAATGGCATTCAGAATCCTCCCAGAGTATGCTGGATCCATTACACAATGCAATCAGTTATTACTAACTGTGTTGGAATCAGTAACTTTTTGGAGTGTTGCACTGATAGGCGTAAAAAGAGCTAAAATATTTTTGTAAATAAGCATTAGAATTACTATGTTGGGGATATTTTGCATCCTCCTTGAGATTTGTTTTCATTTCCATCACCCCAAGTTGCACCCTAGATATTTTAGAGAGTTAAGATTGCTGGTACTGTGATCAGAAAAAATTACTGTGAAAAGCCTGTAAATTCATGTACAGTAATTTCACAATTATAAGCCGCACCTGATTATAAGCCACACATCTGGATAGCCGGGTAGACCACAGGATTTGCCCATATATAAGCCGCACCTGAATATAAGCCGCATT
>VRYO01002772.1:38567778-38688118 GCA_009812075.1 Sialia sialis | reverse complement strand
GGTTGGCATTTTGCCAGAAACTGTCCATAGATAAGCCGCACGTGATGCTTAGCCGCAGTACTGGGGTTGTCTGGATTCTTCAATGAAAAAGGTGTGGCTTATAATTGTGAAATTACTGTAATTCTTCTTAACAATTTTCCTGTCAGTGCCAGTAGAAAGTCAAAGATGGCTTTTCTAATTGCCAGCTCTGTGAATACAGTATTTGAAAAATCCATGTTTCTGACTTTTACATTTGCTTTACCGGTAAAAATTCTTCAGTTCAGATTTAGATGAATCAATTTGCTGATGGTGCATAAGATAAAGCAAAAATTCAACTGACTTTTAAATGAGGACTGATTCTGTAAAAGTAAAAGCTTCATATTTATTGTCAAAGGAGACTTGCCTAACTCTTAGAATAGCTGGGCAGATAAGTCCTTATGAGGGGGAAGGACAAGAATTGGTCAAGCAATGACTTTGCTGAGTTTATTTTTAAATATGTGCAAAATACCTGACCTTAAGCCTGCTAAAAAGAAGATCTGCTCTAATTTCAGCAGGCTTTGAATGTTGGGCTGATTATAGATTACAAAGCACTTACTTCTCAGCTCTTGTAAGTACATTTATGAGAGTTTCTGAGGTTCTGCATGTACAATATGTGCCATTATAATACCCTGCTGAGATAAGACACTTTGAATCTATCCTCCATCATACTTATTCTGATTCTGCAGATGTGAGGTCTAGTTACAATCTGGTCTTGCCTTTTTCAACTTTGGAAACATATTCATTGTATTTTCAACTTAATATATTTCAATCTCTGTATTCTGTGAGAAAGGACATTTTGAAATCTAAATTGTCTGACAAATGCACAAGTTCTTTTTGTGCCCTTAACTGGAGAATCTGTGTTTTGAGTGTATAAGGAAGGTATAAAAAAGCAAAAAGTCCTTGTAAATAAACTTTTGTACTTCAAAAATAGTTTGATGGAATCAAACACTTCTTTGAAACAAAGCTCAAAAATGCATTTGATACAATGATTTTTAATGATAGAGTCCATGGCTGTCTTGAGACATCCCATTTCCTATTTCTTGGCAGTTTATAACAACTGATACTGTGTAAGTCAAATCCATCAGAGGACACCTTTCTGCAAATTTCTATGCTCTGCTGTTGCAGACCTCCCTAAGGGCTCTGGAGACACAGGAGGAGAGATGTTTATTACGAGCTTAATTTATTGAAGAAAACCGTTCTCGCATCTAGGGGGAGGATCACAGAAACACAGTGAAACTCGGAGAAATCCCTCAGCTCTAGATTTTAAATCTCCCAAGCTTGCTTCTTCTTTTATTTGTCTGTCATTGTGCACAGAACAGCATGACCACTGTTTGCCTCCTGAGCCACAGCTGCTGGCGGGGGGATCAGCGAGAGGCCCAGTGCAGCAGAGGGGAGGGGAGGATGTTTGCACTGACCCAGCCTGACTGAAGTTTATGCAGGAGGAACTGCTATTAAAGAGGTACAAGAATGTTAAAAGGGAAGATTTCTTGTCTGACAGGGAACTTTCTTAACTTCTGTCTCATTGCCTTTCTGCCTCGCAGAGTGAGAGATTTTCCACCTCTCTAGCTCCACTGGATTTACTTTAGCTGAAGCTGAGCTGGCCAGCTGCCTGACCCTTGGGAATCTGGTGAAGTGTTAAAACAGGCCAGGTCTGTGTCCCAGTCAGCAGCTGATAAAATTTCTGCTCAGCATGGCCAGTAGGGACTCATTGCTTCCTGGTTGTAGTCATACTCCAGCACTTCACCAGTGTCACCTTAGAGGTGTTTCTCTATTAATATTCAAGCTGTCCTGAAAATGCTGAAAAAGAAAACTAGGAAAAAAAAATTAAAAAGAGGTCTTCTGTAGCTTCACTTCCTTTATTACTGATGTCTGATACAGATTTTGCAGCAATTTCCAGCATGCAGACTTTGGACCACATGCTTCAGCTTCTTGGGAGTAGCACACCTTTCAATGGACATCCCAGGAGGTTGGCTGGCACACACTGTGTCAGTTTTCAGAAAAGTGTAATTCACCTTTACTTAGTCACTCAGCAACTTCAGTGGGCTCTTACCATCCCTCCTGGACACCTGGCAGCATAAATACACACCAATCACTTTAGTCCCTGGCTGTAATGTGATTACTGCCATGGGTGTACAAGGAAGAGGGAAAATCCTGCATGTAATCTCATGGATGCTTCAGATGCAGCTTGGCCTTTTGTTTCTTTGGATTACCAAACATTATGTGTGGAATAGATTGGTACTTTTTTCTTTCATATGCTGATTTAGGTAAGTGTGTGAAGTTCTACTTGAAGTGAGGATCAGTTCATAGACAAGAATCAGCCTCAGAGTGGGGATCATCTCAACTGAGCTTCATTGTCTACAACTGAAATATTACACCTGAGCTCTGTATATAGTTGCAAAGAAACAGAGAGTTCAATGTCACAAGTCATTTGGCATTTTTAATTGCACTACATGACCTACAATTCCTTATTTTGCTCCACCCAGCTATGCATACTAATGGTGTGCAGGATCAGATTATTTGCATTTGATATATTTGATCAGAGAAGGCACTGGTTCAATGTAACACATGTATGTCATAGCATTACCTCCCAGGGAATGTTAATTGCTTTTACATAAAATAGTTTAAAGGTTGGGTTCCTCTTTTCTGAAAAGCTCTCTATTATCTAGAGCAGGTTTGTTTATAGTATGCATGATGTTTAAAACTATGCTACTAAAATCAGTGATTTATAAACAAGCACAAGTTTTTCTTCAAAATCAAATCACTTTTTTGTCTTTCTGTATTTTTTTTTCAAGCATATTTTTCTCTTTCATACTTGACTGTGTATTTTATTTGCCTATGTTTTTTCTTTGCCAGTCTAAACTGTCTAACCTATTTTAGGCTTTTACAGCATGCTTATCACTTCAGTATCTGGGCATTAAATGCTTCAATGCATTTCTGAGGGCTTTCATTTTACTTAAATGCCTTTGAACACACTTAGAAAGTGTTATTAATTAGAGTCAGCAGCCCAGTGCAACTTCAGGTACTCATTAGGTATTGCCCTTCCATAAATTCTTTGTAACTTCCCTACAAACAGAACATTTTAGCAAACTCAGGAATTTGGAGATGAGGAAAATAATTGTATGTGTTTTTGTCAATCTTTTCTCCATTCATCTTAGATATGGCATGGCTAGATTGTGCTTATTTGTAGAATGCAACCATAAATCTTAATAAATAAAGTCTTTTTGGCAATTATTGTCATTAGATTCATAGGGAATTTAGTGAAGACGGTGAACTTTAAACGCAGTCATCTGATGACAGTTTAATTCTAACATTTTGTTTTCTTTCATGTTTGGCATGGTTTAAAGGGTTTTATTTGTTACTTTTTATCTCTATTACTTCATAGCAATAGCTTGCCTAGAGTATCTTAAACAAAATTTGCTTCTTAAAAACAATGTGACTGTATTTATACAAGTCCTGTAATTTTCAAGCTGAAAACTCAATAGTAGGATGACAAATATAATGCCTAACCTTTTATGTGAGTATGACAAATTGTTTAATGCATCTGGTATTATATCAGCATTTCTAGCACAAAGCCCAGTGAGCACAAATTTAAATATCTCATGAAGTATCTTAATGTTTATTGAAAGCTGGGAACTCTGAGGACAAAGCCTGCCTCCAGAGGTGTAGTGTCTGGGTTGTTGCTAGCAATCTACCAGATATAATCACACTTTGCTGGCCTCCTCACACAATAAGAAATGGATAGTGTTTTCTTCTGGTAGTGGTTCAGATTTAAAAAAAAAAAAAAAGTCATATATGAGGAACTTCAGTTACATATATAAATTCTTTCCTTAGCCTTTTTTTTTTTAATGTGGTTGAACTACTTGCAGGATATTTCAAGACAGCATGTACAGTTAAGAAAATAAATGGACTGAATGCTGTAAACTCAGTGGGGAAAAATACAGTGCTAAATGTGAGATGGTTTAAGTCTGCTTCCCATAAATGGGTTTGAAGAATACTTCCTCTGTCTTTTGTGTTGTAAATTTTGAACTGTGTTTTTTAACTCTGAAATTTCTATGACGGGAAAATTGGTTGTTAGATAAAATAAATGTGTGATTATTTATGAGATGGGGCTAAGAGAGATTTGTTTAACTCAAACAATAATCTTTTATTTGTACCACATTAATCTTTACACCAGAATTCTATTTCTGCATTGCACATTTCTTTTCTAGTATGAGTGCTCAATATTGTTTCCTCCAAACAATTTTTTGAAAACACGAGTCTCCTTGCTACATTTGGAAAACATTCCATTTCCCATGGTCCATTTTTATGACCTTTTCTTTCAAATAGGCCCCATACTTCATGTACCTCATAAAGTCAGACAAATGGAAGAATATTCTGTAAATAAAATTGCAGTAAGTATAGTTTAACCTCTTGACACAACTTTAAAATGAACAAGTTTTTCAAATTATTTAACTTTACTTAAGAGCCTGAAAAAAGAAGTACATATGCATGAATCAATATTACAGTAAGGGATATTCCCAGTGTTTAAACAGAAGCAAAATAATTATTCCTAACCATAGCACTTAACAGTCTTGAAAATCATAGGATATTCTTCCCACTATGTTTGCTATAAAGAAATCAAGAAAGGAGCTTACAAGACATTTAAACCTTGCTTAGATTTTGTTTAGAAATTCAGCACCAGCATTTGTCAGGAATGGACCTGCAGTGTTTGCAAAGGCCATATCAAATGACATCAATTGTAAAACCATATGCAAAATTGCATCTATATAATATCTGGAATTTATTTATGAATCTAAAAAGAAAGTGGCAGTGCATTTGATGAACACAAGTCCAGCGCAACATGCCAGTTCCAAAGATGACTGAAAGGTTTATCTCAGCAGGCTGATTTCTGTACCTAGAAATAAAAGTATCATAGCCAGGTAGCACAGTGATTTATGAAATATAATGGGAATTGAATCTCAGATCTCAGAAATCTCCACATAACCTCTGCACATCTACAGCTATCCCCGAAGTCATGATGCTGAATCCGAAAGAGCTGGGAAAGAAAGCAAGCTTTTGTCAGAAGTAGAGCCTTTGCTATTCTTCAGGAAGGAAGCTTTTGTTCAGCTTACTGCAGTGAGTTACAGCTCAGCAAAACTTTTTGTACTTTGTTTTTGGCTGACATTGGACTGCAGCTGTGATACAGATACCTTTTCAATGGATCTTTGAGGAACAAAATGAAAGGTTGAGACAGGGCAAATATTTTTATGAGGTCCTCGGGGAAGTTGGACCCCTGGAGAAAAGGAGTGGTGATCAGAAATTCACATAGTAATCTGACATTCACTGTTCACCTGAAAGCTGAACTTTAAACTAAAGGACACACAGGTCACAGCTGGTACATGCAGCATCGTGACCACATCATGGTCTCTTCTTTCTCATTACTTCCAGTAGAGCATCCCATATACACAGCAATCTATAGATCCCCAGAGATTCAGATTACTGTGAAATATCCACTCTTAAATCATATTGGAATGAGTTATTCTGCCAGTAGACCACCAACTCTGCACTGTCATTCATACACAGAGCCTTATATGAAGGAGTGATCTGGAAGTCAGAGCTGGTTATGTATCAGCCACCGTACAACACACTCTGGATGCTTCCAGTCATGTCATTTGCTGCTGGAGCATCTGTTACTTCTGATGCTCATAATTTATGCTAATTCCCAAAGGTGAGCAATTTGTGTCAGTGTATACACATAATACATTTTTTCATCTATACATACATTTCCGATAAAATTAAACTTTTTAGCTACACTGTAAGAATGAATGGAAATTAGCTATGTGAAAAGAAAATATTATATAAACTGTAATCTGAAAAATACCTGACACATTTTCAGAAGAATACAGTTGTATGTATATTTTAAACATGTGAGAACTCTTTACTGAAAAGTTCTGTTGGCTGATGACAGGAATGCAATATAGTTTGGGACTAATGAGTTCTCTAGGGGTAAAAATTATCTATGTAATTGGGAAGAAAGTTTTCTATCTTAAAACTGATTGCTTTATTTATTCGGCTTAGTAAAGCAAGTGTTTATTGTCTGAACTGCATGTAAGTTGTTTGCTCTGCCCTTTTTTATTTCACAAAGATTTATCTTGTGTTTTTTGGGGTTTTTTTATACCACAAAAGACTTGATCTAAAGCAAAAAAAAAAAAAGAAGAGTAATTGATCTGCTTCACCATAGTTGAACAATTTAGCAATTGAATAGCTCTTAAGTTGAACTTTCAGTTCAGATTGAAAAAATGAACCTTCCTTCATTTAAGAAAACCATTTCAATTTTTAAAATATATACTGTGAAAAACAGTTTTGCAGCTCAATCCAAATCCATCAAAGCATTGCAGGGTTGCTTTCCTTCAAGGGTGGATGAATATTCTTATATTTTAATGGAAAATAAGTTAAAAATATAGGTAATCAATGCCTCATGTTTTGTCCAGAGCATGGGAATGGCATCAGTGAATGGCATCAATCTTTTCTTCTGATCTTTTCAGGGATGCTGCAGTGAGAAGGATGACAGGTCCAAACAGCCCATCTAAACCATGAGTTGTTAGCCTCTCCATTCTGACTACTTTGCTCCTGAGCATCACAGTCCTTGTAAACAGATGTCTTTGAGAAACTGGAAGTTTTGAGATGAAGATAACTGAAAGTTATTCCCTTTCTTCTCTGTGTGATAAATACCAAAGATTCCAGATAACAGAATGGTTTCTCTCTCTGTATACATTGCTGACCACTGGTGTAATAAGGTTCTTGATTACTTATGAAAAAGGGAACTTTCATCCTCTTTAGTTTCAGGGTTTTTTCCCCCTTCTTAGTTTTTCAAGAGATTCTCAGTAGAGCTCTACAACTTTCTGATGTCAAATCAGTTTAAAAAGTCTAGCCAGTCTTCTGTTTATCTTGTACAACTTATAGAAGAAAACAGCTCATAGTATCATTCCTACTGTCATGCCTGCATCCAGCCCACCATCCACATAATTCATTAGCATGCAGAATTTAGTGGCCTTGAGCTCTTGGATGAAAAGCATTAGCTGTTCAACTCCTGCTGTCTCTTTCAGATATTCTCCAGATAATGTAGTGTCTCTTAGTTGGCATCATCCTAAAAATGTATCTTGGATGCATTTTTATTTTCAAAGTGATAGTTTCCTGTACAGTCTGCTCTATCCTGGATCCAGTTCAGTATGGAGGAAGGTAATTTATCATTCTTTAGACTGATTTTGTAAGATGACATAGGTTGGCTCCAGTGAATTAAAAAATGCTGCAGTCTGCCAACATTAGCACCTGGAAGTGATGTCCTTGCAATGATCTCATGCCTAGTAAATTAGGGTTTCTAGAACTCTCCAAAGGACACTCATCTTCCAGTCGTCTCCCCAGAAGTCTAACCTTCCAAAGTCAGTACAGAAACAATGGCTGTGTTTCCAAAACAGTGGACCCAGTGGTGACATGCCACTGCAGCTCTATGGATGAGGGTTTGCATCTGCTGTTCTATTGTCCCTGTAAGGTACCCGCTTCCTAAGGGGGAAAAATTGCCTTATAAAATGATCAGATTCTCTGTGTCCCAATGCAGCCTGGAAAGGAGGGAGCAGGATTGCAACAAAGATGACTTTTAAAAATCTGACAAGAGAAGAGAATATAGGCTGTTCTGTGACTAACAGTGGCTATGAAAGAACTAGAAGATCCCTCTCCACAGATTTTTCCTTCTAGCAACAGGAATTAGAAATGGTTGCTTGCAATGCTTTTCCTTATACAGCAGCAAAACCATCACGTGTTTTGCTTCCCAACAATTTTGGCTTGAATCAAATGTTAAGCTGGCTCTGAAACAGCTTGTAAGACACAGAAAAGTAAGACTTAGCTCCAGTAAGTGCCTGAACGCCCTTTTTTGTTCACTTGGCATGAGGATGATGGTATTTCAGCTTGACATTGACATGAACATTTCAATGGCTGGACAGCAAGCTCTCTGATAAAGCCATTGTCTGACTAAGAAACAAGGTTCTCGTACAGGGCAGCCTCTTCATAGCAATTACAGAAAAAAATGAACCTTTTGAAAGTCAAGTTTCTGTTTGAAGGCCCAGAACAAGGAGTGAAAACAAGGATTAATTTCCCAGCAACAATCTAAGCTCTTGTGTTTTCAAAAGAAAATAAAACACAGACAGGATTTTATGAGTAGTATTTAGATGCATGTGAAAATATGTCTCTTGATTTTCCTATTTAGCGTCTGCTTCCAGATACAAACACAAGAGATGAGTCTTACATGAGTGAAATAAACTTTGCCTAAACTTTGGAAAATTCAAAGCAAAATATATATATATATATAAAAAACCACACAGAAAATAATGGTTTTTAGAAAATGCTTGGGTTCTTTAGGAATAGATTTTGACAAGAGTTGGCTGCCTCATTATGCTTAGTATTTTTGGCATGCCGTTTGAAAATAGTACTCTTTCTGAGTACACTGCACAAAAACATAGGTTTGAGATGGTTTAGGATGCCTATTCCATGGTCCTCTGTATATTTCTTAGTTTTGCATTAGCTGCAATTGTGTGTTTTTTCAAAATGTACATGCAACTCTTTTCATCTGTCTCTCCTTCTTCCTGTTCTTTTTTTCCTTTTCTTTGGTTATAAGCATTTTGTATCAGCTTTCTGAATCTGTCTCATTATACTAGAGCAGCACCAGAAAGTTATATCATCTGGAAGTTAAGCAGAGACATTATGTATGTATTGAAATGATTCCTAAGTTATATATTCCACGTTGAGAAATATCTGGGGGAATAAAATTTCTGTCATGGCTTGTAAATAATGTTCAAAAGACTTTCTCTGTCAGACCACAACTGATATGCACAGTGAGAGCCCTCACATTTAGGTTAGCAGTTTTCAGTCCTTTCAGTTGTTTGGTTTTTGTTGGTTTTTTTTTTTTTTATATTTGAGGGTTTATTATCAGTTTGCTGTACATTCATCCAGTTACGTAGGTTTCAGTAATCTTATCTCTGAATGTATGATCTTAAACCATTTATTAATCTGAAGATTAATCTGCTTTTAGAGAGAATATTTTCCTCCTGATTAGCATCAAGAAAACCTAATTCCTTTGCTGCTTTAGATGAGTGGAAATCCTGGTTTGTATGTGATGGCAAACTAGGATTTCTGCCAGTTTCCTTGATTGTATTAGAGAAATTCCAGACAGCTAGAAAGTAGTAGCTGCTTAATGCATGTTTAGTATTGTAAGTCTCCTATTGATGGTGCATTAATAGCTGTCATCAGAAGTATCGTATAAAAATGTTGGTGTCAGCAGTGCTATGCCTAATGACAGTCTCCTTGTGAACAGATTACAGAGAGAGGTGAAAAAGGATAGATTATTGGTTTAGGCCCTTGTCCCTTATTTAGAGGAAAAGAGGGGTGAAACTGTCATTTTAAATAATTGTTTTCTACTTCAGGAGATGGTTTGTTGGTTATTCTGTCTTCTTGTAATGCCAAAGTTGATTTTTGTGTACTGGAGACAATAAATGTATTGCAGGAGCCTGATACATATTCATAATTTTGCTCTAAGGCTAAAGTGCTTTCCTTGTAAATTCATCTAGCTACAGATATTGTGAGCACCAAAAGCAATTACTTCACCCCATCAGATTGCTATAAAAGAGAATACCATTAAAATCTTTGTTCTGTATTTATTGTTCTAACAGTGAACAAGAACATTCTGCTGAGACACCAGTGCAAGAACCAAAATTAGCATGCTTTTATTCAATTATATTTAACCGAGCTGGACACCTTTTTTTTTCCCCAATGTGTAATGTAGTAAATTTATGTACCTATCAAAAACAATTCATAAAGCTTTCCAGTGCTAAATTGCAGCAAAGTGGGAAGGCTAGGCAAATTTAAAAAAAGAACAGCATGCTTTCCGTTTTCAAAGAAAGACATGGAAATCAGAAAAGAATGCTACTTTTTCAAGTTGGTGTTTCTGTTCCCGTTTTTTTCACTGTGTAGCACCTAGAAATAATTCATTGGTTGGGTTCTGCACAGACTTCAAAAACATGTGTCCTGCATCCAATACATATATATAAAAGAATTCAAATCTGTATAAAACCAAAGGGACAGTGGAAAATGGGAGGGGGGCAGGAGGGGGAAGAAAAGGGAAAAAAAAAGAAAAAAAAAGAATCTAGGAGCTGTTTTGTGGTAGAGGACACTTATAAGTGAAAACTGGAGAAGTTAAAAAAGAAAAAAAAAGAATGTATTAGCTTCCTAAGAGGGTTACTAGGAGACATTTCACCAAGCTTCATACAGATAGAGATATTTGTTTGAAAGTGAACAGCATACAGAAGCTGGGCTCACAGGCTTATCAGAGACAGAGGTAAAACTCTCAATATGAAAGAAAAATGATGGAATCGTGTAAGGCAGTGGTGGATTTTCTTGAATATTCAAAAAAAAAAAAAAAGGCAGAGTAAGTAATGCCAAAGAGACAATCTTTAAAAGGAGCATAAGGAAAGGAATGTGATGAAAACATGAGACCAATTATCCTTTGCATAAGTAGGACTTTACATTTGTAGGACTGCTGGAGTATCACCATGACAGTTGTTGAGATGAGAGAGTAACTGTTATATGTGTATTGGGGAAGTTATGTGATGGCTTTTTCACTGCATTTGGTAGATGCAATAGGTAGATGCTGGCCTGGAACTTTTCCAATTCATGGAGCTCCCACACTAATTATACCAGAGTGATCCTTGATTCACTTTGTGGTTAATGGAAAAAGGCACCTCCAAAACCCCATCTATCCTGAATCAGGAAAGCAAAGCAATGATTTTTTTGGGGGGGATTCTTGGCCTATTTGTGATTCCAGGTGTTTTAGACACTACCCCAACCAACAAGATAAACACCTTGTCATAACATTATGCAGTAGTTGGATGGTGAACACCAGTATTTGCGTAGTGAATGTGGATTTTAATGCAGCACTGCCAAAAAGCTCTACACTGTGTTAAAATCTTCTTGTGCAGGTGCTGTAAAATAAAGCCCTTTTTAAGTCGTGTATCTTTCTGTGCATGCATCATGCATCTCACTTGGAGACATCTGAAGCAGGAGCCTTATGGACCAGAAGTTTTATGAGGTGAACCACAAAGAGCTTTTGAAATGTTTCTAAGTGTACTTAATTGTGCCCCAAGATATTCACAGACCTTGTTTCTTCTCCATTTAAGGTATAAATTTCAGGAACTCTTTTGTGTTTCTTAATGTAGGTAATGTGAACTGCTGCAAAACAAATTGCATTAAATACATTTGTATATCATATCAGATGAAAAATCCAATTAAAATTACTTATTTGCCATGAAAAAAATTATCATGAGAAAGAAAATTATTTTTAAATGAATGTTTTTTATGAGTGCTGCCAGTTTAGAACTGGTGTATACAGATTTATTATCTAAAGTTGTCTTTTTCTAAAAACGAACTGCTCTAAGCAGTTTGCGAGTGTCTATGAATAAGTACTTGCAGCTGAAGAAGAGTTTAATACGCATGGAAAGAATGTATTTCTAAGTATCTCCAAGGACAAATCCCTATTTTTACACAGATTTTCACATTTTAATTTTTCCTGCCTCAAGTAAAAAAGATTTGCTCAGACAAATTAGAATATTCATATCTAGTTGTTTTACTGTTTTTAAAATTAACCTCAGGACAAGGTAGTTTCCTATGCAGCATTGGACTTGGATGTTCAATTACTGCTTTGTGAGAAAGAGACTATCAGTTGGATCTGTCTCTCTAGAGGCAGAGCCATTACATGGTGGTGAAGAGCAGATATGTCATCTGAGAAGGCATCAGAAGTGTGGTTGGAAGCTGTTGTTGCCCTTATCACTACACCACCTCAGCATGATAGTTTGAATTTATTTAATATTGCTGCCTTCTGTGAATTAGAATGTTATTGCCCTTTTCTCTGAGGCGGCAAACATGCTGGATTACGTGACTTGGCAGAGATGACACAAGAATTGTGTACAACTAGTAGGAAACAGACACATGCCTCCTTAAGCCTATTTACTTGTTTACCAAATAAGCTCATTAAGCCCCCACCCTCCCCATCTCCCCTCTCCCCACTTTATTTGTTTTCATTAGGGCAAGTGTCTCAGTAGTATGCATAGAGAAAAGCTCTGAACTCTGCTGAAGTTGTGATTATATGTCACATAATTCCTAGAACCCAGAAGCAAAGATATAATCTTATGAAATTGGGTAATTTTGGAGGAAAGCTTCTACTGGGTGTTATATCTATAAAAAAGAATGCCAAGCCTAACTACCAAGGAAAAGGGCAAGCATGAAGTACAGGGCCACCACACTGGAAATCCTTGCAGTTAATCCAGCAGGAAGACAACATCATCATCTTTTTGTCATGGTTCTTTTTGCTATTTAAAGTTCTCAGCTGTTTTGTATGTCAATTTGAGAAAGAATATTTCGAATTCTGGTTTGGTTTCTCTGTTCCTATCAAAACTTCCTGGCCAGCCCATTCTCATCTCAACATGGTCTCTGCCTACATACCCATTACAAGGTCTCCTCAAGTGGTAGGATGCATTGCCAGTGATCTGTTCCCTCATCTGTCTGTCTATGAAAGGGCTTTTGTTACTGCAAATACTTTTTGGTTTTTTAAGCACATTTTTGTCCTGTCAACAGGGTTTGCCTGTGTTAAGGTGGGAATAAGAAGTAGATTTAATTCTGGATGTCCATTTGCAGTAGAAGATAATCTGAAGTTTGGCTTCTGTTCTTTACCAGTACTGCACATTCTTTAGTATTCCAGATATACTTTGGACATTAACCTCTGTTGCTTTAGTTACATCTGTACTAATGAAAATTCCTGCAAAAGCTTCACAGAAAAAACTATCACTAGTAAATATAAGATAGGAATGCTTTCAGTTCAGTTCTGTTCAGTTCCGTTTAGTATCGCTAATAAATTTAATAATACCAGAAATTAAAATAAATAAGGTCTTCTCTGTGAAGATGCTGTAGTGCAAGTAGGATAGTTACAATGAGCTATTGCAGCCATTGTCAAAAGCTGTTTAAAATAAGATTAGATAATTTCATTGTTTTACCATTTTCAGTTGGCAAGTTGTAACTTGTTTTATGAGTGCTGTTTAATATACAAATGTGACTGGAACTTGAAGGAGACAGTAATAGTTGTGATGATTCAAGATTAGAAGTATTTGGATAAACATGGATACTAATAGATCTGAATTGTCACCTGAGATTGCATAATCTGATTTATCATTCCACTGAACAATTGCAGATAGCAGTTTATAATATATTTTCATATGTGGTCCTGTTATTGTTTCTTTTAGTAAATAATCTTCCTCTGTACAGCAGAAAAAAAAAAAAAGAGTTTTATTTTTTTCCAAGGACATGTGAGATTTATGGAAAATAGTTATTTTCTATGTAGAAGAATTTATATTATTTGCTCATTCACTTTGATACAGGCACAGACGGATAAGATCTTCATGTACTTATTTATATTTAATGCATTTTGTTTCTCCTTCATGTTCTGGAATTGCTAGAATAACTGCATTTGTGAAAACTTGCAGTCAATTTAATATCCATTTGCCAAAGTTAATAAAAGCACACAAAAAAAACCTACTTCTTTGTCAACGTATTCTAATGATGATGGTGACTAGACAGGTCATGTCTCAGCTTCCAGAATCAGACTGAGACATGAAAGGATTCTGTTAGGAAAGTGTAATTAGTGTGCAGGTGTTTTTGCAGAAGTATTTTTGCGTAAGTATTTTCGCACAGATTTCCCAACCAACTTTCCAAAACTTTACTATTAAAATTTAACAGCTTGCTTAACAAATATTTTCTGTTTCAGCAGTCACGAACCAGGTAGCTATTTTCTGTGCTCAGAGTGGCAGTCTGTTTGACACAGGAGATTCTTTTTTGTCAGTGCACAATCACGGAGAGCTCCACAGACAAACGAAGGCACAGTCACTTTCCATCCCCCTGCTACGCCTTGTGGTGCAGCGGCAAGGTTGCTCCTTATTTTCCTCCCTCACTCAGGCCTGTAGCCTTTTTGTCAAGGGCGCTGAAGTACATCCAAATTTATTTTCTGATGCAGACTCCTGCTGACTGAAATGTGGGTCGAAACCTTGTGACCTTCCTTCACGTGCATTCTCGGTGCTCCTCAGCAGCAGCGCTGCTCGGTGCCGCGCTGTGAGGTTGAGGACTGGCTGCTGAGAGGCACATGGCACTGCGCTCTGCCTGGAACTGTTTAGAAACCTTTCTTAGCAAGAGCTCGAAGTTAATGCACTGCCTATTTAAAAATAACACATTCCCCCAGGAATGCTGAGTTATTTCTATAGTGATCCAGCGGTGTCTCCTAGGAGAGGGAAATAGCTTTCTGAGGTCACGGCAGAGGTCCTGCTCCTGGGAGAAGACAGCAGTGAGTGTCCGAGGAATGGTGTGAAGGCAGGGACATCACAGAGGTGACCTTCTGAGCTGGGGGGTCATTTGTTTGTTGCTGCTCCATTCACAGCAGTTAGTTAAGCAACTAGTACAGACAGGAATCAGATTTCCTTCATTTGGTAGCGGGGCAGAGGGAGTTAACACAAGGTAATGGGAAGTAGAATATGAATCAAGCAGGAGAAATATAGCTTGAGTATCAGAGAAACTACTGAGCAGTAAGCTGTATTACAGAATCAGGCAGCTTCCCAAGGAGAGATGACAGATTTTTATTGCTTGTGGCATTTAAAAGTGAGCTGCACACAGCACATTAAATACGTTAAGAGGGATCTCGCTGTCTCTAGCAGAATGGCAGATTAGATTAATATCTCTAGATACAAATGTGTTGCTGTCCAGACAAACATTTAAATAATTTCCAGAATAGCTCAAATAAACACAATAAAAACAAAATCCCTTTTCTTTAAAATTGCAAGAAAAAAGTTTCTACTTGTTTTTCCTGTTTGTCTGTGAACCACAGTTATATATCTTAACTTTTGACACTTGTTCAGTGTTACAAAGTTAGTTTAATAATCTCCATCCAAGTAGATGCTGAAAGATGTACTTTTCATATATACATACATATTTATATGTATGTATATGCATTCTCAGAGAATTAGGTGAATGAAAATATGTTGTGTCATTTATTTTAAAAAACTAAATTACTATGTACTTATTGTAGGCAATACCAAGCAGCATCTACATGGGAGTAGCATACTGTTCAATTTAAGTAAGGATTTCATAACCTGGGCTTTCATTTCATTTTAACCACTTGAATAGATCTGCCTTGTGTCTTTTAATGAATACTTTGTCCAGAATGTCATACACCCTCTAGTGAATTAAATTCTCCATAGTCTGAAGCATTTACTTTCAAAAATATTTAATATGCAGCTGCCTGCTAACATACATAGCAAATCTCCCTGTGAAGCTATGAAGTAGAAATAAGGCACTTATTTATAAACTTCAAGACATCATACAATTGTGCCATTTAAGACTGTTTAAAGCTCCAGGCACTTAGGTAACTTAATTTTTGTATGAGGGAAGAAATAGATTTAGGTATTCAGAAGAAGATGAAGTCAGAGAGTGCTGTGCCAGGTGTTTCAGCTGTAGAAAAGCTTAAAGCATGGAAGGAGCAATGTAGCAGCAAAGCAGACCTGCTGAATAATTCATCACTGTCTTACACACTTCTGCTGCTGTACCATTATTTAAGAAAGAATATTATATTGTTATTGATTACAGCTGTTGCTGACACATTTCATTTGCTGGGAGATGTGTGTGCATGCTTTGTATTTCCGACACTTTCACCATCACCAGAGAAACTTATGTATGAGCTTGATTAAAATTTAAGAGGCTGGATGTTATACGCACCTGTATATACATACATAGTCAGCATTTATCCCTAACGTTCCCAGTATGGGCAGGGTGAGCTTGCTTCATGTGTCAGTGGAACAGCCTTCCCACATGTAGTGGTCTTGAAGTGATGAGAAACATTTCTTAAGGTAGTACAAGCAACTTTGCCTTTACCGAAACACCACTGGGAAGCTGACTCCTTCTTTAGACCAATGCACTGCCCCACAGATCCCAAAGAACCTTGGAGCATCCTCTGCCATGAGAGGAAGCTCTGCTGTGCTGTGGTCATGGACAGACCCATTTACACAGGCCAAATCCCAAGGATACCCTTTCCTTAGTCTGCTGCAGTTGCTGGTACAATTGAACTTCTGCCTCAAGTTGGCTAAAGGCCAGAGGAACTTGATGGCTCCTGCAGCTGGTAATTGCACATCTTATTTAAACAAGGAAATGCAATCCTGTTCCTCACATGCTTGAAAACAAATATACTGGTGTAGATGTGCATGCATATCTATAAGATTAAGAGAGAGAGAAGAGAAAATTGATTATCTATATGGACTATAGATTGAAATGCATACATATATGCCATTATTTGTTTCAGATTTACACTGGAGCATTGTGAGGTATTTTTAGACTTCTGATGATTTTTAGACTTCTGAAACAGTGAAGGATATTTTCCTCCGTTAAGGAGAGGGAAAGGCAAAAAAAAAAAAAGAGAAATATTTTTTGAAATTTATTTGGTTGGTTGGTTGGTTAAGGAACACCTGGTATAGATGAAAAATGTATTGTGATGAAATCTATCTTGTATTGAAACAGTATTGTGAAGATGTGAAGTGGCTGTGGTGAGCTTTGTCTGAAATGTTGAGCTTGTAGGGGATTCTGTGACAAATTCTGAACAGCACAGAAGGCTGACAAAAAATAAACTCCTTGTATCCTGAAGAAAACCCTTTCCTTACCTCTCCTTGCATGTCCAAATCCATTAAAAAAAAAAGCGGAAACTATAAACAAAATCCAAGGAACCCTGAAAGCTTTAGTCAAAGAATAATCAGATTTCCTTCCCTTGATTGAAAATCAACTTGGTGGAAATAAAATTCACTTTATACCAGACTTAATCCATGGTAAGATACTGATCTGTTGAAGTCAATGGCTGCTCTCCCAGTGATTTCAGAGTAAGGACTCAGTCTTGATAGCCAGTTTTCTCAGGTGGCAAACAGTGATTAGATTCATAAATAGCTGCTTCTGCTTAGATTTTGGAAGAGCCAGTTCACACTTAGCAAGTCCAGAAGCTTGGCAGATTACATGATCCCAGAATCCCAGTCATATATATAAAGCATACCCCTGTTAGAGATACACAAGCTGATTTGGCAAAGCTTGAATGTCTTTAACTCTCTAAATATTAGGTGAGGATTGTTCGATAGAATATTCCATAATATGAATGTGTTACTTGCAGGTTTTTGTTGTTCTCTCTCTTCCTCTCCCTCTCTCTCTCTTTCTTTCTTGGCCTAGAAGAGAAATTTTTTTTTTTTTTTTTTTGGTCCTTACAACTTATGTGACAAGATTGATTTTAAATAGATTTCTTGTCGCCTGTGTTTGCAGGGACTCTGTATGGATATTGGATCAATATCTAAATAGAAATTTGTAACTATTTCTTAAAAATAATTTTTAAAAATGTTTGGCCTTTACTATGGTAAAAATAGATTTAAAAATTTAAATAGATTTAAAAATAGGTTTGAAAGGCTTTGATGCTTTTGCATCAAAGACATCTCTTACTTCTACTATTTAGTTATTGTGATTTACCTAAAGGAAATCCATACATAGATTTAGTCATTGTTTTGATTCTAGGCAGCTAGTAAAATGAAAAGCAATAAATCTCTGAAACTTATCAAGAATGTTAAAAGCTACAGCATAATCATTATTTATTGTCTAAAGATTTTAGTTTATCTGATTAATTTTCAAGATAAGTGCCAAGGAAGAAAAAAAAAAGAATGCAACCTATCTTTTACAGAATGCTCAGCAAAACTCAGAATAATATGGTAGTGATTAGTGCAGAGCAATGCTTGCTGCAGTCATATAGTGCCAGTGATTATGCTTCAGATCCACTATAAAAGCAAGCTGTTCCTGATGTGCTCCTCAAAAGTAGGACAAAATGTTCTCCATTAGTCTGTTGCTACTTAACATCTTTCTCTACGTCATGTCTTGATTTTTTTTCTCATGCCATCTGCAGAAAAAACATGTCTCTCAACCTTCTAAATCCTGAGATGGCAATATTCAGAGCTGTAAGAGGAATTAGGCTGTTTGAGAAGTGAATCTTGTCATGGTGTTTTTGCAGAGGCTTTTAAAAATATACAGACAAAGAACAAAGCTAACAGGTTTTTTTGATTTTTATCTTCAGTAAAAGTAATTGTATCATTGTTCACATGTAAAATCATATATAAAATTTGCATTTTAAATTTAAATATAAATTGTATTCTGTGATTTTAATCTATTTTTGCTGCCAAAACATATGAAAGGTTACACCTTTATTCTCAACCTTGGTTATTCTATAAGAGCAGAATTCATGATTGCCCAGGTGAATGTGCCTTTTCTTTCTCTAGAAATGAAAATATTTCATAAATATTTATACACAAATATATAGTCATTGTCAAACATGTTCATATGTGTGTACATAAACCTTGTCTTATATGAAGAGGGCCCCCACTACACAGAGAGCATTGTGGACTGTTGTGACAATCTGCTTGTGTCCACTTGCACAGTGTGTCCCAGAAGCAGAATGCTGATGAGATGAGCCTGGATCCAGGTGTCCTACTGCACTCACACTATGGTGCTGAGCATTTCACCAGCTGTGGCTGGCTCCTGCAGCTGCTTGGTACATTTTCAGCTGCTTTTATAAGAGTTGAAAAAAGAGCAGGAGTGTGTTTCTCCTGTGGGGCAGCACTGGGACCTCAGAACTGGTTGGTGATGAACATGGAGCAGGAAAAGTGCAGAAAAAAAATGAAGTAATAAACCTAAATTCATTGAGCTTTTCAGATAGAGGAGCACTTGTGACCTAGTGACACAGTGAATGGTGGGATTTTTTTGTAACATACATTGCTTCCTGACATGAAAATTATGTCTGTGCCCTAAAAACCAATGCCAAGAAGCTCATGGAATTATTATATAAGAAACATGGCTGGTTTGGAAAAAAATTAGAGGCACTAGTGGGGCTCAAAAGTGCACTCTACAATTCAGTGAGAAACTCGAGGCTTCTCAGTAAATTATAAGTGTCAGACTGTAAGGAAGAATCTCTTATGGACAAAGAGGCACAGCAAGCTAGGAAATTAAGTGTCTTTGCCCTCTCTCAACAGAGAGAAAAAATGGGGATGCAACTAAGGATCTCATGACAGGGTGAGACATCATATGATGTGAAGCTTTGTTGAAGCCAGTGACAACTGGTGGAGCTCTGCATTGAAGGAATGTCCCACTCACCAGTGTCCATATGCCATGTGGCAGATCTCTGACTTTTAACATGTAGGGTGTTCTCCTCCATTGTTTCTTTTTCTCTGTTTCAAACATGTTCCCTTTCTCTCACGTGGCTTCAGTTTTGATTTTCTTTTTACAATGAACTTCTTTTGCTTAACAGTGAATATTTGATTAACAACTACTCAAATACTTTCCAACTTCCAAACTCCAGACTCCAGGTATGGAGGTTTTGATGTTGGCTTTGGTGTTGTTTACTTTTTTGTAGGATTTTGTTTGTTTTTGTTTGGTTGGTTTTGTTTTTGGGGATTTTTTGTTTTGTTTTTGGTTTTCTTTGTTTGGTTTGGTTGTTTTGTTTTGTTTGATTTGTTTGGGGTTTTCTTGTTTTGGTTTTCTTTTTTTGTTTGTTTGTTTTGTTTTTGTATGTTTGGTTTGTTTGTTTTGGTTGATCAGTTGTTTGGGTTTTTTGTTGTTGTTGCATCTTTCACACTGGCTTTTTAATCAGGGAGTTTTTATCACTGCTGCTTTTTGCAATTCTCACTGACATCACCATTTTCTTTTTTCCTATTCCAATTTTCTTTCCATGCTATATTTCATTCAGTAGTGAGAAGGGAGATTGGCAGGTATTTTGTGCCAAAAATTGAAGGGTTGGAAACAAAGGGTTTTACAGAAGCAGATAGAATTATTTATTGTGGGGAAAAAAATCTCAGTGATCTTTTAAAATTAATTGAAATACCTTCAGTACTGAAAACCCAAATATCACAACGTTGTGAAAGAGCTTAGCCTAAAGCAGACTGATGCCAATAGAGGGATCACAAGTGACTTATAGTCAATTGGCATTAAAGCTGATTGAAATTTGTGACACTTCTGTGAAAAAAGATGCCCCTCTCTCTGGGATTAACTAGCCTTGGTTTATATTTACAGTGTGAATATAGCTACTGTTGCCATAGGATATGATTGCCTTTCATATTCTGCGATGTACTGTGTCATGTACTGTACTGTATTATGTAGCATGGTTTTAAAGATTTTTCTGTTTTCCATTTTCCAGTTAAGAACTGAGGCACTGCTTCTATGGCTTGCTTGGGGTAAGATGTGGATGTCTGTTCAGAGCAAGGACTTGAATTTCAATCTTGTGAGTCAGTGCCTTAGCACTCAAACAGTTGCTGCTCTCTGACACCTGTCTAGTAATCAAAGACCAAAAAAAGTGAAGGGTAAAATGTCTATGATACACCAAACTTTATATTGAATAAGGAACAGAGGGAAAGAATTAACCTAAAAAAGCCCATCCTCTAAAATGTTCTTATACTATTGAAACTGGGCCACTTGGGCACCCAGGGATTCAAGATTCATGGATTTAGGACAGCAAACATGAAGGTGCTTGGTTGTATATCCCCGTGGCTGAACAACTCACCAGGGATACAGGAATCTTAGAGATCTGCTCATTTCACTGCTCATGCATTTTATATTAGAAAGTTGTCAGGTAAAGAAAAAGAAAGGCAGAATAATGGCAATTAAATCACCCCCTCCTCCCCTAGAAATAGGCTCAAGTTAAATTTTAGGCATAAATATAAAGTTTATTCTGTATTATTCTCATGGAAAGTAGATATCTAAGCTGCTTGAACGAGAAGTTGCAGGCATGCTCAGAACAAATGCCAAAAGCATGATGTGCTATGAACCCATGAAATAGATAAATTTCTGCATTTTTAATGCTTTATGCAAATATTTAATTTTGTATTTGTTTTAAAGAATACTATTTTTGCTTGCTGAGCATAAAAGAGGTACAGTTATATAATTTAAATGACAACTGTCTGCAGTTTACCATGTGTCCCTGAACATGATGAATAATAAGTACAGAGAAAATATTGTCAGCAATAATATTATCTCTTTAATTAACATCATACCAATATGAGAATACTTTGACATGTATGTTCGTGGATATGATTCCCACAAAACAGTGGAGTTATGGATAATAAATGTTACAGCTTTAAATCGCCCTGTTTTATGATAAAATATTTCTAGAATAAACTGAATTTGTTGAAAGCCCCTTCCCTTTTGTACAATGTCTTGTATATCCATGTACATCTGTAAGGTGTTTTTTCCTATTTTATTGTGGTTACTCCTTTAAAAATCTTCAGCAAATACTCTTTTGCCAGTATTCTTGACAAGTTTTATTGCTACACTTCAACATCCTCCTCCACTTCAGGGGTAGAATAATGTCAGTCATCTTGCTCTAAGAAATAAATAAGGTAAATGCCATTTCTTTTCTTACTTTTTCTTTGCCAACATGATATTCTCTGTTTTCACTATTAAAAAAAACCAAAAAACTTCCTAACTTCTTTTTTTTTTTTTTTTTTGGAAGATGTCCCTACTTTGGAGGATTTTATAAAAAATATAGCATCATGGATTTTAAGATTTGGACAAGGAACAGCATCATCTTGATGGACACGGAAATTTTCAGCAGTGAATTGAGTAGATGTACCCCATTTATATGTCTCTGTAATTTTAAAGATACAGTCAGGTTGCAAAATATTTCTTAATGTCTGTTTCAAGACTAGTAAATAAGATCATAGAATCATAAAATTACTTATGTTGGAAAAGACCGTAAAGATTATTGAATCCAACCATTAACCTAACGCCCCCAAATCCACCACAAACAACATTCTTAATCACCACATCCACATGTCTTTTAAATACCACCAGGGGTGATGATTCCACTATTTCTGTGGGCAGCCTGTTCCAATGCTTGACGCCTCTTACAGTGAAGAAATGTTTCCTAATACCAAATCTAAACCTCCAATGGACCAGCTTGAGGCTGTTTCCTTGTCCTATTGCTTATTTAGTGTTGTCTGGGAGAAGAGACCAATGCTCACCTCACTATAACCTCCTTTAAGGTAGTCATAGACAGCTACAAAATAAAAATAAATAAAAGTGCAAAAGGCTGTTTTTTAGCTCAGAGAACAAGCAGTATGTCACTAGCTAGTCCTAAAGGCAAGATGACCAATGTCTTGCAGTTTGGGGGCTGTCTGAATTCCTAGAGAACCCCTGAACAATACCATAGTATTTTCTATGACAGCAGTAGCTGCCTTAAAACTGTCCAGGACTGTGCCTCTAAACATGCTGACTGTGCCCTACTCCTGTTTAGTTTATGAAGCTCAATGGACCTTTGATTTTTATAGTTCAGTGGCACTATAAGAAGGAACACAGCATACTGAGAAATGAGCTACATATGTTATTACAGTTTTCTGCCCGCGACACTGAACCTCAGCAGTATCCTACTTCCATAGTGGTTGATATTTGGGGATTATAAACCCAGAGAATGATAAACACCAGGAACTGCAAATACCAGGGGATGACACCCTGGGATTTAGCATGGATTTCCAGAGCTCAGAGTCATAGATGCACACTCAACTGGGGACAAAACCCAAAAGGGACACTTCATTAACAGGGTAAAACACATATGACTGATTCTAGGATACTACTTGTTCTTGAAATGTCATTATGAAAAAAATGGTCATGTCTGAAGAATTAAAGCTGATATTCTTAGTATGCACTGCCTGATAATTCTGTATGTATTGAGAGGTCCAATTCCAAGAGTCATTATTAAAAAGCAGAGTTGATATAGAAACACGGTATATATATGTCTTCCTACTTCCTTTTCCTTCCTTCCTTCCTTCCTTCCTTCCTTCCTTCCTTCCTTCCTTCCTTCCTTTTTTCCTTTGTTCCTTTACACATAACTCCTTGCAGATTGCTATTGTCTTTTACCATCTATGAGGGACATCAATCATTTTGAAGCTGAAGTTATTTTCAGGAAAATGCTCAGGTCTTTTCATATTGAAAGATGATTGATTTAATCACAGATATGAAAGCTTCTTTTACCTGTCCATGTAGTCTAAGAATTTGACTGCCCTTATGTTGTCACTTTAAAATATAAACAAAAATACGTATGCTTCTGCAAAAGACATTCCTTCAGTTTTGCTTTCTTACTGCTGAAGCAGCTTTAATGGCACAGCATAGGTTCAAATACTGAGGATACACAGCTGTGAGAAGTGTACTGTTAATTTTATCATCTCAGAGGGAATCAGGCCTGAAATAGGTTATTCCAATTTGGTACTGTAGCAGAGAATTCATCAGGGGCTGGCCTCAGCGTCTGCTTGGAGCACTCAGACGTCATCTTTGAAGCCAGCTGAGGGACTATACTATCATCCCAAAGGAAGTAGAGTGGATTTGTTCCTTTTGTGTGTTTGTGCACACTTTTCTTCTGAATGCGATAGAGTCGAATGAGGCAAGCTCAGGAGCTTTGCAAGCTCTCTGACATGGTGTAGCTCCTAAGTTTAACTAAAATGGTATTTACATAAGCATGTTTGGTTTGATCCAGCAAACATTTTATATTCATACTCTGATTGAAAACAGAGAGAGTCTGACTGCTTCTGTAGAGGTGACATGATGCTCTGGCTGCAAAGTAAGTTACCTAACTCAATGCCAATATGTAGTTCCCAGAAATACCTCATTATTGATGCGCACGTGCATACACACACCTGTCTTCTTTTCTGAACAAAATCTTCCTGATGTGAGATACTTTTCCAAACTAGCATAATGTTCCTCAGAAAAATAGTTATGGAACCTTCCAAATGAAGTCAAGACAGGAGCCTGTGCAACTAAAGTAGTGTTTTCCCCCCTCCCCACAACTGGAAATTATTGACATCTTTTCTCTGTCCCTGTTGTGTTTCTGGACTAGAAACTCCTGAGGTGAAAAAGAAAGACATTTTTGGTTTTGCAGTTGTTGTCTTAAAAAAAGGCAAAACCAAAAACAACAAAAACCAAAGAAAACCAACAAAAACTCAAAACCAAACCAAGCCAAACTAAAAAAATGCGCCTTACAAACCCTACCACACCCTTCCTCCCGCACTATGATTCCAGATTTGAGCACACTGGCATTATGCTAGAAGACTGAAATCTTCCTAACCACTTATTTTGAGGGACATCAAATGGGTTATTAAAAGTTTTGTCCTTATTTCATGGAAACCAGTTCACACTGTTAGTGACTGCTCTGTGAACAGGAACAGGTTTGTTCATGCCGTAAGATACAACTCCAAGAGCACTCCATTTTTATTTTTTTTTTAATTTAAAAAAAGTTTACCTCTCTGATAAAAACAAAATTGAATTAATTCTCCTGGTTCTTTTCTGAGACAGTAGTGGTCATAAGTCATAAGTGTTACTGAACATCTATCTAAAAGCCAATGACTGCCAGTGCTTTAGTATCTCAGTCATCAGAGTATTTCTAGGTTCATAAAGAAGCAAAAGCTACATGCTGCTCCCGTTGAGTCAATGGGAATTTTTCATTGATTTTGAAGGAAGAAAGATGAAGACCCAAGTGCAAGATCTTGGATTTTACATTCTGGTTATCAGTGATAAATATTGACTTCTTTCAGGGCAAGTACTAAAGATTATTTTCCCCATTTTACAAATGACAAAAATCAAAGCTGAGAGGTTAAATGCCTTGTGTTCAGCCACAGGTAAAAAAACATGGAAGAACTAAGAGGCTCGGGGAGATCTTGACAATGAACTCCGAACTGAATCTTGCAGAAATTTGGCAATTGTAGGAGGCAGCAGACAAGACAGGAGGCTTATACCATCTGAAGGGCCAGGGAAATACACAGACATGCTTAGGGCATTAAGTCAAGCATGGGATTTAAAAAAAAGCTAAGAACAATTTCCAGGCATAGATATGCAGTATATGCTGCTCTTAATGGAGGCATGGGGGGAGTCACTTTGAAGTCAGGACTTTAGGGGTGTGGGGCCCCAGGATGGGGATCCTGATCTTCACGCTCACTGCCTGATGAGGTTTGACAAGGTCTCACACTGCTTCACTGGAACTGTGGGAAGTAAAATTGCAATGTGCAGTTACAGAAGTGCCAAGTCTGGTATACTTTATTTGGGAAGGCTGAGATTGATTTAGCCAGGTTTCTCTAGATGACAAAGTAAGAGAAGAAGCTGAATGTGCAGGCTAGAGGCCCTTTTAACCTTAGAACATGAAACCTTTTGCACTGATCAGCTTTTTCAAAAAGCCTTTCAATGAAAAAAAATTTCTTTAGTATTAAATGATTTAACTGGCATGATGCACAGCACAAGGAATAAGATTTTATTAAGCTTTTACTGAGAAGAGTTTTTCTGTCTAGGGTTTCTGCAGAGGGGAAAAGAGGAAGAAAATAACAGCTATAGGGAGTGCATGTTGCACAAGCTAGATTGCTAAATTATGTTTCAGTTTTCTCCTTTTCTTTCATAAGAATTCTAATTTATAGTAAAAATTATTTATCACATTAGAATCTGTGTTAAGATTATTACTAAAGAGATAGAAAGAAATAGGGTATTTTCCTAGTATTCCCCATTACATGTGTAGTAACATCCCTGTTACCTAGGAGAAGAAATGTATGTTAGGTATAGAAATTAGAAGGAGATGGGAAATGCCTATAATTGGTCCCTAACAGTCTATGGAAAGATGTTTCAAACAAGAAAAATAATCTTGTTAGGCAATGGTTTTGCATCTTAATTAATAGAGAAAGGGGAAAAAAAACCCCAAAGAAATTGCAATTATTTTGAAAAAAAGTACAGTCATCAACCATAAAGAAGGGTAATATGCCTTTCATTTATATATGTATCCATGCATAACTATTTATAAATTCTCAGTATCACTGACTATTACTGGGCTGCTGAGGACTTATGTTAAATAGATAGACTTGCATTTAAATGCTGATCTCAACTTTCCACAAGGGACCACTAAAAAGTCTTTCAGTAGAAAAGGCTGGGATCAGCAAAACATGAAATCATTATAGCTGCAGACTTTCTAGACCTGCTTTGTATTAAGCTTTTGAAAGGGACATTTGTTTAAGGATAAGATGGCTTTAACTTGCCTTGAATGTTTAATCTATGGCAGAACCCCTGTATTCTCACAGCAAGGGCACAGAACAAGGACTGAGGCACAGACCTGTCCACCCCCTTTGAACTGACGCATGAGAAGTCCTGACTCTTAAAGGATGTCTACATTAGGCAACCTGGAAGTCTGTCTTGATTCCATCTTTCTTTGCATCATCATTTATCAGAACACACCTGTGAGAATTTACCTGGGTGAGTGCCCTGGGGGATATACCAAGTTTTTCCTCCTTCACTTCCCTACAGGCAAAGTTAAGGTGGTAACTCCGAAGCCATGGAGTAAGTATGACTTTTTCAGCCTGTCACGTTCCTGTTGAATTCTACCATATATAGTAATTTCACACTCATACGCCGCACCTGGTTATAAGCTGCACTTCTGGTAGCCGGGAAGACCACGGGATTTGTCCATAAATAAGTTGCACCGGGTGATATGCCACACCTTTTTTAAAAAAAAAGTGAGGATCCAAGTGCAACAAAATAAAGAGTTAGTAACAGAATCGTGCGATCGCGGGGTTTGCTCTTAGGTGCTCAATTTGCAAACAGACTTCACAGACTGGTGAAGCCTTTAAATGCAGCCCCAGGTGTCCTCCCTGTGCTGCAGGCCCTGGCACTCCCACCCCACCCCACCGCCAGCCCGCCTGCCCCGCTCCCCAGTAGCCCCACCGCCAGCCTGCCTGCCCTGTTCCCCGGCGGCCCTGCCGCCAGCCCACCCGCCCCACTCGGCGGTGACCCTGCTGCCAGCCTGCCCGCTCCCCGCTCGGCAGCGGGCCCACCGCCCGCTCGCCTCGCAAAGCCCGCTCCCCACCTGCCCCCCACCCGCCTGGCTGTGCCTCCGAGGCAGCTCGCTCCGCGGCAGCTGTCTGCCCAGCCGGCTCTCACTTCCGGGTTGGCATTTCACTGGAATTTGTCCATAAATAAGCGGCACCTGGTGATTAGCTGCACTTCCTGGATCGGCTCAATTCTTCAGTGAAATAGGTGAGGCTTATCAGTGTGAAATGACTGTATTTGGTCATACAGTGATGTTATCATTTCTCTACAGAAGCAGAGTGAAGGGCTACAATGACTTGATTTTTTTATTATTTTTTTTTTTTTAAATGGAAAAAAAAAAGTTACCCATGTTTATGGTAGATTTTTCTTTCTTTTTTCCACAATCTGGAGTTTCACTGATGTATTACAAAGGAACAGAAGGATCCCATACGAGTGTAATCCTGTGGAAATCTGAATGAAAAATTGTAGATTGTCTGACCTTTACTTGCAAATTGATTTATTCTTCAGCTGCACTCAAATCATTAGGATTATTTCAGATCTGGGTAATCCCTAAAGTCTGCAACCTGCAGAAGACAGAACAATGATCCAAAGTGATGGTTGGTAAGGTGATTTGCATTAGTAGTTGCAGAGGTAAAAAACATTCAGAAAAGCTATAGTATGCTGGTAAATATTGTCTAGAATAACCTCTTTTTTCCCTCAGCATATATTTTTTTACTTAAAGAAATGCTTTGTCCTGACTTCTTGCTGTACCAGCTTTTTCTTGCTTTCACCTGACCAAAGGATAACTCCTCATTCTTTACCCACTTCTTCATGATTCTTGAAGTGATAGCACCTTTCAAGGCACTTCTTTTATACATCCTTTCTTCATCTTTTCATGGACCTTTTTGCCTTAGGTATTAACTGTTTTATAAATGGGAATTTTCTCTAGTTGGTTTACCAAATTCACCCATTCACTACTTTAAAAAATTATGTAAAAGCCATAGTGATCACCAAAACTTCATAAGCAAGCAGATTCTTGCTCTATTCTGCTGAAATATGAGTGAATGGATGTCTTCTGAAGTAAAAACTATGAATACTAACAACAGATACACTGAAAGGATGCTATAAAAAACAGTTGCATGTGTGTAGTAAGCATAGACCTTGACGAAAGAATCAGTTATCTCATAACAGCCATATTCAAGGCCTTTCATTTGTTCATATACAAAACAAGACTAAGAATTCAACATGTAAGGATCAGAGGTGAACTTAAGTTTTAATAGCTGTACGAAAATCAGCAACAATTGATTGTTGAAGCTCCTCAGAAATGCATAATATCTATCTGAGTCTATAATTTGGCATCGGGGATATAGAGACTGTTGTCACTCGAAGATTTGCTTATAATCCAATGATAAATGGCCTAAGAAGTGTCTGTTCCTAGAAATGAAGGATGGTTAAGGAAAAAAGCTTGGAAATCCTTATTCTTTTCCCCTTTTTCGCACTGACTGTGATTCTACTGAAGCAGGAACATTGTGACAGAAAGTGCTCTGTTTGGTATTGTAAATGGTTAGAGGTAGTTCACATCTCCTGAGCTGCTGAATTTTAGCTCTGTGTAGGTGGAATGTAGTCAAACAATGTCCACATAGTTTGTGCACTAGTGTATAATTAGCCAAGTACTTAAGCTTTCCTTTTTGTTTTTGATCTTTTACATGTGATAGCTAATGTTCTTTACATAAAAATGAGACAAAGTGCTCCCTCCGATTCTTTCAGAATATTTCCATTTATAGAGATGTCAGAGAGCTTTTTTTTTGTTATAATTTTAGGGAACATGAATGTCTGAGCTTCTGAACTGATTAACAACTTGTGCATGCAAATCTAACACAAAAGAATCTATTTACAGCTTGACTTCACAGCAGATTGCTACCATATTAGCAAACACCTTTAAGTTGTTTGAGGAAGTGATGATTTGTTGTTTCGTTTAGGCTGTGATTCTCTCACTTATATATGGCTGCTTTTTTCTCCCTTTTAATGATATCCTCATCAGCAGCAGTACCACCAAAAAAAAAAAAAAGGCAAACATCTTTAATAGCAGCTCCCTGGGATGATGGATAATATTAATAAAATAATTTAAGGTGTGGCATGGAAACTTCCTCTTTCCATCTATCTGTGGTTATCTTCAAGGTTTTACAGATGGCTGCAAGACAACCCATAGAATCTTAATGCAAATTAGAATTTCAGTGTGACTATGACTGGGTACGAAAAGAGTGTGCAACTAAATACATCAGAATAAATTAGTAAAGAAATCTGTTTTTAAACAGTTTAAGAACAAATTTCTGTTTAGCTGTCTCTACTATACACATATATTATCAGTTTAATATTGAATCAATTCCATTTCTGCTGTAGAGGTAAAAATTGATGTGCATTCATTAGCTACAGACACCAAAAAAAGGAAAGCTGAATGATCATTCAGACTATTTTACAATCTCATGCCTAGGAGTGGTTATTTTGGGTCAAGGATATTGTGAAGGAGAGGGCAAGCAAGGACAAACAAGAAAGCTTGCTCATTTGCTCCTATGTTGTGCCTGTTCTAAATTTGGCTGTTTTCAGGGAATTCAATCCTAGCATGTTTAAAAGCAGTGCTGAGGGAACAAAAGCTTGTCTGGAAAAAGGGGACCAGATTCTTAGTTGATGTGATTTATATCACATATATATGCTATATACAAGATTCTAGAAAACACATAGACATATGTATATTACGTATATGTATATCTTTATCTTAAAATGTTAAGGAAGAGGAAGGCAGAATCTGATAAATGTTTACATTTTTAATGGACATGGAGAATAAATCTACTCAAAGGTTACATAAATATATTTTTATAGTTAAGTATAGCCTAAGAAATATGAAAGTAAAATCTGGTCAATGTTAAATAATAAAGTTGTAACTTAGTTGAAATTTCACAGTAGAATACTTACACAAAAGAAAGAATAATTTTAGGATTCCACTCACAATTTTTAGGAGCCTAAGTCTTGGAGATGGATCCTGTTGCATTAGATATTATCCAAGTACTGTTAAGGCCACGCCTGAAGTACTGTATTAAGTTCTGGGCTCCTCAGTAGAAGAGGGGTATGGGCATAGAGTCTGGGGAACGGCCACTGAGATGCTTAGGGGATTTGAGCATCTCTCCAGTGATGCAAAAACGGAGAGATCTGGAACTGTTCAGAAAAAAGAGAAAATAAGGCTTGTAGGAACCATACCAATGTGTATGAATACCTAAAGGCAGGGAGAAAAGAAGAGCAATATGCTCTTCTTAGTGGTGCCCATTGACAAAGCAAGAGGCAATGGGCACAAATGGAAACATGGGAGGTTCCTCCTGAACATGGGGAAGCAGTTTTTTTCCCTGTGATGGTGACCAAGCACAGGGACAGGTTGTCCAGGCAGATTGGAAATCTTCATTCTTGCAGTTATTCAAAATCCATCAGCATTTTGTCCAGAGTAACCAGCTCTATGTGTCCCTGCTTGAGCATGGGTGGTTGGTTTAAATGGACTCTAGAAGTCTCTTCCATCCTCAACCATTCAGTGGTTCTGTGAAACAGGGCTGCTAACTGGTGATTTTTTTGAAAGTTTGAAGCTTGTTTATGGTACTGGACTTCTGCCACAATGAAATGAGGACAATTTTAGGAATCCATTTTAATTTATCTATGAAAAGACCTAAAACTCAAGGAAAATAAATTACTGTCTTATGCTAGTGTGAGAATTACTCTTATACTTTATTTGTAGTGGAACTTGTACTTGTGCAGATAGAGTGCAAAGAATGTAGTTGAGCTAACTAACATGCTAATTCCTCTTAATGGCTGAAGAAACAAAACTGATGAAATGAGACTTCACTGAATGAAAAACATTCCAAGACTGGGGAAGCCAGTGTTTCTAAGGAGAATGTGAAATAGACAAATCTAAAATTGAAGTTAGTGCTTGGATGTGAACCTTACCCTTCCTCCTTCCCAAGTGATCTATTTTCAGTAGATTATGATATTGAGGCCATTCTGTGCTAATAAGATACAAAAATATTGTGTACACACACATACACACAAATACTACTGTTACCCATGAAGTACCTGAAAGTACAACAAAGCATGAAGAGTACGATGGAAAGAGCAATCAGAGGGAGAAAAGCTTCTGTGAGAGGCTGACATCACAGCTTTTTCAGGTAGCTCTTGAACAGACTGAATATGGAAGGCAAGAGCAGGTGTTCATCTGAAATAAGGTCACCAACGAATAGAATAGTAGACACAGTTTGCTAAAATTGGGTCTGACTCATTTTGGAACAGTATGAAACATTTTTTTCTAAAAAGGACCCAATCTCAAAAGGAATTTTTATCTCCAAACAGCTGGTTGGTCAGTCTGCTTTTAGAACATCATATGAAGGGGCGAGTTGTTGAGTTCTGTTACTAAGCCATTCAAACTTTCATTGTAAAACCTTTGCTCTTCCTGTCTTCATGAGAGTAGTGAAGGTTGGCTAGTATGATAAAATGATGCTCAAGTATTTTGTCTTTTCAATTATCTTACATTCTATTCTGCCACTTTTCAATCTTTTCTATGCCTACAGAGAATTAAAATGTATCAAAATATAGTTTGTGGTTTATCATTGTCAAAATATAATCAAACTGTGATTAGTATAATAAAAGCTGAAAGCACTGAAACCCAGTAAATAATACTGAATCTTCAAAAAAAATTCCAAATTAAGACTTCCTGGTTGTTTACAAAATGTAACTCTATGTTCATTGTCATACACAAGCACAATGCTAAACAGTTTTTAACAAGAACAGACCTTAGAGATCAGAGATATAACAAAAAAGGATATATTAGGCTGTTTTATAAATGATAATTTCTTCTATTTTCCTGTCTGAAAAATATGGCTGTTAATCAGTCAGACATTGTGTGTTACGTGAACATTGAATTAAGTCAATCAACAGAGAAAAGACAGAAGAGTATCAGAGATAAAAGAGCTTGAACACCTTGTGATGCAGAAAAAATTGATTATGAGAGTTCTGAGGTCCAACTAAGCAAACAGTTTCCTTTGTGGTCCTCCTTCTAAATTATCACTCATCTGCTGATGTCCTTTGCCAGCCTGTCATTTGTAATGTTAACTCTCAATAAAGTCTCTCAAGATGCTTGGTTTATTCATACCTGGTTAAGCTCAAACAGCTGTTTCTCACTTTGACCTGGCTCTTTTTTTTAAGTTCTTGAACTCACAGTTGTAATTTTTGAGATTTATCTATCAAAAGAACTGACTAATACTTTTTTAGCAAAGCAAAATCTAATAGGGCATTACAAAGCAAGGGACACAGCCTTTTTCTTATGCTTCTGTTTGATTTGGAAATATCAGATGATGTGTTAAGCAGCTCTTTAAAAATCTTGCAGGTATGAATTGGATCACCTTTATTGACATTACTCCTAGGTATTCATATTTTATTACTCTTTTCAAAATGCAAAAAAGGATCAAAACTGGAACAGTAAAGATGAAGAAAACCCATGTCTGTATTATTCTATCCTAATTAATTTTTTTTTTAAAAAGCAAATTACTAACTTTTCTAATATCTTGTAATATTTTTCATTGAGACTTGTTTTACATTTCAATTTTACATTGACTTACATTTCACCCTCAGTTTTGATGGTTTTAAAGCACGTAAATTAGCTGCTAATACAGTTATGCTAGATCCAGGAATATTCTCAGTTCTGTTGCTGCATGTTCAGTTACTGATAAATTATAGAGGGGATCATCCCAAGTATGATGTCTTTTATGTCTGATGAGAAAATGCAGCTGCATGGTTCACACTCAGATAAGATTAATATATCTATACTGTGCTGGGGAACTTTCTTGCTAGCAAGTTGAAGAAATCTGTTGAGTTTATGTTAAAGTCATTCATAAAGTTGGTGATGAGATTACTGATGATGGCTATATTCAGGATTAATTTTTCATACAAAATACTAGAGATTGTTCTTATTAAGGATGACAGTACATTTCCTGCTGTTTAAATGCGTAACATGTTCTGTCTAAATTAAAATTCTTAACCTATTACTACCTGAACTGATAATTAGTAAATTTTTTTATAAATTCCATTATCTATATGAAACAATAAGTGGCAAACCAAAAATTCATTACTTTTCTTTTAAAATACAAATAGGGGAAAAGTGAGATGATATAATGTTTGACTATTTGAATTTGCCTTTAGGAAGGCTTACTCAGGAGATGAATCTGGATTTGTTGAAAATCTTTTGTCTCTCATAGAATTCCCTTAGAGCCTAAAAATATATTAATTTGACCCAAGGGTAAAATCCTAACCCATTGTAACAAATTATAAGGCTGCTTTGACTTCAGAGGTTACCACTGATTTATTGTGGTTGCCTACAGAAAAAATCCTGAGAAGCATGAATGTAAATGTTCCTAATTTGTTTTCATTGTGATGACATCTCAATCTGAAATAATCTTGCTGTTCATATTATTTTCTTCACATATATGTTTTGTAATTTGACATTTCCATTAAGTGTCTTTGTTTTTAGGAGTGGATCTGGAAGTCTTGATATATTTCTGAAAATTTTCAAGGAGTTTTATTACCAACATGCTATAAAATTTCAAGCATGACTTAGCATTTTAAATTCTTCTATTTATCTTTGCCTCTGTATTTCAGTCTTGTCCTCAGCCTCCATTCCCTTACAAGTCTATGGATTTTGGTTTCTATCCGGAGATATGGTTTGTTTAGTTAGCAAAAGCATTCAGCTGTATGCCAATACCCATAGTTATTATTTAGAACAAACAATGTTGAAAATGCAGTGCTTATTTGTTCAGTACTTACTTTGGTTCTGTTTGAAGGCACTGGGCCAAAGTCACGAACAATATGAAAAGCTATAATTCTATTGATGTTGGTATATTCAGTCCTCTAATTCTGAGGCTAGATTGGCCCATTGCCTTTGCATTTCAACTTTCAGAGGATCTGATACCAGAGCAATTGACACAAAATGCATTTGCCTGTCAGTCTTTTTCAATTGCTCAACAGTCGGTATGGTATATTCTCTGTAGTTGTAATTATAGTTCTCAAGGGATAGTCAAGACACAGAGCTTTCACTTCAGACAATGCTTGTTGCCTCAGGGGGAAACAATAAACATGCAGATATTCTTAGACAGCCACTGGCACTCACAATAACTTTTCCTAGATATGTAGGATCATAATGCTGACTAATTGTATGGTTTGTTTTACATTTTTTTAGGTATAGTTGCCAGCAGTCTCAAACCACAAACTAGTCCAAAGGCTGAATTAATTTATAAACTTCATCTAAGATAGTATCAATAGCCCAATGAAATGGTAAAGAGAGTTGCATAAGAGGTTTACAAATATGCATGGGCTGCACAAATAATTTCAGAGTTACCCTTATCTGCCTGGTAGATAAATACCTTTTGGTTGGTAGGTCTAAACTGAAGGTGAGAGATGGAGTCTGCTGAGGTTTCCCTTCTGCATCAGAACTTGACCACAAACTGGGAAAAGCATAGGCACCCAAATGGCCCCCTGGTGCTGCCCTACATTCTACTTGAGGATCAGCCAACTTTGCGCACAACTGAGTAGGAGCGAGTGCTGGAACTTCTTAGCACAAAGAGTCGTGGGCTCTGTTCTCACCAAATACTGCTGAGTGCAGAAACAAAAGACTGCTGTTGAAGAAATCCCTGTGCTATAGGAGGCTTGCATGTAGGCAAGGTGGGCCTGGATGCCCGGTCTTGGGTGCCAGCCCACCAGCTCACTGGCTACTGCAGATAAGACCCGAGTAGCAAAATGAGCTGCCCTCTCCCTCCCCCTGTGCATGTGACAGTATGACCTGGCTACGGGAATCAGAGATGGAAATGGAAATGGTCTGTCATTCCTTGTCATAAACAACGGCTGTTCGGAAGAAATTGAAAAAGGTTCTAAAGTGGAGGCAAAAGTGCATTCCTATTATAAATGTCATTTATTTAAATACCAGGATCACTGAAAGGGTATTTTGTTCATTTTCTTGCTTTTGAAAAATTGAAGGAATATGTCAGAGAGTTTCACCTCAATGATCACAGTACAGAAAGCAAGGAAACAAGAGGTCAACTGGCAGTTGTCGGTTTTCCCATTACATTATACATCAGAAAATTAAGCTCTCTGTGATTTGCCATTTGTGTTGTTCAATGCTTTCATCCAGTTTTTAAAAATTCACTTTAAAAAATAGTATTGAAATTCACAAAGCCTTAATTCTGTCAGAAGGTAAGTAAATTAGCATAATTAATAATTGAATTGTTATGCCTTCTTGTTTTGAAGGTACTTTGAGTACTGTTGCTAAGCCATGTTTTTCAGGCACTGTAATGGTTATCAGTACAATAGATTATTTATCCAGTACATTTGTTTAAGATTTTGTTCTTTTAATAAAGGTAAGAAACTGAGGAGCTCATTATTTTTGTTTTCTTAGCTGGAGATTATGAAATGGATGACTTCTTTCAGAGTTGTGTTTGAATAAGTTTGGACACATTTCACAGGAGTCCGTACCTTTTCCATTCACAGAATTTCCCACAGAAGAAGTGATCCTAGTAACTTCAACACCTTAAAAATACCTGAATGACTTTGTTTTCAGATGTTACTGTGATCAGCCAAGCTTCTGTGTGACTAGAGTGAAGGAAGAGTGAAAGGTCTCTTGCATCTTTTCTTCGAAGCCATACATCTTTCTCTTCATGTGACTTTATGTGTATATCTTTGTGTTCAGGGCAGAAGTAGCTTTTAGGATGAATGCAGCCTGGCAAAGAAAAAAGGGATTGTCTGGAGGCCCCACATGGCCTACATTTATAAAAATGATGACGAAAATGAGGACAGATGTGAAAAAAGGTTCAGGTATTTTTAGGGACATTTTCTACACTCACTGCTCCTGTAGATAACTATGAATGAAAAGATAGAGGATTAGGTTCTGAATATGCAGTATTGCAGTTCTTCCACTGCATATTTTCCTATGTGAGTAGTCCACTGTTCTTGCACTCAGGCAAGAGAGGAAAGGGAGGGAAAACAACTTAGAGGTTTGCTGTGTTTGAAAGATAAGCTTTGCAACAGGAGATGTGCACCACAGCTGTAAAACAAGGGAGATCAAATTAGGGGCTACAAAAAGAACTATAAATGCCTGTCATCAACATCTGTTTGCCTTGTTTAAACTCAGAAACTAAAAGTAATCCAATCCTGTTTATCAGAAACTTAGTGGATTTCAGGTGAATTGTCCTAAAGTTGTGTCATATTTTTAACCATTGAGAACAGGTTTTTACTTAATAAGAGCTTGATAACTTTTCTTCTCAAGATCTCATTTGTACATCAGGATGTCACAGAAGGATACATGTTCTGTGGGACAGAAACTAGGATTATTACACTAATTGTTTATGAGTTGGTCAGAGTAACCAGAAGAACATCTTATGTTCTTTAAATGAAGAAGACTACCAATTAAGTTTTTTGAATTTTTTTAAGAGTCAAATATTTAAATAGTGAATCATTGAAAAAAACTTGTATTTCTCCCAATTTTACCACTAGCTAGCAATCAGATAATTGCCTCTTATAAAAAAAAAAAGAAGTGGAGTGATTTTAAGGATTTAACTTCTTTTATGGGACTTAAGCTACCTAGGATTCACAATGTGACTGCAAGGTTTGGGAGCCGTATTGATCATACAGAGTTTGAACTTTTTCAGAATTACTTTGCAAAATACTTATGAACTCCCATGGGACTAAAATGCATAGAACTTGAACTAAATGCATCTTTTATTTTTGAATGACAATTTACAATACCTGATAGGAAAAATGGGAAAAAATCATTTTAATTCAAGAGGATTTTAAAATTTTGGTAAATTCAGTTTTGATTATGAATTACTGCAATGTTTTAATTAATTAAAAAATGAAACTAAAATTCGAAATTATACTGTGAAGGCATAATTTAAATATCACCAGAACTCAGAGTAGTTGTCTAGTCCTTTGGCTTTAGTGGGAAGTCTGGGTTTGTTGCATTCATTTTCAGTTCTCCTTCATGGAATGTTTCTAAGCTGTAAAGCTGTCTTTTCCACCACTCCTCCAAATTGTGCTCTTGGGCCAGTTTCAGGGAGCATGCATAACTAACTTCAATCACTTCAGTACAAATAAAATTAACTGTTGGAGTCCTTCTTCCTTCAAGTCAATAGCTGTGCAACTGCATGCCTCCTTTTATTCATCTGATTGTACACATTGCTTTACCCAGAAGAACCTGCTTTATATGCTTATCTTCTCAATGTATTTTTGCTTTGTCTTCCTGAGTCTTAAGCCATATATATTTTTCTTCCTCAGTAACCATCTTCCAGAGGAAACTAGAACTAAACTTCTTCAAGGGTTGGACCTTACTACAGACAGACTCAGCCACTTTAATTTGCTTTTACCTTCCTTCAGCAAAACAGAGATCACAATTCAGTAATCTGCTGGCAAGAAAAAGAAATAGTGACAACATCAAGCCCTCCGGGCTTCTCAGAGAGCATTCAGAGCATAAAAATAACCAAGTTCATATTTGTTTGTTTTGCTTTTAGAACAGTTTAAGTCCACCTGAGTGATATTTTCAAATTCTCTCCCACAACTAGGGATCTGCATGTGTATCTTCTTTACAAGTCTCATGGCCTTCTTCCTCAAAATGCTCATGCATTCTTCTAAGAGCTAAAAGTCACAGAACAGGCTACAAAATATCTCATAAATCCTGATAGCAAATATGAAATGTGCAACTTCCCTTGGACTGACTATTATTTCCCTTTATTGGGGATGGAAGAAAAAAGAAACAGAGGAGGGCATAATTGCAGTTCTTAACACGGTCATTTTAGTCTCGCTTCCGCTCCAACAAAGGTGAGACTAAGGACAGTTTATCACAACAAATATCCTGTTGCTAAACAGGAAGCTTTACTTAGCACAATCAGTCTCACATACAAAATTGAAGTTCCCCTTTGATTATATTGTTTATTCTCATATGAGTTGTTTTTACACTTAAGTGACTTCAGAATTGAGCCTGCAATAAAGACAGTGTGAGTGAGGATACTGTTTTAGAGGCCTACAATATGCTTATTTTAGCTGGAATAAATTTCTGGAAGAAACCCTTTGCTGTCTTACAGCAAGTGGATCTGAAGCTGAGAGGGAGCAGTAATTCTACCTCTGCCACTGCAGAATGGGAGCCAGGGGCATGGGGGGAAATACTAGAGGAAAGCAAAATTTGAAATCTGTTTAAACAGCAGAGACTATGAAAGCCAACTTGCATAACAGGCTAGAACTATACAGACACTTCAAGGTGTGTAGCCCTCTAGTGTTTTAAGATCAAATACTGTGAACAGTGGGATCCAACAGCTTTTCTCCAGCTAAGGCAGCTTTCTGCTGTGCCAAACAACTTTTGCATTTTCATTCCCAGCTGAAGTGTACAATGAAGAGACCTGATTCAAGTAAATTACTCACACATCAGCTGCTTGCCTGTATGTCACTTATATGGAACAAGTTACAAGTTCCAGCAGCTTTTATAATCAATGCAGCAGCTCACTGAAGAAAACATACTCTGCACAGATTTTGTCATTTATTCTGTCAGTTCCATTCTTGCCAGATATGGTATAGGCACATAAGATTTCTTTATATTATGATGCTTTGCAATAATTCTGGATTTCATTGAATTTCACTGAAATAAATGCAACCATACTTTTTTACTTTCAAGAATGAATTTGTCCCAATGATCTAATTTGGTTGATTCTATTTCACCAGTCACTTAATGTACCAACTTTCTGAGGCAAAATGTTTCTATAGAGGTGCCTACTCAACTGTTCTAGAAACTTAAAATAATCATTTGTCCCCTCAAAACAACCCCAAAACCAAGCCCCAAATGTGGCAGAAGGACATCACAAGCAGACCTCAGCCCTGCTGGCCAGTGTGTGTCTGCTGACAGCCTTTCATGCCCCTATTTTTGTGTCTTCAGCTGCACACCATGGCTGTGGCAGTGTGCTGGTTTTGGCCGGGGCAGAGTAGTTAGTTTTCTTCAGAATAGTTGGTATGGGGCTCTATTTTGGATTTATGCTGAAAACAGCGTTGGTAACATGGAGATGTTTAGCTATTGTTGAGCAGTTCTCACGCAGAGCCAAAGCCTTTTCTGCCTCTCACTCCACCTAACCAGCAAGGAGTCTGGGAGTGCACAGGTTGGGAGGGAGACGACTGGGACAGCTGGCTCCAACAGACTAAAGGAATATTGCATACCATAGGGCATCCTGCTCAGCCTATAGAGCTGGGGGAAGAACAAGGAAGGAGGGAATGTTCAGAGTGGTGGTCTTTGTTTTCCTGTGTCACCATTCCCTATGGTGGAGCTCCTGGAGATGTCTGAACCTGACTGCCCATGAGAAGTAGTATAGAAATTTCTCATTGTGCTTTGACTTTCCTTTACCTATTAGACTGTCTGTATCTGAAGCCACATGTTTTCTCACTTTTACCCTTAACAGTGCTCTCCCCATCCCACCACGAGGGTGTGACCCAGCAGCTGACAGGGTTAAAGCACAAGAGGTGGGTGCACTCCATGACCTAGGGCTGCACCTGTGGGGGCAGTGAGAAGGGTGAGTCCCCTTGGCCAACAGACAGAGGTCCCAGCCCAGAAATCAGGCCTGGGCTGTGACCATGTGGGGCCATGAGCCCTGGCTGAACTGGTATATTTAGGGACCCCACCACAACAGCCCACAGCAGGTCTGTGAGGTGAAGCCTTGCCCTGGGGACTGGGACACTGCCCATGGAGACTTGCTGGAATGTGTACCCTCATGCTACCCCCAGATGAGTGATTTTCTTTCTACTGAATGTCCCTCATTGATTCTATGGCCCTTTGGGTGGAGCAGCCCAATCTGCTGGTTCCCCTTGGGCTCGTGTCAGTCTGTGAGTGCACACTTTGGGCCATTTTCCTTGTCCACATAGTGACAGAATGCCCGGCAGGCACAGGGACTCGTAGCCTATTAAACACCATGGGACACATCATGGTCACCCTTGGTGTGTGTCAGTTTTGGCCACTGGTTTTGGTTTTCAATCAAAGTACATCTGATTTTGGTACCAGAGTGGAGCTGTTTTCGCACACCTCTGCAACACCCACACGATTCAGCACTTTAGCAACACAAGAAACACAAGGTGAAAACAGTAACAGTTAAAGAGACTGACATGGCACATTTTCTTTATTGCCTTAGAGTAGGAAGGACATGTTCTCAGGGCAGAGCCTGTTGCCCTGAATGCAGTATTTATGCTATTGTATACAGTTATGGTATTATGTGCTTTAAAAAATCCCAAAATGAAAAAAAACTAAACAACAACAAAAAAAAAAACCCAAAAAACCCCCACAAAACCCTAAGCAAACAAAAGGATGCTTATAGGTAGCAAAGTAAAGAAAAGCAATTTAATACACATTTCCAAGTAATGAAAAATAAGTGTAATTACCTAAATACACGCTTAGAGATAACAGTTTCTTGTGTTAACAATTTTTCTTTTGAAGCTTTGGCTTTGTAGAATAACTTTGAGTGCCTAACTTTGAAGGGAAATTTTTTTCAACCTAGAGTAGCAAAATGGTGCATTCACAGCCAATGTGTTAGTCTCATATACCAGAGTAACAGGGTATTTAAGAAGATACATATAAAAAAGAGTTGATAAACCAAAACACTAAGATTGATTTGTCTCCTAAGATTTATTTATAAATATGTGGTTGAAAACCATTTTATGCATCATATTACTGTGAGGGAAAAAGAGGTGCTGAAGATGCCACGGAGAGCAAAATAAATCTGTTTCAATTTTTTCCCATGTTGAGCAAGGAAATCAGAACCTTCTCAAGTTCCCCAGTAAATCTCTGCATATTGACTCTGTGTGTGGTGTGTTTTATCTGTGATGTTGGTAGCCTAATGGCAAGCATCATAAAAGCTACACAAAAAAAACCCAAAACAAAAAAATCATTGGCAGAGCATATGCAGTCACCCAGAGCAACAGAGGTGATTGTTCTAGGACAAGTGACAAAGTTTCTCCTGGTATATACTGATTTGTCACTTCCCCTGGGAAATAAATACGTCAATGCATTTGCTGCCTTATGTGTAATAAAATACCCTTCCAGCCAAAGAAACAAATAAGTGCTTCCCTCTCCATATAATAAGAAAAACTGAAGTCATACTTTTTGTGTTGGAGCAATCCCTCAAATAAGAAGCAGTGTCCTGTAATTTGATTCAGTTAAGCACTAACCTCCATTCCATTATTCAGGAATGTCAAATCTAAGCTTCTGGGAGAAGGATTTTGAGCAAGAGTGTTTTTAGTGGGCACAGTTTGTCTTGATTTCACATGCAAAGAGAGAAGAAATGAGACCCAGTGAATCTGAAATCAGTGCATAACCTGCTTATGTGGGTTTGTACCCCTGGAGGTGAGCAGGGCCCATAAAACAGGGTGCAGTCACAGAATAGCAGGGGATGCATGATGACTTCTCACTCCAGAGAGTGTTCCTTGAGTGTCCAGCAAATCCACAAATTCAACTTTGTATTCCAACATGGTCCTCTGCAGTGGAGACAACAGAATGGCTGGACTGACTTGCTCTCTGCTTGGTCCAGGCCACCTATCTCTTGCACTTTAGTATTCCTGGAATGGAAGAACTTAAGCAAAGATGGTTTGTGACTTTCTTGGTGCTGCATCATTGAGTTTCCATCTGTTTTACTCCCGAAAAAGAATGCATATTAGTGCTACCCCAATGAATACAGCAAACTGTGAGTTCAGTCTGGCTCTTCAGGTGTGCTGGAGCGCGATAGATTGTTTCCATACTTCTCTGTTTAAGGAAGATTTGGTGGAACTCAGTGCATGTGAGTTGAGTAAAATGCAAGTTGTTGGTGGTTTTTTTTGTTTGTTTGGTTGTTGTTTTTTTTTAATTTTGGGGGGATTTTGCAGTCATTGTCAGTGTTTAAAAGAAACCATGTAATAAAAATTGGTCTCAAAAATTGTATTGTCTATGAAATGTGTGTTATGAAGTATCAAGCTGAGTTTCAAAAGCTTTTTATTTTACAAGACAATACTGTATTGATCAGAAAAGTGTAACTAGCAGCCATTTTTTTTGTATGCTTAGATTAAAAAATAAACAGGAAGAGGAGAGAACTGTTCTGTTTAGTGCCAATCATTAATCCCTGTGTTTCCTTTTATTGTGGTTTTTTTTGAGGGTTAATTTTTGTTGTTTGTTTCAGTTTTATGATTTAGTTCTGTTCCTTTCTAGAAATTTAGAAATTTCTGTTCCTTTTTAGAATTCACTTATTCTGTGAATGTAAAGATAGGGAAAAATAATTGTAGAGTATCTGTTATATTCAAGAGATAAATTTTCCTTTCCGGTTATTACTTGTTACTTGACAGTGTCTTAGTTCACAGTGTCGCAACTTGAAAGCTCTGCAGTCATTTTAGACCTTTGAAATGTCTTCATGAATACTTAATTCTGCATTTGTAGGAAAAGAGTCTGTGCTGGAGAGCTCTGTAGTATCGTTCAATCTGTGGCCTCTAGCTCTCAGTGCAGATTGTGCAAGGCAGCAGAATAAATTAGTATTACTTTGAAACGTTTGTCCACTGGAATGTCACCCCTTTTGATCCTTGCACAGAGCATACAAAATAGCAGCAGATACAGACAGTGATCTATGTTCCACTGTGGTTCTCCCAATTATTGTCATGAAGCTCTCTTGCCTGCATTGATGTTTTGTGAGGAAAACAGCAAACAGCTGTGGTTCCAGAATGTATGTGTGTGATGAATGTCATTTATTTTCATATCTTTGTTCCTCAGTGAAGGAAGAGACTGAGTAAAAGTGAGGTAGATTTATTTGCTTGTGTAGGGAAGATACCAGAGCAGAGGATAGAGAGCATGTGAAAAGTGCAGGGAGCAGATATGATGCAGAAATAAAAACTTCTGAGTGATGCAGAGGGTACTGTGCAGAGTGTCCAGATCGAGTCATTTGATCTGAAACCAAGCCTAGGGAGAAGGAATTGCTTTCAAATATATGGCTTGGATAAAGCAAATAGGACATTCTTTACAATGCTCTTTTATTTCTGTTTTACTGAACTGGTTCTGAGATTTCATTGTTAAAAATATTTACTCTAGTGTTAGTTCAAATACAGATTTGCTTTAATGATTAAGAACCTGTTCAAGAGTTTTGGTACTCTTTATCCTACAAGGAAGTACCATTTCAATAAAAGTAAAAATAGTACTTCAAAGGTCTGGATACCCTTGGCTCTTGTCACATCAGATTTAATTTTTTTTCAGATCAGAAATATTTTAGGGGTTTTTTTGTTGTTGTTGTTGGTTGATTGGGTTTTTTGTGCGTGGTTTTGTTTTTTAGCAACCTCCATGAATTACTTGGTCTGAAAATTAATTCTATAATCATTTTGCTATTAGAACCAGGCAGATGCAAATCAAGAATGGCAAAGCATCTACCCTAGATTTTTCCCTTTTCTTTCTTTTTTTTTTTTTAATTGTGCAGACTTTATTTTCCAAAAAGGAAGAAAAAAATCCCCAAACCAGAATGAAACCACAAATAACAAAATCCCCCAAACCACACAGCATGCAAGGTGCTGCTCTTTATGAGTGTTAGAGCCAGTGTCTTGAAGATCATAATGTGCTTTCGGAAAATGTGAATATAAGTAGCAAGGAAAAAAAGGTGTATTATTTTTTCTGCTTTTTAATAACTTCCAACAGAATTAACTTCTTTGAGCTACTCGTGCATGGCATTCTTAGTGTACTGAATGCCATGCTGTTCAGACAAACCAGAACCCATAATAAAAACAATTCAATTAGACAAGACACTTAACCACTTTACCCTTAAGTGTAAATTGATACGTGAACTGAACTCAGTGGAATTTTCCCACTGAGCTCAGTTATGCTGGAATAGATGAAATGTCACTGGTTTGTGTATATCTTCTTAAAAGTGAGGGATTTGGCACATACCACAGCAATCCTGGCAAACATTCCCTCTTACCCATTTTTTGCTTTTGAATTTCCTGAGGGTCCTAATTAATACAGTTGGTAAGAAAAGCAGTCACAGTCTATTGGCACCCCAATGGGCTTTCATCGGAAAGGAGGCCAACTTCTTGCCTCTTTTTGATCTTTACTTTATTGGCCACAATATCTGATTTGGATCTGAAACCTTTATTTTTTTGAAGAGTTCTGTAATTACAAATTCCTAGCCAGACAACTCAATTTTTAAAATTTCATACTGAGTTAGTCTCTCTAAAGTGATGTCCCCTTTTTGGGGAAAAGTTAGGGACTTTTGTGCTTACAAGCACTCTCTTGGGCCACAACCAAACATCAGCCTTCTTAGCTTCAGAACACCTGGGACACACAAAACCTGGTATATTTGCACAAGTTATTTGCTATACATACTTAGGAAATAGAAATTTCAGAGCTCAAGTATAAGCTTGGAGTTGGCTCTATAATAATAGCTTGTTTAAAAACCTCTTTTTAAAAACCAAAAAAACCTAGTTCTTACTTTGACTTTTGTTTGCATAGGTTTTAAAGCTTTCTAGAGGAGGTAATCTTGACTAATCTTGTTTTATATATTGGAATACAAGGATGTAGCTCTCCTAGCTTCACCGAGCAAATCAGCGGTAAAGTTACAAATAGAAATTCAGGCTTCCTGTCAGGGCTTTCTATGTTAGGTCCCATTTACAGGCACTAATATAAAATAAAAGTTGTCTCAATGAAAATTGCCTATTCTGGGTGGACTATTATTAGTGTTGTGTATTTATGGAGGCTTGTGCCCTTCGACATTTATGCACAAGCATCACAGTTTTTAATAGGTGCATTACATAACTAGCAACACCAAATGCAAAGTGGCTAGAAATTAATAGGGTTTATGGTGAAGACAGTTGTGTAGCAGACTTTGGCTCTTGTTCTTGCTTCTTTACCATGGAAAAAGATGAGAGAGCTGAGCCTGTTCAGTCTTGAAAAGAGACAACTGAGGCAGGACCTTATCAATGCCTGTCAGTATCTGAAAGAAAGGTGTCCAGAGGATGGAGCCAGACTCTTCTCAGTGGTGCCAAACAATAGGACAAGAGGCAGAGGGGAGAAACTGATGAACAGGAAAAAGCACCTGAATATGAGGAAGATCTTCTTCACTGCATGTGTGACTGTTCACTGGAACAAATTGTCCTGAGAGATTTTGGGGTCTTTGTCACTGGAGAATTCAAGAACTGTCTGGATGCAATCCTATGCCATGTGCTCTGGGATGACACTGCTTGAGCAGGGAGGTTGGACCAGATGACTCTGAATGGTCCCTTCCAACCGCACCCGTTCTGTGAAAGAGGGAAAAAAAACCCAGCATAGAAGAAGGTGGAAGATTGGCAGTAATTAATAACAAGTTTGCAGTAATAAGTAATAAGACTTGTTACCAAAAATTCTGGAGGAATATGTGGCCATGTCTGGGAGCATGAGAAGTCCAAGGCTTAAGTGGTCACATGGAGAAGGGAAGTTAATTTACACTTCAGCATTATTTAAGTAAAAGAGGAAGGAGGTCAGAATGTGGCAGTGATATGGACAGTATATCAAACGAAACTGAGAAACTAAAAGCTAAATAGAACAACTAATATTTTCCTAGTAAGGCTGGGTGACATTCCTGATTAATTTTAATATGAACCAGATTATATCCATGGTTTTGCATCTAAGTTGTCACTAAATCAATGACAAACTGAAGTTCAGTTATAGTATCTTTTTCTGTACGGAGCAAGAAGAGTGTGCATCAGAGCATTCCCAATCCAAAACCAGGTGATGAGGAGGTTGCTGCTTGCAAATGGGACAGGAAAGCAGATTTTAATAGTGTAGTTAGTCTGGGGTCTGAATTGAGCAAGTAAAATTTAAGAGTACAGGGTGTATGGGGCACAGCATGCAGCCAATTTCTTGCAGCCCCCTGGGCTGCATCTCTCCAAAGGAAGATCAAGCACTTGGCAGTGGAGAGGAAATATAATATACTAAAAAGGAGACTTAAAAGTGTATCAATCTAGGTTCTGTTTAACCTCCAGGACCTTTGTGAAGACGAGTAGCAAAGAAAGTAAGGACTCAAGAGAATGGAAAAGGAAGGGTAACTGAGTCAAAAGTGGTTAAAGGAGAAAATGACAAGGACATGAGTGGGGATGAAGTGTGGAGGGAGGATGGCACAAGGAAGAGAAGGAACCATCTTTGGGAGAAGTGGGGAAGAAGTTTCCTTTTAGAGTTTTTCAGTATGCAGTATCTAAAGCTCACAATAAACACTTCATTATTTTACTATGTACTGTTATTTCTTGTAGCACTTACCAAAGGGTTCACATTTGAACATCTGGGCTTGTGCCTGCCCCGTGGCAGTGTCACGGATGAAGGTGGGCACCCACAACATCTCACCTCTTCCTGGGGCAGGATGGTTTGCCTGGGCTACAGGCACAGCATGGATGAGACAGCTGTGGGTGAGGCAGAGCTGGGAACCGCACAGGTCCTGAGGCTCAGGGTGGGATCTGTGCCGGAGTGACCGGAGTGATTCAGGGCTCTTACGGCAGCTGGTTACCAGGGCATGTCTCAGAGGTGCCACTCAAAAGTGGAAAGGTCGAAGAAATGGCTGCTAGATGAGTAGTTCAGAGAGGCCATTCATACCCCTATTCTGTCCTTTCTCTCAGCTCAGGACCTGTCACATATTTAATCATCTTCATTATTTTTTTACTTCCCACTGGATGGACTTTTCTCTTAATTCTTTTTGAGACAAGGAAAGAGCACAGACTGTTTAAGGGCACTGTATTTAAAGGCTTTATTTTCATTATTGTTCTTTTAATACTTCAAATTCTTCAGGCCTTAATAATATTGCTGGGCTTTTTCACTACTGTTGTACATGGAACAAATGGTTTTATTGAACTGTCCAAAACACTTTCTACATCTTTCTCTCTGAATAGGTGCACTTAATTTAGAACCCATTTGTACACAGGGGGAAATTCACATTATTTCATCCAGTGTATATTGCCACTTGACTAAACTGAATTTTATCTGTTGAGTTTCCTAAATGCATAACTTTATTCAGCTTTTCTGAAGTTCTCCCAGGTCTTCTCTAATCTTGAGTAACCTATGTCACTTTGAATGTGAGTTTTAAAGGTTCCATTAATACCCTAAATGGTTTTTAATTTTTTGTTTTGTTTTGGGATTGGCAAGGCAGTATCAGAGGTACATTGAGAAATACCTTTGTTCAGCAGAGCTGCAGTAATTGCTTCTGTCTCTTGTAGTTTGAAGAAAGTGAAATAAAGTGAAAATACCCATTCATAACAAGAAAATGTAAAGTCAAGTAGGCACAAAGTTTTTAATATTTAATTTCCCACATTATAAAGCAGACTCTTCTTCTCTGCCTTCCCATAAATGCAAAAATGGATAGGATTAATTAAACATTAAGCCATTATTCTTCCAAAAGGAAAAGTCCTTGCTGGTCATGCTTGATATAATATATTCACAAGGTGATCTTTCCCTCATCTGAAGTTTCTCCATCATTGGTTTAAAAATATTGATAATAAAATAATAAGTGTTTTGTTATCATATTTCTCTTATTTTTCACTGGAGGAAGGGATGCTATTTTGTAAATCTTCCATAATTAAATAATTGACTGGAGGACTTACTCCATAATGGAAATGTTTTGTGACATTCAGGGCAAGCAGTGATTTAAGAATCAGAGTCTGTAAAAGGAAAAAGATTTGTAGGTCCTTAGGCTCTAAGGAAGAAACATATTTACTTTCCAGACAGTTTGCCTTCTAGAAAAGGAGAAAGAGCAGGGAACGAAACCAACAGAATAGGGCCACTAGCATTTTTAGCTAATGATATGCAGTGTCAAGAAGGTGCTATTTGTATCTGTGAGATATTACTGTGGGCTGACAGAATAAGAAAACAACAAACATATGAAGTAAATTGAAGGAAGCAAAAAGATTCCATCCAGAAAGATAATGAACCTTTTATTTTTTTAATTTTTATTTTTTTTTCTTCCCATAAAATCCATAGTTGCTTTAATTGCTTAAGGACTGCATTTTGTAATCTTGAGCGAATGAGCATAAGTATTATAACTATTGCATTGGCTGTGTCTGTCTTCCTTAGTTTATCTTTTTTACTATCTTTCTTACTTTGCAGAGTATGCTAAGTATATAGTTCTGGTCTACATTTTAACCATTATAGTACTGAATTAAAATGATAGCTTCTGACATATTTAAGCAAAATAATGTGAAAAAGTAAGTTGTCTTTATAAACCTACAAAATTAGATGGTGGGCAGGGTGAAGTGGTAAGAGAAGAAGACAGAATCCTTGGAATACATTTCCTGATATGATATTGGTAAGTAATGGATTTGAGAAACTCTCCAGTTGAAAAACTCTCCAGATGTAGGGAGGTAAGAATTTTAAGAAACAGTCTGAGCATTTACCTACTCCCTTGATTGCTCCATGGAAGCTTAGATGAATTCTTGCTGATACTTTAACTCAGACTTTATCTACTCCCTTTTGGGCAGTAACTCTGCAATTTGTAGCACTGCATTTTAATCTCCCAATGGTATATTTACTATCTTGGATCATATGTTAACAGCAGATTGAGTCCCAGAGGAGAAAGGGCAAATCAGTCATTACACTGATACATAAAACCTTCTCTAAGGCAACACCCACCAGCGTCTGTCTAAAATGAAATCAAAAGAAATGTGGACAAATGATTAAACTTTGTGTGCAAATGTTGGTAGGAGAGGAAGTGAAAATGAGGCAGTGGCCCCATCACTGCTTTGACTACAAGAATTCAATCTAAGGTAGGAGCCTTTCTTGCTCCCAGCTGCCATAACTTTGATTAACCTTGCAGTGTTCCAGCACAGGGTCATGCTATCCTGTTGACACTTTTCCTTTGAGATGTCAGTCACATTTCAATAACTTTCCAGTGCGGGCTTGTAAGTCCTGTCTCTTCATTGACTTAGAATGAGGCAGGTTGCTTATGAATACAGCTTGAAGTGTCAGTCAGATATTCTTGCACTGTGTTATCTTTGATTGACTTGTCTGGCATGGTGGAAAATTCATGGTATCTAACTGTCCTTGTTTCCCTGTTTTGACAGTCAGGGATTTTTTTGTTATTATTATTATTTTTTTTTTTTTAATTTTTTAATCTTTGAAACTCTCTTACCTTTCTCAGCAAATGAGATTTTGTGTGTGCTTTTTCCTTTACACTCTTAACAAGCATAGGAGAGTCCTATCTTGCAGATGTATCTTAGCATTACTGTCTGGAGTTTGAGTTCTCACAACATGAAAAACATAAGCTCCAGTAATGGAAGGTAATACATTAATGATATCAGAGAAAGCACCATTTTAGGAAAGGACATAAAGGAAATTCTGATTGGTTTAGCTTTTAGTTTGTCTGGCTTGTGTAATTCCTAAGGGTTAGGCCTGAAGCCATTTAAAAAGGCCAGCAAGAAGAAAGGAAAAGCAATTCTGGTTTTTAATGTTTATTATTACCAACTCAGACTGTAGCTGGCTTTGTGGAAGTAGAAAGCTGTGTCCCAGGACAGTGATTATTCCAAGGCTGTGTTATTCAATAAACTGATTTATAACATATGATTCCAGTTATAATCCAAGAGTTTCTCCATTTATTTTAAACAAAATAAATATTTCCCTGCTGTAGCCACTAGAGATTTATAATCTTGTTTTCAGTAGTGCCCTGGCTCACATAAACAGACTTACTCCCCTTACAGTGCTAAGAGAAAATTCAGGGCCAGTGGTGAAGGAGGGGAAAATTATTTTATATAAAATAGTTCATATCTGTTTCATAGTGTTTTATAAATCAGGTTCCCAGGCAGTAGAGGAAAATGAATAAGAAGCATTTTTTTTCAATCTGCTACTCTAGCTGTGCTTGCTTGGCTGAATGGAAAGAAATGTATAAAAACCACTAGTGCTGGAAACTAGATGTAAAACAATAGCAAACAAAAAACTCTTTAACAAGCATAATCTGTTGTCAGTGAAAGGCAAAGACATCATTAAATTCGCAACAGTGCTTATTTTTCTAATATAAGTTGTGGAGGAGGCAGTCCTGCTGAGATGTGGGAAAGGAAGCAACGGCTGTATCCGGAGCATTGCCATGCCAAACTCTTGAGTGCATGTCAAGACTGAACCTTGGCTGGATCTGCAGCCATCCATGTAGTGCACAGGGAGAGCTCTGTGTCCAGGGTGGAACCCATAATTTACTGCCACGAGGAGGCAGCTATTTAAGCAAGATAGTGGAAGGGTTAAGGCAGAGTTATGGATCATCATGTATAGTTTCAACATCACTAATTAAAAATACTCTGTGATAGCTCGTAGTCTGGTAGCTGTGGCAATTTGCTTGGCAATAGGAGCTGGAATATTCTTGAAAAACAATTGAACTGTCTTTTTTAGTTACATCAGTCCTTGAACTACTGGGTAGTTGGGACTAATTGTTCTTTCTACAGCCAGGTTTTATTTTTTAAGAGGTACTTGTATAGACCTCCATCTTCTACAAGTGCTTGAGAGTTTCTGTCTGATCATGCCCTCAGAAAAAGGAGACAGAAGATCATCTAGTTTATTGATCCTCATAGGAGTAAATTCTCTCTCTCGGAGTACAACTCAGAGAACAGTTGAGTTGAAACTAAGGCTCTTCCCCATGTCTTCAGAAGTGGGAACTTAAGTGTGTGAAAATCTTCAGTGTTTGAAGTGGTGGGTTGATCTTGGCCAGATGCCCGCCCAGCACCTCTTTTACTTCTCTTCCTTAGCAAAGCAGACAGAAAACAAGAAGGAAAATTTCATGGATTAAGGCAGAGACAGGGAGATCTTTTATCAGTTACCATCACTGGAAAAACAGGCTTGACTGGAAAAAATATTATTTATTAATTTATATGAAACAATTATTTATATTATTTATTTATATTAGCATAGAACTGGATGTTGAAAAATGAAGGAAAACTAAAACAATCAATTTCCCCTTCACCAAGAGATGGAGGAGGATGGGAAATGAGGGTACAGGTCAGTACTGCTGCTCCTTCACATTTTCTCCTGCTGCAGTCTGGGGACATTCATGGGCCGGAGTCCTTCAGGATAAACTTCCTCTCTCATGGGGTCCTCCACAAGCTGCAGGGATATCTATGAATCATCACCTAGAGTTCATTCTCCTCACCTTAGTGTCTGCAGGGCTATTTCTCACAATTCTTTTTCCCCCATTCACTTCTTACTGCCTGTGCTCTTTCTGAAATCTGTTTCCTTGAGATGCCACTCCTTGGCTGTGGGGCTCAGCCATGCCCTGCAGTGGGTTGGATGGAGCTGTCTGCTCTGCCAGGGCTGCCCCTCACAGACACTGCCCTGCAGGATCTAAGACTTGCCATATACACCTAGGACACCAAGAGAATGATAGATGGTGTGTGAATCAACATGGGAGGTGGAGCTGGAATGAAGGCAGAGTAAATTTATTTCCATTTCCTTTCTCTCGATATTTTCTAATGTTTATCACCTAAAGTTTGTGAATCTTAATATTTGCAGAAGCTTTGAGAACTTTGGCAAAACCAGTAAGTTCAAATTCGTTCAAAAAGTTAGTGCTTTGACAGGAAGTTCCACCTTCTAATACACATTGCAAGCAGAAGTTATATTTTAGTTTGTGTCTTAATGGTACCAAGAGATTAACCACACCAGAAAAGGAGAACTGAGCTATGAAAATATCACAGATACGTATGGATGTTCATCAGATAGCATGGAATCATGATTCTTTTAAAGAAAAGCAGATAACATGCATTCATAAATATCACAGATACACTTGCTATTAAATATTTTTATGATGATTTAATTTCCATGAGTAGTTGCATGTGCTTAACACTCTGATACCTCTTCAAAAGTTTTTGAAAATAACCCTACCTTGTTTTCCATGCAAGTAATTTCATTTGATTTTTATTTGTTTATTTTTATATAACAGATTACATCAGTGGAAAGAATGTCTGCATATGTGTATATGTTTATTTTATGTGTGCAGTATAATATATGTAATGTAATGAAATAATTCTTTCAACAGCAGTAGCATTACGGCCACTGCAGTGCTAAGGAGCTCAAGAAGTGCTCTTTCTAAAACACACTGAACCTCCATGTGCTGTGAACTTAATTATTCATTCACCTGTCATGAAATTTAGCAGGGAAATAAGAAAAAAAAACCCAAAATATTTCCCAGTGGAAAATGGGACAGCCATGAGGAAAAAGACAGAAAGCTGACACGACTGGGAATATCTTGCTGCAGGCCTTTGTCTAACTGCTGAGATCTGTGTATTATCACAATAAATGACTGTGGAAAGTCTTTTTAGGTATCTTTATGAAAGTGTTCAGGAGCAATATTCTAAAGTGCAGTCTAATTTGTGCTTTAATATCTACTGCCTATTGAAATACACCTCCTGACCTGGGTGCTTGCATTTTTCTACAGTTACTGAAGAGCTTAAGGTACATCAGCAGGTAGGATCTCTCTGGAATCCTGTGAAGGTGTGTAACTTCATTGCAGAGTAAAGTTTCTTGTAGAAGCAAATTGTCATACTTAAAGTTGAATTTGCCAGATAGTCATGATGTAAGTGTAAATAAGTTAAGTTAGGCTGGAGTGGAAAGGACCACATTTAGCTAGCATGGTCAAATATGTAGTGAATACTAAGTAGAGAAAAAGTGAAGATGGAGACATGATAATTATAATAATCTTTGAGTGGGAACACAAATTTGCGTTTTCATTTATTAGTCAGAATTTTTTACATAACTCTTCATAATTGTGCAATTTCACCAGTAGCTTTAGCTTATTTCAGGATGAATAAAGGAGTTAGAAAGCATCTGTGTGTGTACCCAGTACATTTTTCTCTTTGCAGCTCTCTGTGCTGCTTGTGTGCTGCTTCTTTTTGAGAGATCATTCCAGACCTGGTATAATTAGGCTCTCTTTCCAAGTTATTTGCTAGCACAGCTCTATTGAGGCTTGCAGGGTAGTGCTGGAGCTCCAGGACTGCACAAGCAATGGCAATGTGGTATGCATTTCTGGAATAATGACAACAAATTCATCCTAATCACATTGGAAATGAGTTAATAAGAATGATTACATTTTATTTGATTTTTTTTTTTTTTAATTTTTGGTGTACTGAATCTACCTGACTATATGTCAGTGTCCTTTGACCAATGTCTGAGGTGATGAGTCTGGATCATTAGCCTACTTTTGCAAAACACTTTTCATTGCCTCACTCTTTTGAATGCAGCAACGATAGAGTACTGAAATGCTACGATTAGGTTAAGCTTTTATTAGTTTTTATCCCACTGTAAGCATTGCATTAATATCTCCCTGTGTGAGTAGGAAACATTCTCATTCCCTGCAAGAAGGATGAATTCAGACCAGTTCAGAATCTGCATCCTAGTCTGTTTGATGAGTAGTAGCAACTGCTTCAACTTTGTGTATGGAGCCAGATTTGTTAGATGTGATCCAAGAGGGCTTACTAAGGAAACCTACCTAGCAAGCTTTTTTCATGGATTTGTCTGGACTAGAGGAGGTACTCAGTCCTGAGAAGGCAAGGAAATTGGTTTTGTGCCTGCATTGGGTGTATGGCTGAGTTAGAGAAGCTTCATGGTCACTGCACAACCTCTGAGCTTCAACAGCAGACTTTGTGAGTGCTCTTAGGTGGTGTTAATTGAAATGTAATTAGACACGATCTGTTGATGCAGCTCAGCTCTGCTGTGTATAAGGTCATTTGAGAGTGTGATTAAGCCAACTTAGATAAGCAAAAAATACTGAATTTAAATAGAAAAAAATGGGCCTTTTTTGGGTTAGGTGTTAAGAAAACTTTTTTGAGTAGCAAGGTTGATTAAGCAGAACTTTTGTTATATTGCTATGACTGCAGATTGGAGGACATGAACTTGTAAACGTCCTTATTCTTTTCTTATGGGTAGAGGTACCTTGCGATAGGAGGACTAAGAGGCCTGCAAAGGAATTTACTTGCCCTTTTCCATTTAGTAAAAGTTACATTGTAAGCTTGTGTTATGAATGACCCCTAAAGAGGGTAAACCCAAGTTAATAGATCCCTTTGGGGCAGGGTAGACTGAAACAACGTGGGTTGATTGGTACTCATAAATATATGTTCATAGGGTTTATTTTAGAACAATTTGGTTGTGACGGCTTTGGTTATTATCTGTAGTAACAGAGCAATGTAATGGGATGAAAGTGACATCTAAGAAAATGTGTAAGGAAAACAAAGAAAGATTAATATTAGATAAGCTTTCACCACTTGTAGATCTTGGTGGCTGGATGGCTGGACTTGATGGTTGCAAGTTTGGAGTCTAGTGGTCAAAGAGGTGGTTGCAGACTGAATCCATAAGGTGGGGTGTGGGAGGAAAGCCCCCAAAACAGGAAGTCCCTTGGTCTTGTATTATTCATAGTCTAGGGGGAAATGCCTCAGAACCTCCCCTGGGACCAGGAGTACTACACTGGATGATGTAATCCTGGATCATGGGACATTTAATGACTTTTTGACACCTTTTGAAATGTTTCAGCTGCAATGTTAAGGCAGCAGAGCTGAGTCAGTTATGGCCCATCTTGGCCCCTCAACAGGGTTGGATACTTCCAGGCTATGTGTGAATGCCCCAGTGCTTCCCCAAAGGGGACCTAACACAGCTGGGTCACTTGAGTAAGGACAAAGGGACAGTACTTTGCCCGGCAGGATTTGACTCTGTCCTTATCTGCTTCAACACCATCTGTAGCCTGAGGTGTCAGATCTGCTCTCCCACTGCACCTGGGAGGTTACTTTGCACATCCACACCTTGTCCTTGATTGTTTGAGCCATCAACATTCCAGACTCTCTCACTTGTGGATATATTCTTCTTGCAAGCCTTCTTAACTTCTCCTTAAACTTCTCTAAATTCCTATCGCAGTCTGAATTCCAGTTAGTAGGCATATTTGGAGAGGGGTGAGCTTCAGTGGTTGTAGGTGAGGAACTGCATCTTTGCACATTTTGTGGGCAGAAGTCCTCCAAAAATCTTAAAAATGTTTAAGCCATTAACCATTTCAGTCTCTCCCTGCCTGTTGTGTAAGAGGGAACCTCATTGTTATTTCACCAACCCTGCCCTTCGTTTGTGTGAAACACTGAGTCCACATCTTTTGTCTACAAAAGTCTAGATTTTTATTTTATTTTTCTAATCTGTGTGATAGTGCATGTATTTACATCTCATGTATACATCCTTTGTTCTGGCTTCTATTTGTTATTTAGATGTTTTCCATCCAATTCTGAGCTAGTATGGTTTGTAAAATTGTTGTTGCTGGTAAAAACTGCAAGAACAAGATATGTATTTTGTTTGCGTTCCTTCATTTAATCTTGAGGGGAAATAAAATTATTTTCCTTTGATGTGTAAAAATGTTCAATATTTTAAGCAGCAGCTATCATTCCTGCCTCTGTATGCTTATGTGCCTCTGGAGAGAAACTGTGAAGTCACAGGGATGATTTTAAGTGCAGCTTCTGTGCTATAGTCACTCCTGGTTCGATTCTTACCATGCATTCACCCTGGGGCAAATACAGTATTAATTTCAATAGTATTTGGGTTTTATTAATTTTGCTTCATTGTATGTTTTCATTTTAATTTCATTTGGGCTTTCTTTTCCTACAGAAAAGTTGTGTTGAAACTAGAAAATAAATTAAAAGAATCACTGACACACTAGGAGACACACAGCTCAATAACTCATTAAGGTTTAGAGATGCTTATTACATATAGTCTCAATTTTCATTCACAACATGCAACATGCAAATTCCATCTCTCTTTTGACTTTGCATGGTCGGTAAAATGAATTACATTTTTCCTTGCACAGGATGTATTGTACATTGAGAGCCATGAAAATAAACACAATAAAAATTCCGATGAAATGTTACTGTATAGAATAAGTGGTTGCTTTAAAAGTCTGACTATTTCAACTGCATTAATTGTACAAGCTACAGAATTTAATATTTTTTGAGGAAGAAAAATAGGAACTTGTTTGAATTATTCATGTTTAAAAAATGGCCTTTATGGCAGTTATTTTCATAACTCATTTTTACTGCAAGCTTAGTGCATACCAAAACTCCCACTGAATTGAGAAATTGGGGTAGTTACTATTTTACCTATTTTCAGGCTTTCTTTTAAAGACAGAGCTTCCTGACTTTTAATGAGCTGCACATTGTAATGAATATGATAGTTTTCTTCATCAGTCTGTAAGATTTTATCCTTCTTAGCACTAACAGGATAGTTTTCTAATTAAAGGACTTTTAATTTTCCTTTCTCTCCAGTGTGGGGAAAAGTTAGGAGCCTACATAAATGATACAGCCATAATACACCATGAGGAAACTACTAACAGAATGTACGGTATTAAGCCTGAGATACTTTTTCTGGTTTGGTCTGTAGAAGAGGAGGGTCAGAAACTCAGAAACATCTCATCATCCTGTCTTTATTCTGCCTTTTGGACCACATGGAAAAAATTTGATAAAGGCTGTTAAGTATCTTGTGTGGAAAGAGGGAGTAAGGACTGAGGGGCAGGATTTTTCTCTCTCTGGACTCAGGCTGCCTGATGCATGCAGATTAGCCCAGATCTTGGTCCATGCTTCTCAGAGTCTAAATCCAACACTTATATTTAGCAGATAGAATCCTACTACCCTCCTTAGAAGAATGACTTTAGATCAGTATTTATTCGTTATTTTAGGATTCTCATTTATGTGATCAAAAAGCGTACTTTACATACAGCTCAACGCTCCTGTATTAAAGTTGTAATGGTTTTGTCCCAGAATACAGACAAATTAACAATATCTGTATATATACCAGGTTATATTGCTCTTTCCTGACCAAAGAAACTGATATAAATATGTTGCTTGTACTACACTTGGATGCTGACTCTCGTAAATTGTGGTGACATCCAGAAAATTGCTCATTAGGAAGAGGTATTTAGAATAAATGAGCAGTAGATTGAAGAAGCAAATGTGCTATAAATCTCATTTTTAAATGTGTTTTATTTAATTTACAGTTCTGATTCTGGTCCATCTTCATCTGAATATTGCTTTCTTCTTCAGAATTTGGAACAAAATATAAAGCTTAACAGGATAGTGTGAATATGTGGTTACCTTTGACAGGCTCTTGGGCTTTAAAGGAGAGTTAGAAAAGATATTTGCCCGAATAAAGGGATTTTTTGAAACAGAAGAAAAACACTAATTTCTAATGAAAAACTGCTAAACATTAAAAAAAAAAAAAAAAAAGGCCATATGGCAATTATGCCAAAAGATAGAATTTATTACCAAATAAAACTGTTGGCTTGTGCATTTCACAGTTTCCTCCATTCCCAACCAGTGTGTTTTCAGAGGCTTTCTGTAGGGTTAGTTGCCCAGACTTCTGCAAAAACAACAGTTTGTCGTTATTGCAGGAGGTGTTAGAAAATCAAATCCAACTGGAGCACCAAATGAAATTACAGACTTGTTTTGTCCCAGCTGCGTGACACATGCCAAGAGCTGATTTTTCAGCTCAGACATTTAAAGAAATGAATACAGAATTCTATTTGTTCTCTTACTGAATGAATTATCCTTATTGTGTTTTTCATACTTCCACATGCTATTTAATATTTCAGCAAAGTACCTTTTTCCCTTCATCTCAGTGAAAATGCTTTTATGTGTCCTGTTTATTTTAATAAGTGGTCTTAAAATGATAAAAAAGTAACAATCTATATAAAACTTCAGTTTGATAACTACATAATGTTTATCAGACATTAAACTGTCTTTATCTGATTTATCAGTGATAGCTTCTAATGACTTATAAAAGCTTCATATGTGATGTATCATTGTTGATGTTTTATCAAGTGACATATTTTAAAAAAATATATAGAATTTCAGAATGATTCAGTCACTGGCATTACAGAAAATTCTTGTGAAATTTCTTCTTATGTTCTCTCATCTAACAGAGCCTGCTAATGAATACTAACATCCCAACATGGTTTTGAATCTTTAAAAAATGTGTTTAATATCTGTATGTCTGTGCCATCAATTTCCTTTATTATGTATAGTTTTAATTAGGTTACATTATGGAAAGTATTTCCCTTCTTCCTTCTCACACCTATTGCAGCTGTTCATCTATGAAAGTAGATGTTTGCATTATCACCTCAGAAAAGATTGGTGCTCTCAAATTGTGAGACTGAGTTGCAGTTAGCATGCATTTTTGGATGGCATGCATGTAACTTGCATACAAATTGTAACATGACGTGTTTGGGGGTTTTTTGTGTAAGCACCTGCTGAATGAACTTTCTCAGTGTGTTCAGCAGTGCTTACAGCATTCAAATTGTAATCCCATAAAGAGAGTGAGAGGATGAATTTGAAGACGTGAGTTCCCCTTGCTTCCACTCGGGCGTGCAGTGTGACTGTCACAACTAAGTTGGCCGAGATCCTTGAGACGTGAAAAGGAATTCTTCAGCAAGAACAATGGTGTTTTTCTTTGGCAGTAGGAAAAGATGCGAGGGAACACAATTAAGCTCCATACGCTTGTGCTGAATGGCTTGATTCAGCTATGTTTGTTCACTGATACTTCATTCCTGTTCCTGTGATTGGCATGGGGAGGAATACAGGAGAATGAGTCCATAGATGCTCTCTCCACAAGGACAGCTCTCTTATCTATAACCTGTCAAATTTGCTAAAAGCTGATGTCAGTGTATTAAACCCTTTCTGAGTGTACTTGTGCAATTTGCTCCTCAGTTCAGTTCTGTGAACAGGACACATCCTTGAATTTCTTTTGTCTCCCAGGCCTCTGCTAATTTGCCGTCTTTGGCATTTAATGTCAAGGAAATAGTATAATGTGAATCTGTGAAAAATATTTTCAGCAAGTTCATGCTGATACGGAATTTCCCTGAGAGGCAACATTAATAATGGGTTGGCACAACACATTTGCTGGAGTGGGTTTGATGCCTTGATTGAGTTTCCGTGGTGCGTTTGTTGTTGCTTTGGGGAACATGTGGATATTGGGTTCAACAGACCATAGAATTTTGAATTAACCTCTCTTTTTCTCTTCATGAATATAATGGCTTCACAATCTGTTCTTGCTTTGGCCTTTTATTTAAGGGAAGAAGTGAAGGTTTGATTTAAAACAAAAAACTCTGCTATTTCTGAGAGCATTGTGAGGAAAAATAAATATGCATAAGGAAACATTGATTTCTAAGAATCTCTTAGACTACTTTCCCCAAAGAGTTTCCTACACTGATTCTCCATAAAATATTCATTTGAGCCCTACAGTAGAAAAGATGAAAACCATTAGCACTAAGTTCAGAATATGGCAGTTCCAGTTTCACCCTTTGTTTAGGAGAAGCCTATGATGATTTTCAAGAGTCCTGGTAAATGCTGGAAGATGTCTCATTTAAAGTAATTTCTCTTTTTCTGAGAGTTGAAATTGAACAATGTAGTTTTATAAGATGAAGACTGAAAAAAAAAAAAGATTTTTTTTTTCTTCTTTTTAATTCTCTGTTGTAGTGCTCAGACTATGTTCTGCTCGCCTTTTCAGTCAGGAATTTGCTCTAAGGGTCTCAAAACACCAGAGTAGCAGTCTGATCCTTTCATTATTTCCAAAGCTTAAGAAGTTCCTTTAGTGTGTGAGTATGTTTGACAGAGCTACACACTTGGATGGGAGAGAGCAAAGCTGCTAATAGAAGATAATAGTTAGAGGCTGTATCTGTATTGCAGGGTGAAAAATGTGCTCAAGTTAACTCAAGGTATAATACCTACTAATGTGGTGATCTGTAAACTGAGATCCAGGGTGAGTATGAAATGGATGTTGTTTAATTATGGCATAATTGCTGAAGTAAATAGTCTTAGCATACTAGTTTTACTCCTTAAATTGATTCTTCAACATTTCACTGTGTTTAACTGCTTTTTGCTTATCAAGGCACATGTTCAAATTATGTTAAATCACTATCTGCCTTTTTTTAGCTCTATCTCACTGCATTTTTGTTGTTGCTCTCACAAGTTTATATCGAAAATGTTTATATATAAGATTTGAATTCAACATTTAAAAGAACAGAAAAACTGTGATATCTTTGTTTTTATTTTAAAGTGCAGCTGGTATGAACGGTTTTCCAAGTTTATTAGTTTAACTCTATTTTAATAGCAAGCCATTGGCATGTTCCTGAATGTTCTTTCTACCTAAGTGCTGGGCATGATTACAAAGCTGCTTGATGCATTAGTGATTTGTTTCCAGAAATCCTTGTTGAAATTTGTGTGGTTTTAGAAAGCGAGTTAAATTGCCTAAAATTAAATTAACCTTTGGGACAGCCTGTCTGTATTCCAAACTGGCAGTAAATGATTTGGGTGAAATTTATTTGCTCTAGGAATTAGCTGAAATGATGTTGACCAGAGTTTTAACTGTTCAGAAAATGGTGTTGTAAGACTTGTAGCATACTTTTTTAAAAGAAATTATTTTCCACTGACAGTCCAAAAGTGGCAGCTTCCCTTCCGTGTTTATAAAATACTACAGCAAGCATAAAATTGCTTTGCATTGGTTATTGGGGATTTTTCCACAAATTTTCTTGTTCTCACTATTTTAGTTCAATTTTTTGTAACCTCAAGTAAAGCTAGAAACAGATAACTTGATCTTTGCAGCAAGGCAAGCTTAAAGTAGCATAAGCATGGGGTGAAACTGGAGGAGTAGGGGAACTGTTTTGTTATCAAATGGCTTAATATTCCTGCTATTTTTGGTCTTGCCTTTGCACCTACCACCTCCACAGGCAAGAGATTGAATTGGTTTTGCATGGATCTAATTTTCTGAATGATCAGCGCCTGTTGCTCTAAGCAGGGCAAGAGAAGTGAGAATCCCAAGAATCCTGTAAAAAGCTGAGAAACATTTTTTTTAATGCTGTTTCATCCACTATTTTGTAATAGTGACAAAGGAAAATTTTATCAAAAATTGTCGTGATGTTGCCAAGCCCACACAAGTGTGCTTGACTTGGCAATCTAGCTTCTTGCATGATGCAAAATGTGGACAATTTTGGTATCAGAAAAAATGCTACTTTTTTGCATGCAAATAGAAGGCACTAAACTTGTGACCATATGGAGCAAAAGTAATTACTGAGGATGAAAAACAAAATCAAGACAATTAACATGCTAGGGTTTTGTCAAAGAAACAACCTATGGCTCAGAATACTGCAGCTCAGTTTCATGGTGAGGGTTTTTGGGAATGCACCAGAGTAGTGATTTGAAAGATTTATTCATTTATTGCAGTGACAAATGCAATGAAAATATGTTCAGAGGCTTGCTTTATAGTCAATTGCTTCTTGTAACTGATCCATTTATCAAGTATTTGACTAGGAAGAGCTCAGTATAACATTGTATTGATGTAGATCAGAGCAGAACAAAATATGTTGGATTTCATAGGCTTGGCTATACAGCAGAGCTGAATATCACTGTATCTTAAATATCAGGTATTTTCTTTGATAGGATTTGCCACCGGTTGAACATGATCTTTCTGTCACAGTCTTCGAGCACAGTAATTTATAGTGATAAATATATGGAAATTGTGGATATGTAGAAATAATGTAAAGAGATTGCTCCTAATTTTATTGTGTGATTTTGGTCGAGGATTCAATAAGAGCTATTCACTGTTATGTGGCAGAATATTAAAAACTGAGGGCTTTAGCGCTTATCTCCAAATTTTCTCTGATCTAGATGGCAAAAGACCAGTTCATCTGCATAGGATAATACAAATATGCAGTCATGTTATTTTGTCAGTTGTTTTGTTCTCAGCAATAAAAGCTTTCCAGGGAAGTGTCAGCTTTTACAGTCATTAAGGAAATGCTCTTAATAAAAGACCCAGCAAAAGAGTTTGCACTGGCCACACAGAATTAATTTGCAGTGTGCAGTCCTCATGGTCTATAGTGGGTGCTTTGATGCAACTCTGAGAATTAGGGATGCCATTAAATCCTTTGCTACCTCAGATTCTTCAATCCTTAGTGAAAGAAATGTGCCTTATGTGACATGAAACTTTCTTTTACAATGGTTAAAAACAAAATATTTTGCCCTATTGAGAAAATGCCTCAGCATTTGCTCCTCCCTTGGTGGCACATTGCTTCCTCTTCATGGCTCAGTGTATTGGATAGGGAATCTGGGGACAGTGATAAATCTGGAATCCACTGTATCTTCCTACCTATGTTGGAAGTCTCCACATCACATTCATCAGAGTTGTAGTTATATATATATTTTTAATAGTACTTTCTAATTTTTGAATAATGAATAGTCTAACTATGTTTTAGATATAGCTATGCTATTATGTAGTATGCCTTTTCTTGCAACATTTTTTCTTTAATGAAAGATTTGCATGGTACTCCCCTCTGAATGTTTCAAATATATAAAAATAAGAAGATAGAAAATTACAGGACAGAAATTTACTTTTTTTAAGCCTTGCATATCAAGGAGGACATTTTAATAAAAACTGTGGAGTATATCAATAAAATACTGCTGGCTACTTGTGAAATGGTTGAAACAGTCTGAAAATAGATACTATACACTTAATTTAAAAATTAAGTATGTGTTGGTAACCTACAATAAAAAAAACTACATAAATTTTATTGTTTTCATTTAGTGTTCTGAAATGGTGTACTCTACCACAAATTTCTATGCCTGCAAAAATTTGTATCCGTTACTTTTGCGGCTGTTTTAATGCTGGAGTAACAATGAGAATGTGAAGCCAGAAAGGATAAGTTACACACACACACACAGAAGGTAATTTTGTAGTTGACCTCACTGACATAACTGTTGACCCAGAGTTGCCAGTGAAGCTATGGTATGTTATGTGATTGACTGGCCTGAGAATAGCAGCAACTTGTCCAAGGGCTGTGTTTTTGTTTTCTTTTTGTACATCAGAGAAAGCAGCCTTAATTAAGATTTGTGTGATGACTATAGCTGAATTTTTCTTCATTTAGTCAAAGCCTTTAAATTTCTTAATAGTGCTGTTTATAGTATGCTAATTTGAGTTAATTGTACTGCACTAGATGAGACACTGATTTAGAAATGCTTGTAATAGTTCAATTTCAAGTGGAAAGAGACTCTTTCTTGTTTTATTCTTGTAGGGAAGTATTGTCTGCTCTGACCTGCAATTCATGTAATAAATCATTTTTAACACTGGCACAGGTGTCCTTTTGAGTTTAAATATGTTTTCCATTCATGTTGTGTGCTATAATTTTTTCTGATGTATGGCTCATTATCACATCATTCTGTGTGCACGTATTTTTACAACATCAGTTTTTGCAGACATTTCTACTCTTATAGCTGAATTTCCTATACTCTTTTTTTTTTTTTTAGTTTTATATTCAAACTGTATTCATGAGTTTTAAAATACCATATTCAAATCACTCTTGCATTTTTTCAGTGAAATTTGAATCTGTGTGTATCTGATTTATTCTCCAGTCTGAAAACAAATGGTCTGATCAAGTAATGGTTGAGAAAGCAGCAAAGAATTCTACAGTTCTATAATTTCAGATATAGATAGATACCTATGGCATTACAGAGGTGAGAGCTTGACTCTGCAGAAATGATTTATAGTAGTTCTTAAATGTACAGCTAGTATTTCTGGTAGACTGTGTGTAAAAGAATATAGGAGTTTCTCTTTTAAAGTTCTCTTCTGTTTGAACTGGAAAAAAAAATAGGGAAAATAATATGGTTGATGATCCAGTCCCTTCCAAAGCAGGTTTAGGATACCTAGGTCATTCCTGACAGATGTTTTTTTCTTAAAGACACCCAACTGTGGGAACTCCAAGGCTTGCTTAGCAATCTGTTTTAGTGCTGCAGTAATCTCTCTAACTGTTACAAATCTTTTCAGCATCTTGGCACAATTTAATTTCACGAGTTCTTTATCACAGATAAGACATTCCTCTTTAGATCTACCTTTTATACATTAAAAGATTGCTATCATCTTTATCTTCAGCCTCCGCTTCTCTAAGCTTTAACAATCATGTGTTATTAAATCTCAAATCTTTCCTTCTTGCTCAGACTCATGATAGTTTTCCTTTTGATTTTTTCCTGTTCATTTCTATCTCTTTAAGCTGCCCCAAACAGGATAGAAACAATCTATCTTGAGTTTTCCCAAAAATGGGAGTGAAGCAGAAGATTTGTATTTTGTACTGTGCAGGTACTTTTCAGTTTTACATATCCAAGATGTGTTTCTTTCAACAGAACGACACTTTTGATTGATTTTCAGATTGAATTCAGATTGAATCTCTAGGTCCTTCTCTGACAAACCTCTACCTACACAATTGTGGTATCTTGATTTGCTCCTACCCTTCAGAAATTTGCATTCCAGCTGACCTTTCAACACACTGGCAGGTCCAGCACTCATGTGTAGTCTTTAAGTGCAAAAAGCACTCTCTTCAGGGCTTTTCTGTTAAAACTTCAAGCAAGCCTGTTAGAGTGAAAAAAATGTAAAAGATAATTTTAAGCAACAGCATAATCATGATTACGCTTTGTGTATGGTTGCCTAATCAGTTTTGAACCCACACAATATTATTAGCATTTAGACAAATTTTCCTATTTTATGCATGAGGATTTTCTATGAGGCAAAGGGTACATACACAAATTACCTTGCTTGCAACTCACCTCTCCACAAGGTCTATTACTATTTTCTGGAGACATTGAATTCTGTTGGCTAGATTTGCTCCTAAATGATTGACTAATTCTTAACTAATTGATTTTTCACCATTCTTATGTCCTTTTCATATTTACAGCTACTTAAAAATTATGTGATTTATTTGTTCCAGAGCTTTTCTAGGACTTAATAGGTGACAGAAAAAAATGTTATTTTCAAGTTTCCACTTCTTCAAAAGATTTATATCATGTTTTTGCTTTTTCCATTTTATTGATACCTCATGTGTGCTTCCCAGATTGCTTTCCTGATGGCGACATGATTCTGAGATGGCTTTACCAATTCTCTAAATACCCTAGGAGGAAGTTCATTGGGCACATCTGCTCTGAAAACTAATTTACTTAAATACTCTATAACCTTTCCTATCTGTATTTTTTAATTTAAATAATTCTTTTGGTTTTCATATTAATTATGCTGGTCACCCTCTCATTGCTGACCTTTTTAATTGAAACTAATGCAAAGAGGACATTAAATGCTTTGGCCTTCACATCTGTTAGCAACCTTTTTTCCTCTATTGGGTAGCAAAACAACACTTTTCTTTGTCCTCCTCTTAGTCACTTTGAATTGATTCCTTTTGATTAGTTCATGATGCAGATATTTTAATTACCCTTTGTCCTCCCAGTAGGCCAAATTTCCACAGAAGGGTGTTTTTTTTTTTCCATTGACCTTCCTGTATTCATGTTCATGCCGAAAGTCGCATTGCTGATATTCCTGGAAAGTCTTATAGCAATAAATGCACATAATTTAAACTGAAGGAAGGGAAAAAAAACCCCAAAAACATCCTAGAAAGAAAAAAAGCATTCAAGCCTAAACCAAGGAAAGTCTAACTGAAGAGACTTGACAGTTTTGTTTGCTGAGTGACACATTCAGTCCCTCATTATTCACACACAATGGAAGTGAACACTTCAGCAATTGGAAATCACTTTGGCATCATCAGTCAGTCAGAGGATTTGATGGTGTGAATGTTCCTGATTCTCTAGTCTACTAAAAGAGGACCTGTTATATTCTGGTATAGCTTTATTTCATTTAGAAATTTTCAGTCTTGGCTGTTCTACCATGAGACATGAAAGCATCATGAAGCATGATACTAACATGGGCATGTTGAAATTAATCTAACAGGAACATTAACATTGCAATCTTATCTCTTTCAGAATTAACTTGGACTTACTCCCTTTGACTTGCTAAAATTATTTTTTTTTTTTTAACTTACGTAATCCCTTGAATTCTACTCCTGGTGCAATTTTTAAAAATTAATGCTAACCAGGTGTTCTCTCTGGGACAGGACACCTGAAAATGGCTGAAGATGGTTTAAAGCAGTTAAGAGTGGTCAAATAGAGAATTTTCACTGAGTCTTTGAAATTTTCTCAAGCACTTGAGGTGGAGTAAGATTTTACCATTTTATATGCAATTTGCAGGCTACTATGAGCCAAAGAAGAGGAATGTTGACAACCAAGAGAATATAGTTCTGGATATACTTTTGTCTTCAGATGGGACAAGTCTTGAATGTGATGGTAAATGGTATCTACTACAACTCCTATTAGTCCCAGGGAGAAGCTATCTGTCTGCAGGAGACCGAGATTTGCAATGCTGAAAATGTATTAAACCTGCATTAGGGAACTTAAAGGACTGGAGGAGATATGGCTTTCCTGTGTGTGTATAGCAAGAAAATGATGTGAAAATATGTATCTAGGGGTTAAGTCAAATCTTTCAACTTACAGTATGTATTCTTCAGGATGAATTTATCAATGCTTTTATTGGATATATCCATAAAGGACAGAGAGCATAAGATACTCTTGTAAATTACTCTGCTATGTGTTTTGTAACCAGACAACTTAAAAGAAAAATTTACTTGTTGTAATACAGATTGTCAGTAGTGCCAAGGCTGTTAGTGTACCATAAGCACTGGCAGACATTTTTGCTAAACCTCTGATAACTAAATGTTATGGCAAAGGTATCTAAATTATTTGTGAGTTTTCAATAGATTAAAATACAGCTACAGTATTTTCTAAGGAATAGAAAATGTGAGCTTTTAGAGCGACTGCAAGTGTAATCCAAGATGTGAAAAATACCTTTAAGTCAGCAATATCTAAATAGAATAAGGTTATTGCCAGCACACAGAGCTTTGTAAACTTATTCTTAAAATTTTGTTGTTTGAATCCTGTGAACTGTTTGCTGTTGCTTGTTTGGGTATGTCAGGTGCTAACTTGCTGAAGGCAGCACAGCAAGTGAAACCAGTGAAATGCTGTTACAGCCTTGGGCACCTAAAATCTGTGCTGTTTGTTAGCATCATCAGACAGGTAATTCTGAGCGTAGATAATAGTAACTTATCACAGCCTCACATAACACAAGGATGAAATCAGTCTCACCAAGCTAAACCTGAAAGAGCTGACAACATATGCTAGAGTATGTAGGTTGTAGCTTTGATCACTCTATTAATTAAATACTGTTTTGACTAGCATACAATTGCAGGCAAAAAAGGCAAAAAAACCAAATCAAAACCAAAAGACGCAAAATAAAACTCCAAGCAACTAACAACTATTTCATTTTATAACATTGTTCTTTGGAAGACATACTGTATTAAGCCTTCCATTGGTGCCATATAAAAAAAAATGTTTTACCATCCTCCAGACAATGTATAATCTTTCCACTAAGTCTTAGAAGTGAGTGGAGGCAAGAGCCTTATAAGTGAAAATAACCTACCTTAAGGTTACAGATTTCATGTTTATTTGGGGGCAGTGTAGCAGGAAAAGACCATTTGCATGTCATCCATTCTTCTCAAAACTTGCATGTGGGTTATTAGGATGTGTGTCATTAACGATCAAACTCTTTTGCATTTATCTGGTGATTAAATTGTAGGTTTGTGCAAACAGATAAAATTTAGCTAATGCTGAAACCTGGTGCAGAGAGCATGCTTTGGATTCAGCCTAATTCTTGCAGTAGAACTTGATGCAAAAGTTACTTGGCAATCAAAATAAAACCTAATATTTTAAAGTTATAAGTAACTATCCAGTATGTACCACATTGCATGTGTAAGCATTGTTCTCTGACTCAAACACATTGATTTCAATAACCAATTTTCCTCCATAATAAAATTATATTTTCCTCTCTTGCTCTGTTTATTAACCTTAAGCTCTAGATATTATTAACAATAATTTTATATGCAATAATGTATCAAGCAACCTTTAATTTTGAAATTTTCAGTTTTAAAAAGGAAATTGTAGAAGATAAGACAAAAAAACCTATGAAAAACTACAACATAAACCTCCCATTTTGTTTTGTGCAGTAATTTGCTTATGATAATGCAATGTTGACAACAGTTGTTATGGCCAGAATTTTACAAAGAAAATGAAATAAACCCAACCAGTTCTTTGGTTCTTTTTGGCCATGTTTAGAGAGAGGCAGTGTAGTGGTGTAGCTTGAGTCTGGAAATTAGGAGAAACCCATCTAGGCCATAGTGTTGCGACCCCAACATTTGCTAAGTATTTTTGAGAAGGACTGAAATGATTGCAATCTTTCTCCAGTTACACTCACAGCGTGTTCATCTGACACCCATTCCCACAGCAGTTACTTGTCAATGCATTTTTTTTTAAATGTAACAGATTATTTTCTTTGCTTTTAGTCTTTTGCATTTCTTTTGTCTCAGTTTGATATTGTAACTTTGCAACAAAATTCTGAGAAATAAATAAATATACCAAGTTGTATGTACAATTACTATTTCAGTAGATATTGAACATGCTATGTTTAGAATTATCAGTGCATAAATCATCATCTTAAGAAGATTTTCTTGTCATGAGCTGGAATGTGGTGAAGTAAGTCTCAGCCCTTTGAAGTGTTAAGATCTGCTGATCACATTAGAAAATCCTTCCTTTTATTGATTTTATTTTTCTTGCAGAAAATAGTGATAAAAATGAATCCTAGAATAAATTTAATTTTTAATTTTTTCTATCTACTGCGTAAAATAATTTTTTAACTGTTAAAAAGTTGGTGGCCTTATTAATTTTACTGAAAGAGAAGACTTCTGTAGAGTTGCAGTTAAGTCTCTGGCATAACTGGCTAGACGAATCCTAAATGAGAGAACATTTCCTTCTTTGTGTGTTGATACAGAGGACTCATTAAATCTCATATTGGGCTTGCAGGCACTGCAGAAGGACACACGTTTCAGAGATCTCCAACCTCTTAGGAACTTTGGAGGTTAATGAGCCATCCCACAGTTATTATTTTCTGTTTTATCAGGAGTTTGCTCTGGGCTTTTATTTGATTTTCAGATTGTAGTGTAATCTCCTATTATCTACAGTGTGAGAGCTGCATGACATCAACTTTAGAAATGCTGTGTTATCCAGTACTGATTGACTGTACCAAAATCTTGTAATGCTCTTTGAGACTTTGATGATTCTTCAAGTATCCTAATATTATTAAACATTTCAGACAAGAATCAGCAGGGCTTTGTGGAGCTCTTCAGAACTTCCAAGACCCAAGAACACTTTGGCTGGGGTGAAGGGTCTGCCAGGTCTATTGGGACCTCCAAATATTCTAGTTTCTAGTCATAAAATAAATAATGCTTTAGCTCCAGGCTAACTTAGGTCCCATGCTTGTCTCAGAAGTGTCCTGCTAGAGATGTGTTGATGTCAGGGTGAAGGACCAGTTAGTATGGGAAAGAGGGTGTAAATGCCTCCACTTCCTTCCCCTTGTCCTTGGCAGCCTGGAGAAGCCAGTGGGGGAGCACTGTCTCAAAACTAGAGAGCAAATAGAAAACGAGAAGAAAGGGAAGAAAAGGGCTTGAAAAATTGTATTATGATATTGCTGAAGGATCAGAATTGAATAATTTTTATGTATTTTGGGATTTTTCATTTTCATGCTTCCTTTTTTACCAAATCTTCTAAAGACATCACACTATTGTTCTAAATTAAGCTTCCATTGTTCTAATTAAACCTTCCATTAAGGAAGTATATAAGAAGGTATTTAAATATTTGGCCAATGTGAAACCACTTTCTCCAAAGCAAACTAAGGGCACCACTACAGTCATTGGTATTACACCTTTAATGTAGTTTTATCCAACATTTTCATGTAGACCTGTAAAGTACGGCAGTAACATCACCATTAGAAATGATGATTTATCTTGTGTATGTTGTGTTTGAAGTAGCAAGTCTATGTCTGGGGAAAAGGAATCCCATTCTTTAGACATAACACTTAGAAGTCCGTAGCAAATTTTCCATCTTCTTTGAATTTTTCATTGGAAACTCAGGGTTGATTCTCTTCAGGTAGAATAATCTTTTTGGAGAATTTCAAACAAAACTCAAAACCATTCCTCTTCACATATTCTCACTCATACTCTGCAGAAGTTTGTCCTATTTTTAGAGATTTGTAATCAAGATTCTCATCTTAATATTTTTGATTACTTCAACAAAACCAGAAAAACAAAACAACCATGCTTTTTCTGAAAACGGATGTATCTTTTGAGGTAAAATATATACTGGAGTTCATTATTTTTGGAACCTAAGTAAGGAGTTGAAGAGTGATAGTGAGTAAGAATTTTTTTTTTGTGTGGGGGAGATGGTTAAGGCAGCAAGGAACTAAAGAGACATTTGGTTTATAGCAATCAAGCCTTCTTGTGCTGACATGCAGTGTTTTTCCACTCCAATTGACATGGTTAGACATCCTCCGTCACCCTAGGGGATGTAAATCAGAGACTGAGAATTTTAGATTTTTTGCTCTCTGGAGAAATGTAGCAAGTATTTTAATGGTTATTTATCTTTCCCAACTGTACATTTGCTTAGATTCATGCAGGTTTAAACATATGTAAATATATATCCCCACTCAGATCTTCAGAAGACAAAAAACTTTGGTATGTGTGTCTTGTTAACATTTTACTATACATTTTCCAGAGGTGTACTAGGAACAGCCGTCTGTACAGCTGTTCTCCTCCAGCTGAACAGGTTCATAGGGAATGAAGAGCTTAGAGCAATTTGTAGGCAATGAAGCAAAAAGAAAAATCCACAAAGAAGCAGCTGATGTTAGCAGCTTTTAAAGAGAATAAAAGAAGAGGGGAAGAATAGGGAGACAAATGTAGAACAGAGGGAGAGAACACGATTTTGGATGAAATCTGAATTACTGTTTTTAAAACCAAGGAGATGCTACAGTGCTTACTTTTATAAGCTTGACTTTGTTCTTTCATGCTTTTTACTGACTGCTGAACAATATCTCTGCTTCCCATACGCAGACACTAAACCAATGCTTTCCTTCATTGCACAAATGGCTGGGAGCTCGAGGCTAGCAGCCAAGATTTTGGGTGTTAGAGCTTTGTCACCGACACACCTAGGACTCACTCAGGAAGGTGTTTAGAGCATGGTAAATTTTAAGCACATGTTTAAATCCCACTACTTGCCATAACACCTTTCTGGAATGAAACCTGAATATTAAACTCTGCAAGCCAATCTTGCAGTGCCTGTTCCATTATTTGTATGCCAGGAATAATAATACTTAATTCCTATGTGTGTTTTGTAGCTTAATTCAGGGCGTTTATACACCACTCTAAGCAAAAGTCTTAACATGAAAGAATTGTGGTTCATTACTGTATTTCATTAGCATTCATAAGAATTGTTGTGTAGATAGTTCAAAGAGATATACGTCTAAAGTTTCATGGCATTACACAATTGAAAATTTAAAAGGAAAGACTGTCTGTATCAATTGTCATTAAATCAATATCAAAGAGTCAAGTTCATCTCCTTAGCTCAGAAATTACATGGGGTTTGCTTTCAAGAGGTCCTTTAGTGACTTTTGATTTATTTTCTCTCATACAAAGGGAGTGTGAGATATTCACAGTCAAAACTTTATAACTTTATATTTTACTTTCCAGCATGACCTGTGAACTAAGGAAGGCAGTGATGAAGCAAAAAACCCCTATGAACATGTTATGAGAGTAGCTGTGAGAATACTAGATATTTTTATTTGGACTTTTTCATACAGTCATTATTTAGACAGAAAATAATTACTTCATGACATTCAAATAATCAGATAAATAAAGAAAAAAAAAAGTGTGAGAATAACAAAACCCACTTTAAAATATTGTGTTTGCTGTGCTTTTGAAGATGTGTTAGTGATTTTCAATTCCACGCAAGAGTACATCTGATATTCCTGAGGTATGTAATTGGTGGGATGCAGTCAGGGCTCAGAGTCATTGGTTCATTTATTGCCTGAGGGTGAGAAAAGGGTGAGGACAAGGTGTCAAACTTACCTTTAACCTTTGATCTTAGAAGCAGCTAAATTAAAGGTTTAAGTGCATTTTAAGTTATCAGCCTTAGACTTGTCTGTCTCTCTCTGTTTGCAGCTGGCAAGCATGAATGTTGTCCAATTTTAAGTGTCAGCCTCTTATATTGTGCTCCACGTAGACTTGTTGTTTTCACCACAGGTCCCTTCATGATTTCTCCTCTACTTTGTGTGACAAGCTAGAGGTTGTGTGGGTTAACTTCAGCAATTCCTGCTTAGGGAAAAAAATGTAAAAAAAAAAAAAAAAGATAAATAATTCACTTTTGAGTGACACCAAAAAAGGACAAAACTGGCATATTTTTTTGAAATTTACAGAGGTCACAGATCAGAGAAAGGATTGTAGCAAACATGCTTAGAAAGAGGAATAAATGGTTTTGAAATATTGGAGGAGAAAATGACAGAATATGTTTCTATTGCAGAAATATTATGGGTGTATGTCAGTAATTGCAATGCTGCTAAAGCTTTTTTCTTACTGAGCTTCTGACATAAACTGTTTGTGTAGGTCAGACAGAGGGTAAACCAGGCCAAATCTCACCTCTGCTCTAGAGAAGACATGTGGATGTGGGCCAGGAGAACAGGGAAATTAATTTTACTATGAATTTGGAATGAAACCGTAATTGTGTATTTACTCCCACTTTCCTGCCTGCATCCCCTGCCCTCAAAGTCTTCAATCATCAAGTAATGCAAAAAATAATGATGGATGCTAATGGACTAGGGACCATGGTGACGATTGCCTTGCTTTCTTCCCAGAGAAATTTGTGTTTCAAAGTATTAATGTGAGAATGTTAGTGTCTCTTAAAAATAAAGAATTCAGAATAATGTAGAATAAAGTAATGTGGAAAGCATTTTTTAAACGCCTTTAAGATTTAAGGAAGCAGCTCCAAAACTCAATTTTTGTAAGCCAAGGAGACCTCTGATCTGTTGGGTAAAAAAATATATATAAGATCCTTTTATGCCTTTGACATTAGAAATCACTGAAGGTGCTCATAGCACTAAAACCTGTGATAGTACACATTATATACTAATGTTGACTGCCTAATTCAAGTTCATATTCTAAAATTCAGATTAATTATTTTGTCTGATAGTAGTTTTGGGGTGGTGAAGGATGGAAAGTGCTGAACTCTCTCATCACAGACACTGATGTCATTTAGTGTCCTAGCCTTTGCCCCATACACGTAATTCTGCCTGTAGTTTGGTTAGAATAAAGCCAGCTCAGCAACAAAGACAATTATTTTGAGAGGAGTTTTATGTTACAGCTCTTTATTTCACTACTGAGGGTTTTTCATGTTTAGTGACTCCATCTTGGGACTCCACCTCATTTCTTGGCTGCAATGACCTTTGTGTTTATAATGTTTCATCAGTTTCTAAACAGTCAGTTGGAGGTGAATGCTGTAGTATTAATATATTTATCATCCATTCATGTCATGGGAACATAATTTCCTTAACCCCCCAGTTCCTTTCCCTTTTAAACCTTTCTGTAATGCGTTTTGTTGAAATCTAGAAGAAGTATTAGGTTCAGTGCTTTTTAAGCCAGGTAAGAGGTTTTATGATTTTAGGTTTCTATTTTAAATAAATCAGTTTGCCCTTTTTATCATTATACGTGATTTTTCCTGTGCTAGAAGTTTAAACATGCATCTGTTGGTTATATCACTGTCAGTGTTTCACCCTTATTACTAAAATGATAACACAGTATTGTCTTTTCCTTAAATGCTTTTCAATCATGAGAATGCTGTAAAGGAATTCAGTAGTTAGCCACAGCTTACGTGTTGGGAAAGTGAGGTGTAGGAATTGTCTCAAATTAAACGTGGAAAGCTACAATAGAATTGGACATTTAGGCCACATTGATTACCCTCTTCTGCTTCTAAGAGTGAGGTTATCATGCTTCCATGAAACCAAAGAAAAAAGTCTTAAATGCATGAGGAACCTTTCAATCTCATACCTTTAATTGTTTTTTCTTTATTTCTCAGTAGGATACAGTATCCTTGCTTATTTCTAAGAAAATTAGCTGGATTTAAAAAAAAAAAAAGTCTGTATTGATGGATTTCTCCAAATACTAGCGCACTCAGTTTAAATTAAATAATTTAAATTAAAGCTTAATGTTCAAACTGTCTCTACTAGTAAAGTTTAGCTTTGTTTTTCTTTTGGGTCTGGCTTTTTGCTACTTTAACAAGGTAAGGACGAACTGGAATAAGGCCTTTGCTAGGTAGGGCTGTCTGATAATATTCCTTGTTTGTAGTCTAGATAGCATTTTACTGCACAAAAAGAAAAAAAATCAGCTGCCAAAACTTACACACCTCTTTTTGTTGTGATAGTTCTTCTAAAACATTATTTTATATAACTAATTCTTCAAAAACAATACTACTTCAGTAAAAAATAAAAAAAAATTAAAACTGCCAGTTTACTAGTGATATTTTAATCGGTTATTGCCATGTTTTCTGTGTAATATTACATAAAAATCAAAGCTTAGCAAGAAAATGCATATCAAAACACAGTCTCTATTTGAAACTGAATCAGTTTTTGGTAATAATTTACTGAGATTACATTTAGTTCACTGGAAGCTTATTTACATGGTCATGTTCAGGAAAATTAATCCGTAAAAACAAATTTAAAGTGGATTATTTGAACCTAATTAAGTCCTTATATAGATGTTGATTCAGAATAAAAATTGTCTTGATTTGGTTTAACTTAACTCCTTACCAAATGAATTACGACTACCAGTGATTTAAAATAGTTTAAATAATCAACTTTAAGAATTAAATACAAGATAATTCTACTGCATGCTTTGGTGTAAACAATGTCTCTGGAAGAAATCTGTCTGTCTGACCCTTTCTCAGATGTCAGCATAGGTGTAGACAATAGCTGCATTTAAGAGGTAGTCTGAAGTCTTGCAAAAATTATTAAATCTCTTTGAATTTGGAAGTGATCTTTTAGGAGAGGTCAAGATGCAGACATTCGCTGTTATAGGGTGGGAGTTTAGGATTGCAGGGACATAATATCTTGGTACCTGCTTCCATTAACTGTGGGAAAAGTCTAGTCTTTAACTTTTAGGCAAAGTTTTATTGAGGTGCTCGTAACCCTGTCCCCTGGGAAGGAATACATTGGATAGGATCATCCTCGGTGGGCAGTAGTAGGTTGGAACTTGGCTGGTAATTATAATTATTTGCCATTTATTTAGAACATGATAGTTTCCTTATTTTGAAATTTCTATTTGGTGCATTCTGGTAATAATCCTGAATGATCAATAAAGTATTCATGAAGTTTTTTGACTGTGTGTTTTTTTAAAGGATGGCTTTTTTTTCAAAAATTTGGATTATCATCACGTAGGTTTTTGAGTGACAGATGACTTTAAGCAGATATAGGACCAGACAGATTCCTAAAGGAAATTAAGTCCCATTTCTGCCGTAGCTGTGCTGTGCTTGAATGAACATGGAATCTTGGAGGAACATAGAGGCATGGTCGAAATGAAGAGATCTCTCCCATGAGTGAGCTTCTTAGTATTTAAAAATTAGGTCTCTTATGGGCAGGAGAAACTTGCATTGCAAATGATGACAGTCATTAGAGGATTCTAGGTAACTTTCTCCTGTCCCAGTTTTTCTCTGCCAGTTTTACAAGATGTTGCATTAATCCCTTTTCCTTCAGTTGTAGTGGATTGCATTTTTTCACAAGACACTTAGGAACCAGCATTATTTGAGGATAAAATATTTTGAGTGGTAGATCGTATCCCCTTACTTAAAGCTGCATAACGAATGATGCTTGTGTATGATTTCACCTTGATAAATTTCCCAGTACATCAAGAATGTTAACAGAACCATTCTAAGGTAAAAATTCTGTAAGGGCTGGGGAGGGGGAAGTTATTGAAAGCTAAGAGAAAGACTGATGGTTCTGTGTGTACAGTAAGTACACAATAATTCCAGATATAGGTGATTTCATTTTCAAAACATCAGAAGCGTTATTGTTTTGTTGATTGATTTTTACATGGCGCAGTTTAAAAACTGAGTTTGCTTCTCTCTGCTTAGTAGAAAATATCAGTGGAGAGAAAACTATCGCTATAACAAGAAGCATCACAGGAATGTTCATTTCAGCAATACTAACGTTACATACCGATTGTGCTATTGGATTTTGAAAGAAGAGAAAGGAAAACGAAACTGTGAAATAGTAATAGAAGGAAAGCAACAGAACAGTTTTGAGAACTGAGAACTACCTAGTAATATCTTTCACATTTCACCTTTCTTTGAAACACAGCACAGAACCATAATGAAACCTATTAATGGTGCTCAAATGTACTTCTTTGCACGTACAACAACCCTGGAGTAACTGAAAAAAATTATAATGGAGAAAAACAGAGTTAAACTGTGCAAGCTCAGAACTGCAAACACACATTTGACGCTTACAGAAAAAAATCCCCTCTACTGTGGGTCCCTGACAGGATAAACCAGCAAAATCTCCCTCACCCCCAGGTTCAAGTCCCCATCCTCTGCTGTGGCTCTCTCTGTGAGCTATTGCTGCTTGCTGAGTCCACAGATAACAAACCATACTAAAAAGTAGTAAATACTTTTTTTGTGGCTGAGCAAGCTAAATATGCTTTCAGTGAAGTCAGGTGAACTCCGGTACCTGCAGGTCAGGAGGAATGTGAACTGAGCCCAGAGTGAAAAGGAAGGGAAAAGGGCAGATTAAACTGCTTTTGTATTCACTTGAACATTCAGCTCAAAAATGTTCAACAAATACAAAAATGGTTGTTGTCTGTATAGGTAGGTATTCATGCAGTACATCTGAAGTGATGTGTCTGTTTACTTCCCATTCATAACTTTGGAGTTGAAAATGCTTCTTTCCTTGTTTTTTTTTATGGGGTTTTGTGTTTTTTATTTTTTAGTTCAGCATCTACAGTAAATATTTCTTGGGTAAACATCTTCTGAAACCTCTGAATTATTAAAGCATAAATTAGATGATTTAAGAGCAGAACATTGTTTATAGATGTGCACTTGTCAGTGTTGGGGAGGTAAAAGAAATAATTGTAGTATGTCAGTAGTCCCTTGGGAAGACCTTACCTTCGTGATACCATCTATGTTTCCTGCAGTTCAGAACACTTGTTAAGCTGAAAGTGGGGGGAAGAGAAGTGCATGACATTTATATTTGTTGTAACATAAACCATTTCTTATCTCTCCCCTCAGACCTTCTCCTGTGCCTTCCTTCTGTCTCCATTTACAACTTCACTATCCCTCCCACCTACTGGGACCATAACCTTACTGAAATCTTTCTTCTTTTTGCAGCCCTCTGCATATCCAAGACAATCTTTTTTTTTTTTTTTTCCTTCCATAGTACCCACATTTCTTTAAATGTGTTTGCTTCCCATTCTTTTTTTTTTTTTTTTTTAGACTTAATTTTCTCCTATCTCATCTCTTCCTCTCATGGTTCTGAAATCGCTGGTGACAGTGCCAATTATATCTGCTAGTTCTTGTCATTGAGTTGTGGAACTGAACACCTTATTTCTTTTCTTTACCCTGAAAGACAATCTGAGAGAGATCTAATTATGCCAGCAGGCACTGTTCTTTCAATCTGGAAAGCATCTCTATACCATCATCAACTTCTCAACAATTTAGCAGTAATTTTACTCACTCTTGTTAACATATTTCATGGTTTTCATCTTAATTAGACATTTGGTGGTGTAGGTTTCCATTTCTAAAATTTTCAAATGAGCCTAAGGAATTCTGTCAGGGCTTTTTGGGAAGCATTTCTATCTTGGAAGAGCAGTCCAATTTGCACTTTATCCTATTTAGATTTACAGAGTAAGCATCCTTGTGCTGAAATCCCATGGGTAGCTGGTCTGGATTGGTGCTCTGCAAAGGTGCTGAATACAGAAACAGTAGTGAGTTTAGCTGCAAGTAATTGTGACCACAGCCAGTTTCATTCAAAATACATTTAGAATATAAAGTGATGTGTCTTTCTTTTGGAGCATTTGCTCAGGAAGTGAAAAACTTGCAAAGATCTGAATGATGTGAAGTTCCTTTATAGGTTTCACCCTGAATTTTGTTGCTTTCCTCAGAAGAATCCAAACAACAATATTTTCATATTTTGCAGAATGCTTTGAGATCAGTTCTTGAAGAGAAATGTTTAAAAAAGTTATACAAGTTTGGAAAGAAGCTTTGAAGAGTCCATAATTTTGCATTAATATTTCTGTGTTAATAGTTTTGAGGTTCAAATTAATGCTGTTATAAATGGCAGCACTTAGACATGCTTTCTATATTCCTAACTGTGCAGTCACCAAGCAATTGTGATAGTTTAGTACCTTATGGCAATTCTATGTGGGAGAACAACTAAAAGTATGAAGTTAATGCAGCAAAATTAAGGACCATTAAGCCCCTATATGGAAACTTATTGAAAGGTGGAGTGCTTAAGGACTAAACTACAAAAAAATAAGGGTGTTTTAATTCAGAATGAGAGCATCTACATATAGCTTAATGTGTTTTAATTTCTCTCCATTAACTCATACTTTTAGTTGATTCTTTTTAACCATTCCAAATGCAGGTAGTTCCAAGTGCTACTATTTTTTCTCAAAAATATATTTTTGGAAGCTTTCTCTTTAAAATTTTATATCCTTGTTATCCCATTCCATGCAAGTAACCCAAGAAAAATTCTGGTGTAAAAAATGCACAAAAACATGAATAGATTAGAAGTAGAGATTAAAGGCTTGAGGGGAATTTAAAAGTTCATGAATGATGGACACAGTAGAAAATCATGGTGAACATAAAAAATAGACCAAGATAATAGTAAAAGACATTACGTGCTTGGCCACTGAAACTGAACATTCAAACCTGACTATTTATGGTTGAAGTGAAAAATACAGATGTTTGTGTGTTTGGCACAGTGGATTGTAAAGAAATGCATGAAGCTGTGCTATGCCAAAGTAGGGATTTATCCTGTTACTTCATGGTTGCTCCTAAAACAATCTCTCTTCTTTATTTCTGTGGTGTCTTTTCAGGCTTTACTGACTTTGGAGGGATTCAGCTTGACTGCTTGATTGTCATTTAATTGTCCCTTAACCAGAATCACAATCTCCATGTAAAGAAATGCATACAAGTGCCACATAAACTGTCCACATTTTACTCTATAATCAGTAGAAGTTTCTTATTGCTCATTAATATAGGAACTCTGCAGCCTTTTCACTGCTGCTGAGGTTGTGTCATGGACATGAACATTGCTACACCAGTCCACTGGAATCAACACTCATTTTTGTGTTATGCTGTGTCATGCAGTTAAGTAAATGTCCAAACAGCCATAAGGAAGACAGAATACAGTAAGAAACAGAGATATTAATATCTCATATTGAAAGTAAGCAGAGTATTTTCTAATTCTAAGAGTTACTACTTTGGGGAAGGACAAAAGATCTACTGGTTATTGCTGGTTTGAGATTTTAAAGGACCTTGCTAATGTCGCTTTAATGTATTAGAATGCTATTGGGTTTTTTTGTTATTAACCCATACAATTAAGATTTTAAAATTCCAATCTGTTGTTGTTACTTGAGAGATTTCTTATGTGATAATGATACAGTTGATACTAAGTGGATGCATTTATATAATCTGGTCATTAGTTTAAAAAAAAAATAAATAATAGCAGTAGATAATGGGGATTAACATTTGAAACCAGTGTGGCATTTCAGTTTGGGGATACATAACTAAACTTCAGTGCAGATCTTTACAGAAGTGTCCTGTTGCAGGAGCAGAAGCACATCACAGAAAGATGCCGAAAGCTTGCATTTGCTTTATCAGAGTTACGGTGAACTGCCAGTCCTGAGGCTAGTGCTTTTTCTTGTTTACCCATGCAGTTTGTTGTTAGAGTATGTAGACTTGCATTCTCCTTTTAGAGAAATCAATGCTTTTGTCCACCACCTCCCTGCCCCCTCTTTTTTTTCCTTCTGCCAGCCATTTTTCTTGTCAGTTTGCTTTCCCCATTGCTGGGTGAGCAGCTTATGAGAAATAAACCACTGAGCCACATCAAACCTCATAAGAAGGCCAGGGCAGTAATTCAGCGGCTGAGTTTTTCCAATCCATTCTCTTTCAAGTGGCTTGTTTAAAAACAAACAACAGAAACAAAACCTCACAGTGTCTCTTGTTGGTATTTAACAAAACTATAGAAAGACCTTTTGCCTTAATAATGCCAGTGACATGCATTTTGTTTATCTTTCTAATTATTTATTTATAGTTGACCTGAAAATGCTTCCCACTAGACATCGCTAACTGCACAAAACCAGTTGTGTATTGCTTTTGTGAGACTTCTGTTATTATAGCATGATTAAAATAGTACATTAATTATGCATCCTGCTCTAAAACTGAATACAGCAGAGGAAATAAATATGTATTAATAATACATTAGTTATTAATCTGTGTACTTGTCATTTCAATGAGATGTAAACTACTGCATCTTCAGTTCATGAAGACCACCTGGTTTTTTAAGTCCACTTACATCTCAACACTATGGAAGTCAAGATTTTGTTAAAAGTCACCATGTGTTACAAATAAGTAGTCCCAAGCCAAAACTTATATTAAAAAGCTATGAATTTTACCTGACTGTGAGATACAGCATAATAAAGCAGATTTACCACTAGGCTGGGCCATGTACAGTAAACTTTTAATCATTGAAAGTGGTAGACACCTTTCTGAAGCAACAAGATTGATTCTGGCTTTTTATACTAATGGGAAGTCAGCTACAGTTTATGGACCTGATAAAAAGTGTTGCAGCCATGAGTGTTAAAAAACAGTAGGTCTTGTAAAATGTATAATTTGATTGGATTCCCTTAACAGATTATTTTAAGGATATATCAGATATGAAGATGTTACACCTGCTAGGTACTATCCAAGGGATTCCTAAATCTTTGCACATCCAGTGTCTTTTAAAGGACAAAGTCAGTAGATTAGGAAGGAAAACAAGATCAAATTATCTGCAGCAAAATTATACTAAATAAAACCATTTTCTTTCTTTTGGCTCAAGATAGAATAAAAATTAGATTATTTAATGTAAGAGCTGCTTGGCAAGATTTGCACTAGGAAATTAAATGTGCCTGGGATTACTGATGCCAAGAAGCCAACAGTCATGGAGTGACCCATGCCTATATTATTTAAATTTGGTAGTTTACAAAGAAGGTGAGTGCAGAAAAAATGCCTCTGGAGAATACTTTGAACTCCTGAAGTTTGTTTAAAAAGTAGTTTGGGATAGGCCTAGTTCTAGCTGTCCAGAAATAAAACTAATCCATAGAGTATTTGTGAATCTTAACAGGGAGTTGACTTTATTGGTACATTTGCTAGCAGTGACTATTTTTTTGGTAATGGTAGTGTTCTTGATGAATGACCAGTAGATGAAGTTTTCCAAAGATATATTTTTGTGAAAGATTTAGTTTCATCATTAAATGGCATTTATATGACTTCTAGAATATTCAGAATTTTTTGATTTAGAATGGAAAAATACATATGAAGGGGAAACTACAGGGTACTGAGGTTAAGGTAAAAACATACATAAAATCCTTAAATTGACAGCAATGTTTTTGTTATGTTTTCACATTATCTTAATATTAAATTATGCCAGGTATAAACTTTCATCATGGGTGTCTATTTTTAAAAGATGTTTGATTATCTTGATTTAAAAGTTGCTTCAGCCAAGACAGGTTAAAATAATTAATGTTAATATTAGTAATAGCCTCATGACAACAATCACAATATCATAATATGTAGCTTTCTCTTGGGATTTGCACCAAGAAATCTAGCACTGCATGAATAAGAATGTGAATATTATTTTATGTACTGTGAAAATAAGTCAGAGTCAAGTACAGTGTCATGACCGGAATCATCTTTTAGGTCACAGACAGCATCAGGATTAGAATGCTGATCTTCTGAATCCCACAATATAACTTTATTCACTGTAACAGCATCTAGGCTTTTGCACATAGGTTTAAATTTTTCCCACACAAATTCTGAAGAAGATTCTGAATGTGTCATGGGCAAGTCATCTTCAAGAGTCATGATTTAGAACAATGTGGGAATATTTACTGAACTAAAATGGCTTTCTCTTTTCCTATCTCTCCTTTCTTGTGTTTTAATATCTTCTTAGTTTTTTCTGGCAGAACATAGAAAAGATGACCCAATCAAGAAAGCTGTCTGCAAAAAACCAGATTCACCTGTCTATAAAGACTTCCTGATAAATATTCCACATACTTCTAAAAAAACCAAACTTCCAGTGGCAGAAAATAGCAGTCTCTTTTTATATAATCTTTTCAGTGCATCATTATCCTTATTCTTGGAAAGATGTTTTTTTCCTTAGTGTCTAACCTGCATTTCCTTTTTTCTAAGTCCATAGTGTCCTCTCCATTTTTCCCTTTTGCAGTAACTGCTGATATATTGAAAAATTGTTCATGATATTATGTGTGGGAAATCTTGACGATAGAGTATACCAAGGAGTGAATCTATTAATTCTTTCATTACTATATGCAAACTTTCCCATCACTTTCATGAGAACACTTAGGAAATATTTTACTGTTTTTCCTTGAAAATGTGGCTATCTATCTTCTTCTTTTTTAAAACTACTCTGTTCCTGACAGTGTGAACCCCTCTAGTAAGAGAGATGAAAGGACATGAATACTGGTGAATACTAGCTTGCAAACAAGAAAAAATCAAGCTGAAAAAAAAAATCCCCTAATTGATATTGTAAACATTCAGCTATTGTACTGTTGAATTTCCTTAATTTTAAAGCAATGTTGCACAAGTATATATTCACTGTTTTCTTTATTTTGTAAAAACCCTGGAGTGATTTATGTGAGAGGAAATTAAATGATCTGGCTGGCTCCTGAATGCTTTGGCTGATACAGGGAGCTTTGGTAAAAGGAGTTGTTTTGCATTACCTGTTTGGATTTTTTTCCTCTTTAGGCTCTTTCTTTCTTTTCTTTTTCTTTTTTTCTTTTTTTTTTTGGTTTTTTTTGGGGGGTTTTTTTGTTGGTTTTTTTTTGGGGGGGGGTGGTGTTTGTTTGTTTTGTTTTGTTTTGCTTTGTTGGTTTTTTTTGTTTGTTTGTTCGGTTGGTTTTTTTGGTTGTTTGTTTTTGTTTCTTTTCCAAGGACATGTTATAAATAACTGTGATGGTGTAGCACTTCTATAAGAAACATGTCTTGCTGTTTGCTAACTTATATAGCAACAGTGCGTTCATTCAGTTACTTCGCAGGGATGCTTTGGCAGCTCTGTATTTTCCTAAATGCATGCAAATCCTTCAGTTTAAAGCACTAGGCCTTCTTAAGTACTGCAAATACACAGACAGTGGTGTAGCCAATACATCACAATGTGACAGTGTCAGAAGGGTTATCCCTTTATTCCCACACTGCTGGGCTGATGCTTTCCATGTTTAAATGAACCTTTTGCTTTTTTGCTTAATTTGGTAATGTTTATTTTTGTAACTAAACCACTCCCATTTTTTTCTGTAAATTTTTGGTTATGCTGCTGCACTCATTCATCAAGGTTGGTGAGCCATAGAGGAAAAAATCCCTGACACTCATAGTGGGTTTCTTGGCTGGGGAAGAGGAAGCTGGAGTCATTTCCATGGGGCTTTGTAACACTAATTTAGTTCCAGGCATAGGGAAATTTCCTTAAATTGCATTGTTTCTCTGGCTATCACCAAGAAATGCCCTCTATATGTACAGGCATTTTAAGATATGGGGAGATGAGCAGAGGAAAACCATGAGTCTCAAGCAAACTGGAAACCTCTAATTCCAAATAGAAAGTGTTCCAGTTCTATCTCAAGACAGCACAACTTTGATAAATTCTTTCAAAATTTGCTTTTAGGAAGTTCTGTGGCATCTCTCATTTGCTCAGATGACAGCTGAAAGGAGGTCTGTGAAGTAATCTGTAGGGTCTGTAGAGACCAAGTAAAAATTCTTTGTGAAGCTGCAGAAAGGTTAATGGGGATTTTACAGACTTTCTACCATATGCATTGGTCTGAATGATATGATACTTTTTTGTCATATAGAGCAGCAATATAATCTTCAGGAGTTAAATGTTGGTTGGTGGACATATGTGGAATATGAACTTTAAGAATATAGTTTCATGAAGATTTGGAATGCTTCTTGTCTTCCCTCTGTTTCATTGCAGCCAAGAAAGCCTTCACTTTCTTTATATATAATGTCTGTGGCTTCTAGATTTTAAGCAGCTGATAGAGTATAGATATTTTTGGCTGGGCATCATCATTACATGTACACATACACAGACACACATTGGTGCAGACGCACATGCACACACCTGCTTTCTCTGACAAGCAAACACAGAATAGATGTCCATATACAAGTGAAGGTACTGCCTTGGGATTTCTTCATAGTAATGCTTTTAACAACATGGCAAGGCATTGCACCTCAGGCCCCATGTACAAACGGAGTCTGTGGTGAAAAATAAAGGGTAATAAAAAGACAAAGTAATGCTGAGGTGAGGTCAATGTTGAGTGGTGCTAGCAACTGAGAAAGGAAACAACAGTGTAAAATTCCTCTTTGATTTTCTTGCTCACCGCCTTTTGTGTTTGATGGAACCCCTTTTATGAGGGAGATAGGCTCTGATAAAGGAAGTGGTGATGCATGAAGTAGTGCTATGACAATGCATAAAGTGATCATTGTCCTCACTTACCCTCACTGCACTTTCACACCATTAACCATGTAGCTAATAGGACTTACACTTAGGATCTCACCTTTGTGCTTCCTATGGTAGTGCCATAGTTGAAAAGTGACAGCCTCTGCTAAAGCACTGCAAAATATCAGCTTGTTCTCAACACTTTGAAACAGTCACATCTTATTATTTCCCATTGTGAGGAACGTTAGGAGACTTGTTCCAGCACAAACAAGAATTTGGAAATTATGACTGGGAACACATATAATTTTTCATACTTAGTTTATTTGAAATATCATTATATTAACAAACTTGGAAAATAACTGCATATTTGGCATTGAGGCAAATTACCAGACTGTGATAACTACAGTAACTTCACAATTATAAGCCGCACCTTTTTCATTGAAGAATCCAGCCTACCCCAGTAGTGCGGCTAATCATCAGGTGCGGCTTTTCTATGGACAAATCCCAGCGAAATGACAACCCAGAAGTGAGAGCCGGGCGGGGAGGGCGCCTGGGGCTGCCTTTAAAGGCTTCGTTGGTCTATGAAAACTGCTTGCAACTTGAGCACCTGACACCAAACCCTGCGCTGGCACGATTCTGTTACTAATTTGTTACTTTGTCACACATGGATCCTCACTTTAAAAAAAAAAAAAAAAAAAAAAAGCAGCTTAAATTCAGGTGCGGCTTATATATGGGCAAATCCTGTGGTCTACCAAGCTACCCCGACGTGCTGCTTATAATCAGGTGCGGCTTATAATCGTGAAATTACTGTAATTTTAGAATTCTTTACATAAGCAGTTTACCTACCTGTATGAAAGTTGTAATTCTCATCCTGCTAATACTGAGGTTTCTTTTTGTGGTTTCTTCTTTTTATTTTCTTCGGCCTTGTTTTTGTGCACCCTCAAAGTACTTTTATTCCTCTATCCAGGACCTGCTCCAAAGTATTTTGCTTTCAACAAGAGACTGTCATTTTGTAGCAGATGCCAGTTCCAGTCTGTGGGACTGTAAGCAGAAAGTACCCATGATAACTGATTCATCCTCTACAGAGACCATGCATAGCAGATAGGAAATGTCTGCACTTCCAAAGAGTGTATGCTGTCCCCAGCTCAGGCTTCAGTACAAAGTGCCAAAACAGGTGCCAGGAGAATTCATTTTGTCTTGAACTTTATGAACAGACTAAGGTACTATGAGAAATGCAGTCTCCATTGACATTGCTGTGTCCGTTATTGCTATTTAAAGAACAGAGGAACAAACTTCAGTGCACAAAGTGTGATCATTTCCCCCAATACCTCATTTAATAGGAGTAATTTCTACTTACACAGTCTCTTTCTATTGAGAAGCTCACACTCTACAAACATGAATTAATTAAGCTTTATACTCCCTCTGTGCTGCACAGGTAGACTCAGGAATAGAGTGGTTTAACATTAGACTTGTGTGCCAGTTGGGAAATACCAGAAATCTAGTTTTCTTACTTTGCACGTGCCTTGGGGCAGTTTCAATGATATCTTAAATGCAAGGACTAAAAAAGACCATAAGGTATGTGATTGATAATACCTCTATGCTTACAGTTGGAGGTAAGGATTCCTGATTGGGAGAGCTGGAGTGCATATGGCAGTGAAGCAAAAGGCTGATTCCATGTGAAAATATATATGGCAGAGCATGCCAAGGTACAAAGCTTTTCCAGTGGACCTGTACAGTTTTGACTTGTTGCCTTCTCTCAACTCAAACCAAGTAAATTGAAGCTACATCTTCTTTATAATGATATCCCTAAGATCTCAGTGGTAGCTGTATGCAGGTATGGATTTGCTGGTCAGACTGAAAGGGTATTAGCATTTTCATTTCGCATCACTAATTATGACATATACAGTAATTTCACTCTTATAAGCCGCCCCTTTTTGACTGAATTTTCGAGCTGACCCCAAAAGTGCGGCTTTTCACCCAGTGTGGCTTATTTACGGACAAATTCCGTGGTCTTCCTGGCTACCCGGAAGTGCGGCTTATAACCAGGTGCAGCTTATGAGTGTGAAATTACTGTACTCCTGAGATACCTGACAGCTGTAAATACTCTGGTAAAGACTGGTGCTTTGTGTACCTCCTGGTATCACACAGAATAGTCAGTTGAGTTTAGGAAACTTTTTTTTTTTTTTTAAACCCTTCTCTTTTCATGTGCAGTAAGGTTTGATTTGGTTTTCCAGAGTAGTAGATTTGCACTGTATAAATCATTACCTCAGTGCCAGGACACTCTTAGTAGGAAAGTGACAAGAAAGTAAATGAACATTTAAAATGCAGAAACCCTTTCTTTTTAGAGTATTGTCTACAAGAAAATAAAGCCCTAGCTGTTAAATCATAGGGCTGGGCCAATGCACACTGGAGACTGAAAATGGGAAATGTTTCATTTTTTTAAAATGGCTGAATGCCTCCTGCAGCATCCACAGCACTTGTTACTTCTCTAAACCTGCATAATTTATTGGAGGGGAAAAAAGGAATGAAATTTAATCTACCTAAAGAAAAAAATCACCTGCTCTTAAGTATACATCTTATTCCCTTACTGTCCATACGCTTTGGTTTGCAAACAAATGACTCAATGTCTTTTCAAGACTTCTGGGTGGGAGAGTGGAGGACATGAACTGCTTGAGCAACAGTTGCTGAAGGCATTGCAATGACTTAAACTTGGAATAGCCCCAGTGGGGAGGGTCTCTATGCCCTGGGAGAGATTTCTCTTCTTCTGTAAAATGTTTGAATGTTTTTGCAGTATTTCAGACTGTTTTCCAACCCCCAGGGGTAGGCGGCAGTGGTGCTGCCACCCAAGAAGACAGGAGCCCCTCAGATCACCTTGGTTGCCTTGGGAAACATGAGATGTTATCTCCTTCCTTTTGGGCTTAGTAACCCTGTACAAATATGTCTTTCATCTAGAGTTTAAGGGGCTAGTGCAAGGCTTTTTAAAAATTATTTTATTTTTTTAATAATAAAAACTTGATAAAGTTATATTGTGGTTTTAGCCATTAGAAGTCATCAGGGGTTTATTTCCTGATATTAGGATGGATCCACAACTAGCATTTCAGAGCTGAAATCCACTGATTTCTGAGCCATAAAAATGGATTCCTACCTTATCTCAGAGTCCCATTACTCAGTACGGGTCAGATAATGTCTAAATTCTGTTTGCTTTTCAGGGTCAAGCTAGAACTTCATGGCAGGCTTATGGAGGGAAAAAAAATTAAAAATTGAGGCATTCTACCATCAGAGTCAGATTGTCTGTCCAACATTACAATAAAAATTATTAGACTTGCCAGCTGTTTTGTACCTGTCCTGCTACTATTGTGTGCCACCTTGTCCTTAAATGGAGACCACTGGCCAAATCAGGGGATGTCAGGTTATAATATTTAACTATAACTTTTGGCACAGAGTGACTCCTCCAAGGATTGTAGAATTCAAAAGAAAAATAACAACCTTTAAAGTCCTCTATCTGTACATGTAACCACTGATGAACTCCTTAAACAGTACAATAGGAACATTTGCAGAACCTTTTGAAAATTCTAATTGGGTTTTCACTAAAACAGTTTCTTCACATTTCCATATTTTGAGCGTAGATGTTGGTGTGTGCCCAAAGAAGGGCAGAAAATTGTTGAAAATATTAGAGCACAAGTCTTAAGAGAAGGGGCTGAGGGGAGCTGGGGTGGTTAGTGTGGAAAAAGAAGGGGCTCAGGGTGGACCTTATTGCTCTCTACAGCTACTTGAAAGGAGGGCATAGCCATGTGGGTGTCAGTCTCCTCTCTCAGTTAATAAGTGATAGGACAAGAGTAAATGGTCTGAGTTTTAGCTTATCTATTAGGAAACATTTCTTCACTAAGTGGTGGTCAAGCATTGGAACAAGCTGCCCAGGCAAACAGAGGAAATATCATTCCTGAAAGTGTTAAAAACATGGGGCTGTGGTGCTTTGGGATAGGTTTAGTAGTGAACATGGCAGGGCTAGGTTAATAATAGTCTTTATGGTCTTGGAAGCATTTTCTAACCTTGATGATTGCTTTTTAGTTAATGCAGCTTCCCAGGCGTAGATTGCTGGTGGCTGAAATAGGGAAGAAGAATGTCTTCGATTTTCTCAGGTTGCTTCTGAGTTAAAGTAGCCACAGTCTGGACATCCCCACTCAGTTTAGTTTCCTGTTTTGGTAGGTAACAGGAGGAGAAGCCTGCATATGTCAGAAAGCAAAATTAGTGTTGTAACTGTGTCATGCTGAGATGGACTGAAGCAGTACAAAATAAAAGGGAGAAACCAGGAAAATGAGGTTACAATGTCAAATTCCCTGACTGATTTTGAATTAGAAGCAGAAATATGGTTTGCTGTATAATTATGATTCCGTTTTATCACCCAGGTCCTCATCCCAAAGAAAACTGCATTCATTCTCTTGAAATATGGAAAACTGAAAATCCATTGTGATATTGTAAGAGGAAATAAAATGAGTTGAAAGGTTAATAATAGAATGCCAGTGTAGACATGCAATCCAGGCTTGAACCTGAGGGCAGTCCTTTCAAGGAGTTGAGTGACATCTGTGTGTAATTTAATAAATGACTGTTGTAAAACAAGTGGAGAAGCTCTCAAACACATTGTTTTTGTGTTGATTGCTCAGTTCAATTACTGTAAACAAATAATGTAATGTTATAATAGTCACTGAAATAAATCTAGCCTAGAAGGGTTGGAAAAAGGTTGGGGATATCAAAGCTGTATTTATTCATAATTCAATGATTTGTTGCTAAACTCACCTAAAAATAAAAGGTCATGTTTTATGAGTATATCTCTAGCAAGGTTACCAATTTCAAATGCTTAATGATAACTTTTAGCTGACTGTTGGAATAGATTTTTTTTTTTCCCCAGCATAAATATTCACAAGTTACTGCACACACAGAAATACTTAGCAACAGGTAGAGCCTAAATATATTAATTGGTAGACTTTTATTTCTATTTAAAGCCATTCGTATCTGAATGGGGATTTATGTAACCTGGTCTAGTGGAAGGTTCCCTGCCCGTGACAGGGAGATTGGAACTAGATGGTCTCTTCCAACCCAAACCATTCCATGATTCCTATAAGAGCTGGATTTACAAAGAAAAGATAGATGAACTAAAGTATATTTTAAATAACCAAGTGGTATCTTGGATAATAAGCCAAATTTCTGCGGAAAATCCAATTTTGAGATATAACACAGCACTCCAAAATAATTTTTCCTATTCTGCTTTTTCCACATACTACAACAGGCTTCTTCTATTAAAACAATTTTGTCTACTCAGTAGAGCTTCATGATCTCTGAATTTTCATGCCCTCTCACCTCCTAAGCTTCTTATGTAATTTAGTTACTTCATATCCCCAGCTTTTTCAGCAGCAGCCTTTCTTCCTTCCCACGAGCTAGCCCTACCCAGAGAAATGCCTTAAGGCTGAGAGGACAGGATGCAGCTGCCTCTAAAAGCCTGTCAATGATGCTTCTTTTTAAGTCACTAAGAACTGCTAGCACAGCTGCACAGTGATGTGGATTTACACTTTAGATTTTTTTTCCTATATGAGGAATTACTCAAAAGAGTAATGATGCATGAAAGCAGATGAAAACAACTGCCTTATGCTTAATGGCATTCTAAGGACAGCCCTGCATTTTAGAGCCAGTTCTTCTGGGCAGATATTGCCCAGGTCGGATGCTGTGGTTACTCTTTACAGGGAATTTGAGGAGATTCTTGTCTTCAGATGTGATGGAGTAGGAACAAATTTGAGTTAGCATTAAATCTATAGCTAGAATCTTACATCCTTTGAGCACATAGTTGTTTCGGTCTTGACAGCTAGCACAGTACTAGCCAACTGCAGCAAAGCAGTTAATTTTGTGCTGTAATTTATGAATTATGATGCATTTTAACATCAGCGGAGTTTGTTTATTTTTATACACAATATCTGGTGGCCTTGGTGACCAGTTTGCCTCCCACTTTCCTAGCACTCCTCTTTTGTCTGCAGGCTCTATTAGTTACTAGTTTATCCAGTCTGAGAAAAGCAAAAGGCAAGGGAGCAAGCCTGGCAAGGCTATAAGCTGAGGTTTCTGTGCCTTCTTGTATCCATTTTCCCATTTTCTGTTTATTTAAGTTGTAGCTGTCATCCATATGGCAGCTGTGCCTGGTTGGAGGAGGGCAGTGAGGGCAGAGAAAATCCGAGCAGTAACACAGCAAAAGTGGATGCTTTCTGGATGTTTGTTGCTGTGGATAAAAATGCCAAGTTCAAAAGATATCTTAACATTGCAAATGAAAACAAGCCATTGTGGCCTTTCTGAAATTTCCAGCTAGGCTGGTTACAAAAGAATCAAACACTTGTTTGATGCCATAAAGATGTTCTGTTCAAATGACTGTCAGAAAATGTGGGTGTATGGTTGGGTAGCGGGTGACCTGATGACTCAGACTCTCTCTAACACCAGATATATGGGAAAAGGCTTGAGTTGCCCCTGCCCACTTTCCTTCAAAACTGAAGACAGATCTTCAAAACTAAAAAAGAAAAATCATGTGCATGTGAGGGAGTTTTGCAAGGAGTTGAGTGCAAAGGAATGCATTAAATTTCCCTACTACTACAATGTTATTACTGTAATCATCTCTTTGGTTTTCTATTTATAAATTTATTTTTAATACATTTCACAGAATCACAGAATGGGTAAGGTTGGAAGGGACCACAATGTGTCATCCACTTCAATCTTCCTGCTCAAGCAGGGTCTTCCTAGACCATTTATATTTTTCCATTCGCATCATGCTAAATTTTTTGTAATTTGTGTTTTTGTGCTATAGGTTGCGGCAGATAAAGTTGCTACCTTTAAATGGGAAAAAGTTTCATTAAATTAACCAATTTCAATAAATCTACAATTGGAGAGATCAAAACCTTTGTCTTGTAAATGGGCTGAGAAAACATTTTTTCAAATTAAAAATTCTTTGAAAATGCAATTCTAACACTTAAAAACAGATTAACTGCCAGTTACCATGATTACATGCATTAAAATGTGAATATAAGGTGTGAAACCAGCAGCTTCATATGGTGTAAATTCAAAAACAGGAGACATCAAATAAACTCAAAACTATAAAAGGGTAAGGGAATATTTGGAAAATTGACTTAAGGTTGTATTGTAGGTGATTATAATTAATTTTATAAATTTTAAAAATATATGTTCTGACTATATTTTAACGAAAACACTTGCTTTGGTACCTTTAAAAAATTTGGATTAATGGGTAAAAAACCCCATGAAATGTCACATACTTCAACCTGATACTACACGTTTCAAATACCTGGCAGAATTTCAGAGTAGCTACCAATATGTTACTTTGCCAGCACTGGGAAATTATTGCTGTATTTCCAAATGTCATAGTAGTTGATTCATGTCACACACAAGTGAATTTCGGAATATTCTTGTGAGCTTTTCCAAGCTGACTTCCTTAGGCTTTGGTGGTTAAATCTGCCATAGCTTAAATACCCCACAAATGCATTGAGCATTTTATGCTATAAATCTTTAATCACCTAAATTATAGATTGTGTGGGTATGTTCAGCACTTAGATGGGAATGAAATCTGGAAACCCTTGGTATATACACCATTGTGTCAAAGTTCTCATGTGCCAAAATATCCGCTAGTAAAACCTCCAACACTACTGCATCAATATATGCATACAGCTCTTCATATACTCAATCTTCTGTTTTGCTAAAAGCCCTGGCTTTTGCATCTTCAAAGAAAATGTTCTTCTGTCTGGGATCCTTTGTTGAGTTTTCTTGGGATAAGCCTCTCATCACCGGGGCAGAGAGCTGTCACTTAAAAATCATGCTCAGGACACAGTATACATGCTTGTATGAAGGAGAAGTAGCAAGGACAGATAATATTTCCTCTTCCTGAGTTTTGCTTAAGAATTAAGGAAATTGTATGACTCCTACTCCTTTTGGAGCACTTGACTGAAGAAGGAGAGGCAGTGTGCTGGAAAGCTCTACAGCCTGAGGTTAGTTAGGTGAGGCATTATCCAAGCAGTAGGATATGCATCCACTTTCCTTCTTCCACTGATTACTTTCTACAGCTCTTTGTTCAGCTGCTGGCTTTTGCAAAGCTATTCTCTGGCATGTCAAAGTGTGAGAAGAACCTGACAACGGAACAAGATCCACACAGTCCTGCAACTGGGTTCCAGATAGATATGTCAGCACTGAGTATTTTATCCTGAGATAATTAGCACTATGATTAGAAGAGCGCCTGCAGACCATGACATGCAGCAGCAAAGTTAGACCAGTACAAGAAAAAGTATGTCTTAAGCCTCCTTGAAAAAGGCAGCTTTTGCTGGCATGTGATAAAATAAGCAGTGTCCCTTTTCATGGAACAGCATTGCTAGTCATTCTGGCAATGTTAGCTCAGATAGGAAACCTGCTGAGAAAGCATTGAATGAGATTTGTTGGGGCAGCCGCCCAACTACCCAGGTATAAGGAAATGGTTCAACCTTTAAAGTTTGGTATACTTCACTCCCAGAAGAAGAAAGCACTAGGAAAAAGGCTGAAGTTTCATCTATAACAATATTAATTTTGGATTGATTTTTTTTTTTAATTAATAAATTAGGTGCTCAATAGAGTGAACCTTTTTTCTACTTTCAAGGAGTTGGCGTGTACTTTTGTTTGGAAGAAATTAGAAATGTGATTTCATAGAAAATGTAATCTCATCTTAAATATTTACAGAATGCTAATTTTATGCTTCTACATTGGCAGAAAAGCAGAATAGCATTAATTAGTTTAACTTATTTCCTAACAGAAACATGTTCTCTCCCTTTGGCTAGGACTACATTAGTAAAAAAGCCATTCAGGCCCATTCTTTGGTACACAGATAATGCAACACACTTTGCATACATATGGCTAAATTTCGCCCTGTTCTTTAACTGTCTTGCAAAAGAGGATTGCCTGCTTTGTACCACAAGGTGGAAATTGCAACTGGGTGCTCCTATTTCACATGTAGTGCATAAGCACTACTTGGGAGATACTATTTGGCACAATTAAACAAGTGAGTATTGATAATTGTGTGCCATTGCTTGACCCTTGTGTTTTATATTCTAACTTTGGAGACAGCCTGTGACAGATGTCATACGACCACCACCAGGGATAATACTAAAGGAATAGCTAAGTACTTGTTCTGTACGCAGAACTTAATTCACTGGTTGCCTTCATAAATGTTAGACAGAATATAGTATTGTACCATAGTTTTAACTAAAAGGACTCTCTGAGCATTGAGAGGTTATGCAGAACACTCTGAAATGACTTTTTCTGTAAGTCTTTAAGTTAGGCATTCTAAATCCTGCATCACATCCCCACACTCTACCAGTGCTTGCTTTCTGTAATGCCATGATGTTACGATGCGTCCTTTCTGGCAGTTATGGCATTTGTAAAAATAAAAAAAATTGCAAGTGTCTCTTGTACTAACTAGAGTTTCTGGATTTGGGGTTTTTGTGCTCAGTGGGATGAATTCCAAAATAGTGATTTTTTTTTTTTCAATGTCATGAATACTATTACAAGAGATTCCTTCAGGTATTTTGATACCAAGACTTTCTCTATATCTAGAAACTGATCTATAGCTGTGGATGCAGATTAATTTTGAAATAGCAAAAAAGAAGTTTAGAAATATATGTGTGAATTTTTCTTTGATGGTTTAAGAATGCCCAAAGGAATGTTTCCTATTGATATAAAATACTTAAGAAGATAAAATGGTTGACAGATTCTTTACAAGAAAAAGACATATAAACATTTGTATTCATAAGTATTCAGTATAACTGTTTCTGACCCATAAACTGAAATCTCTTAATACTAATATCTTAGATCCTCTTCCTGACCCCTCCACATACCCCAGGATTTCATATAGGATTGCCTCAGGATACACAGTGCAGGAATTAAGAGTGCTGTTTTCTCCCATAAAATTTTGGGATATGAGTAGCGTAAAGTAAGTTACACTTTTTTGTTAACTGTCATGATTTATGTTTTCCTGATTTACAGAAAGATTGCTTGAAAACTCAGTTTCACATTGAATGAAAAAAAATGGGTCCTTGGGCTCGTGAGCCCCAAAATCTTATCCCAACACAACATTGAAAATTTACTTTAATTTTTGTGTTAGTTAAACATCCGAGACATTCTATTGCAGATTTTATTTTGTGAGTATAAAAAGTTAGAAGCTTCTTATGTCTATAATGTAAAATTACTAAACCATTACAAGTTATAAGCATACTTTATTTAAAGCTTGTTTTATCTGTCTGAAGACGAGTGATTCCTTCTCTCAAGACTTCCTAGAATACAGGCATTATTACTGCAGTTTTTTTGTGTGTGAATTGTGTGTGGATTGTTCCCTCTGCATTTTTTTTGTTTTGTGTTTTTTTTGTTTGTTTGTTTGGTTTTTTTTTGTTTTTGTTTTTGTTTTTTTTTTATTTTCAGGGTTTTTTTTGGTTCCTTGGTATGTGTATTTATAGGGGAGTTATGAGAATGTAATTGAAGTTGGAAAAGACTGTTCCCTTGGGCTTGAAAAGGGAGTGACCCCAATCAGCAGGGCTTGTTGTCAGTGCTGCTGGAATCTCTTCATCAGTGAGTGGAAAGTAGTTTCCTGTCAAGTTTACTTAGTATTGGGGTTTATGCTTTCTCTTCTTCCTTTTTTTTTTTTTTTTTGGTCTCCTTATCTCCAGCATAACTAATCTCTTATTATGTACAGTGCGAGTCCTGGTGCTGCCATAAATATACAAAGAAACTCCGTGTTTGAAATAGAGAGATTGTTTCATTCTGGTCACTTTTATGTTCTTCCTCTGGAGTTTTCAGCTAAGCTTGATTCTGTTCAATGTATTGGGCAGGTGAAATGTGAGGCTACACAGGTTGAGAGTACATGTGCCTGATGGTGCTGTGATTGGATGAAGGAATAAAGATTATGCCTTTGAAGAAGGACATTTTCTTCATTCTCCAGTGAAGGAACTGAAGAGAAACAAAAATACCTGTTGTTCAGTTTTCCACACTGGACAGTTAATAAATGCGAGGTTAGGGTTGTGATATGCTTTTTATTTGTTGAATAAATTTCTAAGGAAAATGTTGAGGGGGTGCTTGAAAAATATCATTACCCCTTTCTGAGAGTGACTTCTGATTTCCTTTCAAAATTGCATATTTTAAAAAATCCATTTCTCTTTGCAATATTTTTCTCAGTATGATGGTCTGGCATTGACCTTTTGCATTTGGCAGATCCAGGTTAGAAGGTACTGTTCTCAAATAGCCATTTTTTCTGGATGTTTCTGGCTATTGTTCTTATTGTTGCAGTAGTGAACAAGCCTCATTCCTGTCATTTTCCCCTCTAACTTCTGCTTTAGGAGAAGAAAAAAGAAAAGAGAAAAGAATACCACTAAAGGGAGAGTGACATTTTTCACACTTACTTTTGATGGTCAGAGAATTTATTGAAGTGCTGCTCTTGACAGGATGGTTTCAACTGCAATTCAAGCCTAGCCTCAGATCCGAGTCAGAGCCAGGATCTGACTACGACAGAGGGGGTTTGCCTAAAACCCTCTCACAGTTCCAACTACATCATCTACAATCAGAGCTTCCTCTTTTTTGTAGATTGTTGTCAGACTTTGTTATTAGACTAAAGTGCTCCAAGACAAATGGAGCTCTGTCATAGAAGTGCCAAGTGTAATTAATTATTAATAAAATATTTAGTTAAATACCACCATGCTGGTAGCAATCATTTGCAAATTCAAGGGGCAAATTCTGATATGGCTGGTATGTAAGTAAGGAATTTGTAGCTTTTTTTCCCAGGATTTTGGCCCATTGTCATGAGGAATAGCACTCCTTTCTGAAAAAGCTAAAATGCTCCAGTATGTCAGTAGATGGCTTTTGTTTCCTGCACATCTCAAAACAACTGCTTCTCTCTCCCTTTGTTTGCTACCTTTTGACATGCTTAAAGTGAGGAATGATTGAATATCTGATTAACTTCACGTAAGAAGCATTTTTGCCCAGTTTTTTGACGAGATGCCAAACCAGTCCAAATCCTTTGAGTCTTATGTGGGAGGTAATCCCACGATCCAATGTCAGAATAATCCCCCCAAGACAGCTTAAATATTTGTAGTTCTTTCTTAAATCAAGAAATCCCTTGGGGTTTATACCAATCCCAATTTAAAAAATGACTTGACCTGAAAACCCTGGAGGAATGTTTGAATGAGGTTGTCTTGCCTCTGGCTTCCTGGCCAACTTACTCTAATAAGACGTGAATAAGATATACAAGGTCCTAATTTATAATGTGATATGAAAATTATACATTCAGTGAAAGGCTAGGGGAAAAATAAGGGATGGCAATGGTGATAGAGACAGCATTTATTGTGATTACTAGAAGGGGGCCTTAGTGGGCTGGGATTATTGTACTTTAAGTGAAATTGATTTTGTTCATGATTTGATTTTAATCTAGTTTAGATGAATCAAATTCTACAAGGAACAGATATTTAATTTAGTACATTAGGATGAAAAGGACATCAGTTCAGAGAAGTTTAATGCATATGATGTGATAAAAGCAGTATCTGATTATGAGGGTTTTTTATTGGGATTCCTTGTTATTTCATTACTTCTTGGCCATTTTTTCTTCTCTACACATAATATTTTTTATAAAAAATAGCCAAGACTCTAGTCTCTTTAATGATATCCTTAATGGTATTGAGTCTGATTGCCTAAGCAAAAACAATAATAATGCTAAAAATTGGAGGACGACAGAGAGGAAAACAGAATTCCAGACTTACCACACTGATTTTTGCTAGAGATCGACTGTAGGAAGAAACAGAAGATCCTCGCTCGGCTCCAGGACACTTGCTACAGTGGAGCTCCTTTGTAGAATCAGCCTTGTCTGACTTTAACATTAAAGACTTCAGTTGTAAATAGAGAGTCTGTAAAAACCAATCTCCTACAATTTTCCAGTCTACTGTTTCCTTATCTGGGGGAACTGGAATGCTTTGCAATTCGGAAGAAGTTGGTTGCTGTTGAGAAGAGGTCTCCTACACTTTAGCAGTTAGGACTGGACGGACTCTTCAGTTAACACCAGATCTGGGAAAACTATTCATTATAAGAATGTAAGGGTCAGCCAATATATATAGGTACACATAGATTTCTTTTTCTCAAACAATAGTTTATGTGATAATATTTCTGTTTCTCTGTCTGTTCCCTGACATCCAATTACTAGCGGCATCTTGTTGAAGAAAGAAGTACAGTTGGCTGCCTTCCTTGCACATTTTTAGCACTGTTCTTTGGGTTGTTATGGATAAATCAGAGTAGTAGTTTTTTCATTGAGGAATGTTTTCTGTTTGGTTGTTTAATGAACAAACCTTTTATATGCTTAAGGAAAAGATTTGCTGTGATGAAAGTGACTTTCCACTACCATCTACATTCATAAAGATGGGCATGGGTCACAGTGATCTGCATGGGAAAATAATGAAAAGAAATAATGAAGGAGAATTCTTACAGGGCAGGATTTGGCAGAAAAGCATTTTAATACATCAGTCTGAGAAGGGTTGATTATATGTCACCTTCCTGTGCTTGCTTGTGTTAAAACAAATTATGAGTGCTCTTGCCCTCTTTGTATAAAATATAATTTTAAAATATAATTTTTCATCTGCTGAAATGCTTTTCAGCAAAAGGAAGAAAAAAAAGGAGGAGGGGGAAGAGAAAAGCAAAAAGGGAACTCTGCGGGGCTGACAGCCTGTGTCCAGAGGATGGGACCTTGAATTTCAATGCTTAAATCTAATCATGTGTCTCAGGCAAAACTACACCCTCCTTTAACTCCCCCTTCCATGTAACAAGTTGTTCCAATTTAAAACCAATTTAGCTAAACTGGGACACTGGTGGATAATTGTCAGATGCCTCCTATTTGGAGGCAGAATTCACTCTAGAGAAATCTCCAGAGACGGGTTTACACTGACATAAATGAAATTAAGATTTTAAAAGAGTGTGCACTATCTGTAGCGAATGCTCTGGATTTCCCCCTTATTTTATTGTTCAAAAGCTAGTACCTATCACCTGTTTTCCTGCTCCGAGAACTGTGGTCATTGTGGTTCCCCATCTGAGGCTGAAAGCCAGCACAGGAGCCATTTGGATGACACATTGAGAATGGGGTCTGTCATGACAGAGACACTGTTTACATTTCTGGTTTGAAGTGTTGGTTAATTTTTGGAGCATCCAGTAAATAAGTCTCAGATGAATCAGCAGAAATAGATTTTTTATGTGTTAGTATCTTTTACAGACAGTGTGACAATAAATATATCTATTGTTTTTTCTGTCCTTAAGTACTTACCTGTTGTAGGCAGCAACCTCAATTTTAGCTTTCTGTTTTAAAATAGAATGTTTTTATTACATCTACATTGTTTTCTGTCATTAACTAATAGGCACTGGTATATAAGACTATTATTTTGGATCACACAAAGGTCACTCGAGGCTTGAGTGAAGCTGTGTTTGACATGGCAAGGGATAGAGCACCAAATTTGATCCACATCTTATCAATAATCTTGGATTTCTTCCACCTGCAACAACTATAGTTTCACTATGTCTCTTGCTCTTTCCTTTAAATGCTGGCAGTAGCGAGAATTCTGTTGTCATTGCTGCCTGTAAGTCCTGTACTGAGATTGCATCAGCTCATTTAGCAAGAGCTTTTCAGAGACCTACTGGCAGAATTGCTTTCCTTATTTTGGTCCTTCCATTTTGGGGATTTAACCCAAAAACCAGTATTAACTAAAAGAGGTTCAAGTCTTATATCTATTTTAAAAACTAACAGAACATATTATGCTAGGGAATCCAATTTTCTTTATACATAAGTATTTTTAAATTTGCTGAATGCTTTAAAACATTTTGTTTCACATGGCAAGGCTAACCTTATGTCTTTAGAAGGAGAAGGCCAGAAGGGAGTGACATAAATATGCATTGATGGTATAAACTAATATGGTGTAATTAAAAGCTTTTGTATATTAGTATTTTTATAGTATTGTGTTCATTGCTCTTGCTAGGCTTTAGACTGCCTGAAACTGTGAAAGCCTATATTCAGTGTCACAGATGTGTGCAGGAGAATGCAAGCGGGTTGACATGTACTTGTCAGTGTCAGCTGAGAAAAGAGATGGCATGGATTGTTCAGTGGAACAATGAAGGAGGTGGTGTCTCTGGGACAATAGCATTAGCTGGCAGAGCAGATGGACTGCTAGCTTGGGAGGTCTAATGAATCCTCTGTCAGAACAAAGAACAAGAGTTTATGCTTTACTTGGCTAAAATCCATCAAAGGAAAGCAGAAATTGGGATGTATCAGGAATCTTTATTAGGGCTACCAAGTTCAATAATTTTGCCTGTAAAGGCTGTTTGAAATGTTCCAGTATAGGTGAATGTATCAGCACACAGGTTCATTACTGTTAAGCAAATATAGAAATTTTAAACATTATGAATAAACTCTGTTATGTATAGTGATAAAATAATTTCTTAAATACAGAACTTTTACTAGGAGACTGTCTTCAGTTCTTTATAACTTTGCCAAAATTAACTTATCTGACATTTTCACTTGCCAAGATTTGCCTAGCCTCAAGTTTTTTAAAATGTCTAGAGGCAAAATATATTATTAAATAAAGTTGTGAAAACTCTTGTACCTGTTTACTACAGCAAATTTAGCTCATCTGTGCTTTGAAAGAAAATGAACCTGGAATTGATAAGAATGTATATTTTGCTCTTTATTTGGGAAAACCACCCATATTTAGTCCACTCTTTCACATTTAAAACTACCTCAGTTTGCCCTGGCTCAGCAGCAACATTTGCATTTGGCAGCTGTAGTCTGTGATTTATGCCTGAATTGAGATAGCTTTATCTCTCAGAAATCACGAGTGTGACCTGACTACACATGAACCATCCCTAAATAGAAATATCCATGGATATGAGGGTGAGCAGTTCTTCCAGTATGGTACTTGGAGAGTGCTCTTGGTCTCCAGAGGCAGATTTTCTTCTGTGTTTTCAGTAGTTGTCTTGTTGATGTCCAAAAAGAACTGAGAATTGCAGTCTGGCTTGATTGCAGGGAGGTGAGGAGTAAGTGTGGAATAGAAGACAGAATTTTTGTGGAAGAGACACCTCAGTCAGCAGGCAGAAGAGAACAGGAGCCACCTGAGCGCCAGTGTGGCTCATGGATGGTGCCAGGTATATCTGCAGCTAGGCAGGAATGTTAATGGAGGTAAGAGAAAAGTTATTTTCAAATTATATTGGCATGTCAAACAGGGCTTAAGAATCTGGAGCAACAGTAACAGAGACTGGATAGGAATTGTGACTGAGGAAAACGTGATGAGAACTGGACAACAACTATGAACTAGAAATTTTGAGTCAGAAAATATTCATGAGGGCTAATTAGAGTAATGCCAGCTTCCTTTTGTAGGATTGCTCTGATACTGAAGTGGAAAAGCTATGTCAGCTGCCTCTGGCAGATATGCTGTCATCTTCTTCATTGCCTGGAATGGGAATTAAGGAAAGAGTACTTTTCTATGTCTGAAGTCATCCTGGAGACACATGACTTAAATGAAGCTCTCATTTCAGGAAGGACTTGTGCTTCTTGTTGTGTTTCTCACTCCCTGTGTGACAGCCTGTGATGCAGTAACTCTGACATGCAGAATGCCTTTGCACTTGCCCTGGCAGCTGAGGCCAAGGGGTGTCTGTTCAGACCCTATGGGAGACTGTGAAGTGCCAACTGCAGGTAGAAGTGAGATCTTGGAGCTCTGAAATTTATTTTGCACCTCCATTCCAGCTTCAACAGATGGACATCACCTTTCTTTTGTGAAACATGTCCAGCAGTGCTACCTCATACTGCACAGTGATGATGTGTGGATAAATCTGTTAATGTTTAGAAAGAACTAAAAAGCTGTAACGGGAAAAGCAGGAACCCCCGAGGAAGTTAATATCATCATATCAAGAATGACATACAGGAAAGGGTGTGTGTGTGTTTGCTGAATAGTGAGAATAAAGTAAGCACAAACAAGCTGCTGTTTATCAGGCAGTGTGTGATCTGTGCACTCACTAAGAGGAAATTGCAGATGCCATTTGCGATGTTTATGTAAAGAGAGGGAAAAACAAAACAGAACGTTCGTTTTTCTGACATTCCCTAATTTCTGGTTACTTGATTTTTGTGGTGTTAACTGCTGTGAAATTTCAGCAGTGAAGCTTTCACTAAAGTTCAGGCTGGGCCTGCTACTCATCTTCCTTAATCTAGAAGGATTTATTAAAAAAAAACAAACCCTCAAAAAAATCCAACCCAAAAAACCCAACCTACCCACTACTAAAATCCATGCTTGCTGGGAATGAGTTAAATAGCAGGCCCTTTTTCTGTCTACTTTGCTAATCTGGACACTGTGTTAGATTTACAATTGCCTATGAGGTTATCTACCCTGTTAAAGCTCAGAAGAATTTTCAGTGACGCTCATTTATAGTTATACCTGCTGGGGAAAGAAAGAGCTTGTGCAATTACAGCTTCTCTTATAGCCACTGCTTATCTGAGTCTGCCTCCGAGTCAGGAAGCCTTTTCTGGCTTGAGCAGTGCAGTGAAGAATGACTCTGCTGCCAACAGAATGGAAACTCAAAACGAGATTGAGTTTAAATCCACAGCTGGGACTTGAGCACTTGGCACCAGGGATCATAAGGTCATTGCAGTAAGACAGCGAATGTGCATGCATAGTGTGTAAGAAACACAGCAGCTTGCCAGTCCTCACTGCAGATTTTCCCTCTCTGGTTTATGTGGACTGTACAAGAGATACCCATTTTTTCAACCTGCGAGAAAGCCCCAAGTCTGTATGATTTTTTTTCCCCCATTTATATGGTCAGACAAAAATATTTAACCACAGTAAATATTTATTTATTAGAATTGTTACTTCCAACACAGCGGAAAATGGATTTTCATATTCTTTTTGACAATCAAAATACACAAAATGTCCTATGAAATGTGATTATATTGTTCAGGACAACAAAAGTCACATAACTGAAGGCAACTTCTTTTTTAAACATTTGTTTAGGACTCTTAATGCCCTGCAGATTCCAGATTGCATGACAATTGTATTTAGTAAAAGTATTAAATTCAGGGAAAAATGCACATTGTTTGTAAAGGTAAAGCTATATTAGTAGACAGTTGCAGTCTTACAGATTCTCTTTTCACTGTTTATTCCAGGTTAGATATATTAACTTGCATTATTCTTGATAAATGACCAAAAGAGAAATTGGTTCTTTTTAAAGAGCTAGTATGACCTCTGAAACTGGAGGTGCATATTAATCTTACAGCCAATAATCGTGCCTGACAAATACATAAAATGCATTTTAATAGAACCAGAAGTAATAATTTCTTGCAGTGAAGGTAAGGTGAAAGCTTCACTTAGACAGAAAGCAGAAACTAGGCTTGCTGCAAGGACTTAGGGTAAAAAAAAATGTGTGCAGGTGTACAGGGAAACAGGCATGGAATAATATTTGGGATTCTGGAGATTAAGTAGGCAGGAATAGAATTGTTAGGTAACAATGTACTAATAAGTAAAAACATTTAGTTGACATTTATAATCTCTTTTTCACTTCAGTAGTTGCTAATGTGCTGATCTCCCAGCCGCTGAGCATGTTTTGTCTGTCATCTGATATGTATAACAAACTTGTCAGAGATTAGATGTACGTACTTTATACAGTATATAAACTATACTTTTAGACCTCTGAATCCTCACAAGAGAGAGCTGATGAACCCTCTAAGCTTTGAAAAACAGAGCTTGCGTAGGATAATTGAAATGCCAGACATAAAGCCATATTAAACCGAGCTTCATCAGTTAAGCCTCTCACAGAGCCGCATGTGCTGTGTAAAAACCAGCAAAGCAACCAACTGGTATGCTAACTTTCAGATGGCAAGCTCAATTTCTTTTTCTATCGAAAATGGGGAATAACTAGGATCTAAAAATGAAAATAATGCACACCAAGGATAGACTAAATGTGTGAAGGAAACCATGAGAGTTCCAAAAGGTAGAGCTGAAAGTTCTGTCATTTGATTTAAATAGACTGTAACACTGGAGGCTATTAAAAGAAAAAAAAAATCCAGATTTGGGAGTCTTATAATTTGAGAAAATGTTCAGTTTTCTGAAATGATAAGATGGATAGAAAAAAAAAAACAAAACAACAACAAAAACCTTTTGCAATTTGCTGAATCAAAAATAAAAAGAAAATAAATTTGAAAAAAAAAAAAAAAAAAAGAGTTTACAGAGTGATGGCACATATTGTTCTGAATTTAAATGGGCTCCCTGCAGTTGCTCAGTGAAGCTGGCATTCTTGACAGGCCAGAAACTTCAGTTTAGTGATCAGCTACTTTGGGTTTTAGGATCTGTGACTCTGATAGAAATTGGGATACCTCAGGCCATCTTCATTGAAGAATGAGAGGTAAGTGCAGGGAGAATTGGGCCTCTCAACACTTCCAGTCTCTAGGCTGCACAGGAGACACAACACCCCTGGCATGATTAACTGCCCTTAGGGGAGTCCCTAAAACACTCCTTTGCAATCATTGGCAGTTTATCTATCCAGCAAACATAAACCCAAATATTTGTTGGGGTCAATGAATACACAATCAGAGGAACTCCTCAGGGAAGATGGATAGAACGTGCAGTAAGGAGGAAAATGTCACTTTTCAGAGACTTTCCTGTCATTTTTTTTTTCTGTTTTGTAGTAGTGTCTCGTTAACTTTGCTTGACAGAGCTTCACACCTATTCCAAAGCTATTCAAACTTTCATTTCTAATGAAACAATTTTTGGCCTTTATTCAGTCAGATAAACATTTCTGGCTGTGATATGTTGTGGCATCTTCATATTTATTGAAATCCTTTCTCTATCTATTTTTTTTGCTTTTCTTGGTTTTTTTGGCAGTACATTGTTTTTCTCTGCAACTTTCTATACTTCTCAAGGTGGAGATTAAAGACCCCCAACTCAGATACTGATTTACTACTGATAGGTCATACTCCCCCTTCTCCCCAGTTAAATTATTTGTCCATTTCTTATCATGTGATGCAATCATAACTATTTAGCACTTTCCTACCCTGCTTCCACGTGGATCTGTGTTGCACAATTTGCTGACAAGCAGGAAACCTGTAAAACAAATAATTTAGTTTAACCTTCACTTTACGCAATGTTCTTAGAAAACAGGCTTTGTTATTTTGAGGCTTGTTCTGCCAAATTATTAACACTCTTCATAGGTATCAAGGTTAGAAATATGGACCTGTGTTTATTGGCACTAATTTATCTTGGCAAAATGAAGATCAGGCTCTTAAAATATATTAGGAAGTTAACCATTAAGCTCTTGCCTCTTAACCTTTCACTCTGGTTTCCACCTTTGTTAAGCACAGTGCTTTTTTTCATTCTCATTTGTTTTCATTGTACTCTCCTATCAGCCTTGCAGTAATGCTGCTTTCTGTGGCTTCTACGTGTAAAACACATGCTCTTGCAATAATCTGCATTTTGTTTATTCCATTTCAGGGTAAGGGGGTTTGAAGAAAATTTCCATGAAGCATTCTCTTCCTGCTTTCTCTAGCAACAGGTTACAAATTATCTTAGACTGCTGTTGTAGGCAGCAGTGTGCTATAATGACAAAAGTGTATTGATGGATGAAGGAATCCATTAACTGTTTGTGGCTGTCATCTTTCTCATCTGTGGTGCACAAGTTTCAGTATATATTCTGCCAAACAAACCATAGCTCACAGACATTAAAAAACAGTTTCAGGAGGTTTCACTCATACAGAATACCTTTGTCTGCTAAAACTATTGTGGAATTATGCTGCTGACATTTCAGCTATTGAAAGTGGCCTTTCTTTGCTCTAATTAGACAGCTGAGACTGTCAGCTTTTTCTGTGGAGTGAAATTTTTATGAGAGTTATAGTGGTCTCTTCTTCAAGAGGAATTAACTGTGAAAGAACATATCTGAGTAGGAAAACTCCCCACTATGCAAACTGTTCAGGTTGTGTTTGAGAGTGTGAGGAGTGTTATGAGAGTGTGATGAGTGCTATTAAAGACACACTGGCACAGGACTGGTGATTTCACAAAATCCTTTTCAAAAATTAACTGTATGCATCCCAGGCTTGTCCTGTGCGTACAGCGGTGTTTGGTGGCTCTGTATAAACTTTCATGGCCATTGGCAGGTCATGCTTCATAGAGCGTATTTGGTCATTGCTTGGAATAGGCTTCTTTTAAGTGCTTTTCTTCAGGTTTGTGAGAAAGGGCTCTTCACAGCCCCTTCCTTTGTTGGAGCAGTGTTTTTCTAGGTCAGCAGGATTTTCTAGCTCTCAGGCCCTGAGTACAGTGACTGTATGAAGAAACGAAAATGTTACATTGCTGAATTTCCCTTAAACATCTCATCTACTATTTGCTTCACTGTGAGTTCACTGTTTACAGCTCTTGAGAACAAAACCTTGAGAAGTTTTCAATAAAAGTAGACAGAATGGTGGTGTACAAGCAGTTGTTATTTTGTTGGTGAGGAAACAAATGCAGAAGTGATGTATAAGAAAACAGAGCTCAGGGTGTATAGTGTATGCAGTGTTGTGAGACCTACCATACCAGATCATCTCTGCTTGTCAGTTAAATTGGATTTTTAGGATCAGATGATGTGATAGTTGAAACAAGACAGCTTGACAAAGTCATTGCTTTACTATCTTCCAGTAGATACACTCCTTGTTCAAATCAATAAAATTCGCATCCTCAGCTTTCATTAAGCATGAACCAAATGTCACCACCTCCTAAGAGTGTGCCACAAGATTCCAATATGTAGCTGCCTTCTGCTTATACTCCAGTAAGCTTGTGATAAATTCAGTTTGAACCAGATTTTCTTCCCATTCCTTGCTTCCTTACCCTCCTTTCTTTGCTTATAAGGGTTTAATTTTCACTAGCTTGCCAAAAGCATAATTATGCTTGCTGCTTATAAATACCCAGTGAAGATCAGAAGAGAAGACAGAGAAAGTAATTTTTAGAATTCTTAAAAAAAACCCAATCTCAAATGTAAACTCGAAGTGCCCATAGTATTGGAAGTGTGTGGGCTGGATCACTAATTTCCACTAAGGCAGGCTTCATTCAAGGTGAAAATATGGTTAAATTAGACACACTTAGGTAATGAATTCTTGCATATACCTAATGAGCATTTCAGATTACTGGCTATTAGAATTCTAGTATACCCAACCTAAATTTGGATGGGATGCTGCCTACACAACTCCCACGAAAAAGAATTACATGCACTTTTTAGTATATGGACAGCTCATTTGACTGTATAATATTGTGTGTAATAAATGCTGACAGTTTAAATAGATTTAACTATCTGTATATACGGTCTGGATTAGGTGGAGAGTCTTTGTTCTTTGTGTTAATTTGTGATTCACTGAATTCCTGTGAGGCAACTTTAGCAGATTGAAATTGCAGCAGCCCCAGTGACTTTCAGCAAGCTCTGCTTGCTGATCTGTGCTTGAAAAAGAAAAGAATAATTCTGCACTTAGTACATACTAATTTTAAAGTTTTCAGGGCATTAATTTATCACTTTCTGTAACCTTTGATGGACAGTATGGACTGTGGGTTGGACAACACAACAACAGATTTATAATTTAGATTATTTAGAGTTATATTTTGATACAGGCTGTGTTTCTGTTAGCATGACTTAAAGAAAAAAATCCCTTCAGATCATCAAGGTGAAATTCATATGGTCTGATCAGAAATTCCTTGGAGTCAATTAAAAAAAAATACTCCTGTTAATGCACCTGATATATAATGGACCCTACATTAGACTGAAAGCCATCTCCTCCAAAGTTCTTCTGAGCTCTGCAGCTGCTTATGTTTATAGATTGCATTTTCTCTAGTTCTCTTACTATGGGTGTCTAGAACTGATCTCTTTTTCTCTATTCTGCCCTTACAACTTTCTGCTTCAGGGCTTTTATTCTGGATCTCTCTATTAACTTCCGTAAACTTCTACAGAGTTAAATCCTCATCTTTTGTCTTCAATCAAATAACTCTTCCAAACTCATCCCTTTTATAGAGCCTTTAGAGAGAAACCATTGACTTCAAGAAATTTGAAAAACAAAGAATATACTAGCCAAACACATAATATGGTTAATTACATTCACTGGAAAACTTTTTTCAGCACACTCAGGAATATTCTAATTTCCCATGTGTTTTTTCCTTATGCCACTTTCTTTGTTTTGCATTCTCCACTTTTTTTTTGTTCATTGGCATTAAAGAGCTTCTGCTCTTAGTTTATTATCACTAACATTTTTCAATTTTTACAGAAAATTTCTTACCTTATTTCCCTTATAATTCCCATTATAATGTGCAATTCATACATGGGGTTAATATATCTCTGTGTATAGAAAACCATTAGATCTTAAAAAATACTCTGCTGCTAATGAGGCACCATACTTTGCTTTTATCAGGTAGTTCTATTTTCAAAACACATATAAATTTATTTGATTGTCTGGCCAAAGTCAGTATGCTAACATATCAAATAGGAATAAATTGTCCTCTAATCTCTTCTGATTTTTGAACATTTTTTTTATTACTCTGTGCAAGTAAGACGAATATCTTCCACTACTTGCTATGGACAAATGGCTTAATAGGAGAACACTGGCAAGTGGATAGGATTTCATTTTGAACCTCTTTGCATTCACAAAATATTAATAAACCAGTTGAAAGTAAAATATACTTCTGTACCTTTCTGTATGCATTAAAATTTATGTCAGGCTTTTCTTTCTGTGTCAGGTCATGGGTGACATTTGAACAACAATTTTTGTTCTCATGTGGCATATCTGGACTGTCTCTGGATTTCTCTTTAAAAATAAGATCAATCTCATCCCCATCCCCTCCTCAAGCCCACAAACCCAGAACAATTCCATAATGATGCCATTTTCAAAGCCCTTTCTGTCTACTAGTAGGATATACACAAGTAATTCTTTTGTTATATATAATTGATACTGGGTCTTATTTGCTAGAATTTTGCATACATATAAAGGTTATTTTGTTACAAACAAAGACTACCAGCGTCCTTTTAATGGAGAAGTGTTTCAAATATCATTTTTATATTATCACCAGAAAAATATCATAAAACAAGGTTATTCTTATTTTACCAAATCCTGTTATATACTAGATCTTGGTTTATGCCTCTGTCGCATAACAAGAAGCAATAAACTCTATGAATTTGCATTAAGATTATTTTGTGCATATATTGTTTAAATTTATTTTTCCTACTTGTACTTTAAAACCAAGATTAAAAGTAATAGATACAGAAAAAAGATTAGATCTAGAAATATTTGAAATTACTGGCTCAGAATTTCCTTAGCTAAGAGCTCAGAGTTAAATATGAAGGGGTTATTATAGATCTGCTTACTAATAGTTATGATTATCCCAAATGAAAAGAGTAATTGTTATATATAAATTGCAAATGGATCCTCACAAAACAGCATGTTTTCTCAGGACAATGCAAATATAGCAGGGTAGTTGTTCTAATAAGGCTTACAAAGCATCTATTCCAGCAACTTTCTTTTTTTTTTTTTTTTTTTTGTCAAATTTGTGAAACCAAACACTTATCTATGACAAAAATATAATTATAAGAAAAAGTAGGGCTTCTTGGCATAATATTAAATTCAAGGCACTTGCAAGATGTTCTCTTAGAGATCAGAAAATTGTTGCTTATCTTTGGGTATGTTTCAACAGAAGGTCTGGTTTTTTTGGTTTTTTTTGTCTTGATAGGTGTTTCTCTTTATGGTTGACATCTAACATTCACATCAAACCTTCACATGTATAAACAAGATCAAAAGTTTTGAAAAACTTCAAATTCCTCAGTCAGCATTTCTTTTATGAGCTCAGCCATAATGCTACTTTACATAGCATGGTATGTCTTTTTTGCCTGTTTCCATTTAGTTATTCTTCATGACCATGGAAAAATTAATGACTTTACAACCTTAGAAATGGAGCAGCACCAGAAAATGGGGTAAATGCATGATCTGGATTAAAAGGCCTGGATGTAAATGTATAGCTTTCACTGATCAGAAGGGAATGGACAGAATGATCTGGATTGTCATACTCTGCTGCTTTTCTCAAACGCCTCTATTTTTTTAAAGATAACGGTAGTTTTTCATGCATAAACCTGCATTTTGGATAATCTATGCTAAATTAAAGCTAGAGGCAGGAAGATAATCAGCAGGAGTGCTCCTGGAAGACAGAGGAATTGGGCTGTAAGCATCAATGGGAAAGATTCTAAGGAGAGGGGAGTCTGTATTCAGTTCTTGCACACTGACACAAAGCTGTTTCACAGAACCTCTTGTTTAATTTTGTTTTACCTTTTTTAATAGATAAAGACAGCATCAGAAAATGAAAAATCATTAAAATATTAAAATTATATTATGCTTTTTGAACACCATTATCTCTTCTGTCACTGAAGGTCAGATTTTTTGTTGCTCTGATACAGTAAGATTCTGTCAAGTTTGTGCCTTCATCAACAACCATAAGTTTGCTGGGATTTATGACAACTAAAACTGGTTTTCACGCTGAATTCCCTAATTTTATTTTCACTTTTTCTTAAACTGTTCAGAATCTGGTTTAAGTACAATTGCATATTTCTTCCCCTGACATTCGTCTGGCCTTAAATAGTTAAAGATGACACCCAAGTAGGCCTTTTGTAGTGCACCAATCTTCATGATATGCTTTTAGGTGTTGTCTGTTTCCATTTTACTAACTTGTGTAGTAACTTCTCCGAGTTGAGCTGAGAGACTTGTATTTGGAGCTGTAACTATCAGTGGAAGTAAATGATTTGCCTCTAGTTACAACACTTGTTTTTTTCTGGCCCTTTAAGCAGCAGTAGTCAGGAAGCCTGGAACAGGATAAAAAAAAATCAAAATAATTGGATGTAAGAAGTCTGAAGGTACAGCAGAAATGTCTTATTTTTTTACTTTTTCTTTACTGGTAACTGTAGAATTTGAATAATTTAACCTTTAAAATGTTGTTTATTCTGTTGTGATCAAGAGGAAAAAATGTCACTCCTTTCTTTTGCTGATGCCATTTACAGGGTGTGATTACAGATGCATGGTGTAGGTCTTGTGTACAAGGAGACTTCATCTCGATGAGGAGCTTTACCCTTAACCTAGCATTTCTCTGGGCATTTACTCTGGCTGAAGAGTTTAACTTGTAAAACTAGATATGATAAATCTGTCATAAACTACAAGAAGAGTTTTTTGGTTTATTGCCCAAATCTTGACTATTTCCTTGCTTTTTAAGATAGATAATTGTGGTCACCCCATCTCTCGTACTCTGGAGTTGGTTGCTGCCTGGGTGCTATTTGGGACAGGGGCTTGTGGTGGGCTGGGGCTGGCAGCTGGAGTTGTCTTCTCAGGGAGGGCAGGGCCCCTGTTGTCCCAGCCAGCAGCAGGACAGCCTGAGCCCTGGGCATCAGGCCCTCCCTGGAGGCTGAACGAGGCCAGGCCTACGGTTTGGACTAGCGGCAGGAGAGCTGGACACAGGCAGCGATGTTGATGCAGGGTGGCTATGAGTAGGTAGCATCTCCTCTTCACACCATGTAGTGTTTCCTTTCCTGAGTGCACAGTGGCACACACACTGAAATTGAAGCTCTGTGTGACTAAATCAGCAGACATTGGGATGATCAGTTCCAGCTGCCATGAAATGATGTGGTACCATTTTGCCAGTTCCATTTGTTAGAAAATTGCTGTTAACTTATTTTTCCTTGAGGAGATGCAGTTCAGGCTGTCATTGTTACACTGTGCATAAGCAGTGCTATGTGCTGCCTGGTACTAGTCTTTGTGGAGCCTTATTCATAGTGCCGTATGTGATTTGTCAGCACTGCTTCACCACTTGTGGGAAGATGGTGGCGTGCTGTCATTAATATTCCTGTTCTGGGAAAGCCAGCAGAAAGCGTTCATGGAAAAGTGCGACTAAATCAAGGAACAGATATCTTACCCAGAACTTCAAAGTAGAACTTTGTGTACTTTGAAATGTGACCAAAACACTAAAAAATACCCCAAAAAACCAAACAACAAAACAAACAAAAACCCAGAAAAAAACAACAACAAAAAAAGCTTCACAGCATGCTACCCTTGTGCCTTCCAGGAAAAAAAAACAAACAAAAAAACCACCAAAGAACCACTGTGTTTTCTGGAATATATTCCTTTGGCAGGTCTAGAATATATATTCTGTTCTCTGCCACACCACTGCAGATAGTCCAGTGGAAATACTTTGCTTGCCATGTGAATCATGGCCTGTAGCATGCCTTAGGGCATGGCACTTGTGGGGCTCAAGTGATAGCTGAGTTAGAGGATATGCACTGTATAGTTGCTTAAACTTACTTCAACATAAAACAGCACATTTACACATTAGACAAGCACAGAGTGGTCCATGTGGAACTGCTTTCACTTGAGGCAAAGTGTCCTTGTAGAGATTTGAAGAGTGAAGTGAATTTTATCATTTTAAATTGTACAAATAAGCAGAAAGAAAAGTTAATTTCTATTCTTTTTCCTGTTTAAGGCTAGGAGGGCTAAGACAAATTAGCCTTTTGTAAGGATGTAAGCCAATTTTTTCAAGGAATGTAACATACAATAAAGACTGTGGGGGATGAGTCTCTCAGACAAATTGAGAGATGTGATGAATATATTATTTTGTGCTTTATTATCTGCAGCTTTTTGTTTAGATGGGTAGAAAGGAAATAATTGTGTTGGGTTCGTGGTCTATCAGAAAAAGTGCTATACATTTCTCTTTTTCTGGGAAAACCCAAGTTATTGGATCCACCAGTTGCATATTTGAATATATTTCAAGATCAGTCTTACAGGTTGTAGTGCATCCTACTTGAAACACTAGCATATGCAGGGGGACAGTGCAGCATGAAACTTATCAATTTATGGTACAGGTTTTGGGGCAAGTGTGTTGTTCCCGTGAGTTCTTAAAAACTTTTTCACATCTTTTGATCTAGTTCTTTTAATTCCAAAATTGGTTTGTTTTTATTTTGGAGGTTTCCAAAAAATGCTCACCAAAACATGGTAAACAATTCGAATTATTTGGATTTGACGATTCAGGTGGGAGTATTCCCAGTGTGGAGTGGCAGATCTGAGAAGATTGATTCATGAACAGCAGCAAATGTGGTCCTTTGAGCTTTTAAGGCACTTTAACTTGCAGAGGATTAAAGCTAAAGTCCTTCTGTGGAAGACGTTGGAATTACATCTGAAAATGAAGCCACCACATCCCAGTCAGCATACAACAATAGTAAGCTGCATGTAAAATGCCTGCTGGAGAAACTGAGGAGTACTTATTTTTGCTGTGACTGCAAAAGCTTTGGCAGTTGCCTTTTCAAATGTAGAATGTCTGGGTTTCATGGAGAGCTTGGGATTGCCTGACAAGAGGTGGTCTCTACAGCTGCCTGAACCTGAATAGACAGAACAATCTAAAAACCAGCCTCTCTAGCATGTAATTCACTGTGTTAAGCCCCCGTTTTAATTTACAGTCCATAATATAGTTTCTCTGGCAACGATTCATAAATCTCCATTTCATCTGCTGCTGCATTATAATGGCTCTTTCCCTGGTGCTGCCTCTATCTCCACGACACCTTTTAGGACATGCAGCATTCAGTGCTAGAAATGTCACCTGAAGCCAGTCCTTGCAGATGCCTAGTGTTATTGAAAATGCATTGGCACCTCACATTGCCATGCATGGCCATGGTCATTAAAATTTTATCATGTAAACCCTGCTATTTTCACCAAAGAGGAATCGAGAGCCATCGGAGAGGACAATCATCCATTTTATCAGAGCCTTCTGAAAGGAACAAAACAGCAGATTCAGAGCAGGAAGAAACCAGGCTTGCATTCCCTTTAATTTAAATATAATATAATACAGTGTCAAAACCCGTGAAATTGACATTTATCTACTGTATTTCAGTTTAACTTTTTCCCCAGAGTGGCTCAGTGTCCCAAGGTTGCACAACAGTTCAAACCAGTTGCACATGATGTGATTTTCATATGTTTTTCCTGCAGGGCAGATATTCATCAAAGCATGCAACAGACAGCTAAAGCAAAAGGCAGCAAGCTAGAGATTATCACATTGATTTTTTAGGGGTCAGACTGTCAGATTAGTAAGATTAGAGGCTGGGCCATTTGTGCTTCCTAGCACCAATGCAGATAGAAACTGGCAGGCCTGTAACTAAGCAGAGAATTCTGCAGGTAAGATAATTAAGAATTTTCCATTAAAAAAACAAACAAAAGCAACAACAAAAATTTATTGGCCAAAATCTTTTGATTTGTTCTTAGCCAAGCATCACAAGAAATATTTCTCCTTGTTGTGGCTTTACCAGGATTCTTTGCTCTTTCTTATTATTTTCCTTGTGTATGTGTGGTTTCCTTTCCAGTTATAAATAAAAAGAAATTAGAGAAAGAAGATTACGGAAAGAATTATTTTCAAAAAGATATTTAGGAAATATTTATAAAATGCCTATTCTGGGTTTACTAGGAAATACATGAAAAAAGGTGAATTTGAGCTTTTTTCTGAAGTGATAACATCTTTTATTTTTTGCTGCTGTCTTAAGCTAACTAGTGTACAAAAATTAAACTTCACTCCTACTGAAGACAGAGTCCTTCTGAGTTTCTCTGCACCTTTTGTGTTAAGATCTACCTCCCCCAAAAGAAATACTAAGGATATAATAATTTGAATTCACAGTTCACTGGAAACTTTAGATTCACTAGTTTGCCCCAAAGAGAGGTAGGATCCATAGTCAAAATTTTCTAGCCCATGTAATTGATCCTTAAATGAATAAGGATAAAGAGAAAACCAGAACTCCTGCAGGTACAAAAGTATATCTGTTCTCATGTTCCATGCATAATGTGAACTATTTTAGTGGTAAGTGGACTTCTATGAGAAATGAATTCAAGGAAGGCAAACCCGATTTTCCTAGAAGACTAGTATCTAGCTGTTCTTGCTTTAAAAGTAGAAAGGAGGACATTTTTCCTATAAAGCATTAGTAGTAGTGCCAAACACTTCAGACGCTTAAAAGAATCAGGTGTTTTCATTATTTAATGAAAAAAAGGATAAAAAACCCCCACCTTATTTCTTATTGAGAAGCAATAAGTAATAAGTTTATTCCTAGCGTTGTCAGCACGGGTATTGTATGAATGCTACTTCTTATTTTTTCAAGGAACATTTGCTTTAGGTCAGGTGGCTGACCAGCAAGTTCTTACCTTTGTAAGTGTACATGTTGTCACCCTGATTTCATTTCACTTAGGAGCTAAAAATGTTTATTTTAGAGATTGGCTTATCTTCTCATTCTTTTATAAATAAGTGCACTTTTATCTCTGTCAGGCTAGCTTTGATTACATAGAATCTTGGCATTCCCCAAGATTTTTAGTAACTTAAGCAGCAATTTACATCAGGGAAGGTCTAGTGCAACATTGACAAAATGTTGTGAGATGACACACAAGCAAAGATATGCTGATGTTAAAAGAATTAACTGTCCTCTCTGAACAAATTTATCTTCTGAGCTACAGGGAGAATTTTTCCTTAATTTTTTTGTAAGTGTGATCCTACACATGCCATGGATACTCTCACTTGTACAATTCTCTTGGAACTCTCAAAAGAGGATGTGAATGGTAAAAAGAACTGTGATGTAGCCATCTGTGAAAAGAGGAACTGATTTCTCCAGTGTGAAAATCTCCACAGCTTCATCTTTGTCCTGCCTTTTTTTTCTACAAGCCCTCCGAGAAACGAGGATGGCAGTTTTGAGAAGCTTTGCAGTAACTGGTGTGCTTCTTTGAGGGCCTGCTTCTGGCATTGTTTCAGACCACTGATCTTATTCCTGTGGCTTCAAGTGGATTAGAAATAAATAAAACAAGGAATTTTGCATGAAAGATTTCTTTTCCCATTTTGTCCTTTGCTGTACTCTATGATCTAGTGAGCATTTTCAGTTACTTAGTGAAAAATAACAGGTTGCTCTTACCTATTAAAAATATCTTCTATCCTTTCTGAATATGATGAAACTACAAGACCTTCTACCAAATGCCTACTTTCTATAAAAATCAGCTAGATAATTATACTTTAGAGCTCTTATTAGTAATCATGGACAGAGTTGTCATCATTTAAATTTAGAATTGGAAAATATTTTGGAACTGTCAAGCTTTCTCTTCAACAACATATCAGTAATATTTAGAATATTTTTCTTGCTTGTTCTTATAGTAATGGTTAATATACTTGTAGTTGAAGTCTGCTTCCTTGCCAAAAAAAAAAAAAGAGAAAAAAGGTATGCCCTATTTTTTGAATGCATATAACCTTTTGAAACTTGTAAGTTGATGAAATCTGTTTGGACTTGTTTTCATGGATCTAGCAAAAGAGAACTATGTGATCTCAGTTCTCTTTCTTTGCTTAATACTGGGTTGTAGGTCAAAGCCTTCATGAAGCTCTTCAAAGAAAGTACTGGAAGAATTCTCATTATGAGTAGTAGCTAAATGACTTGGGTTTAAATTGTGTCCTTTTCCAAAACAAAACATTTTAAAAATTTCATTGAAGTATTTAAATTAAGGCAACACAACACATCGATATAAAAAGCCAGTATGATTCAGATGAAAGGCATCATTTTGATTCCACACAGCAAAAGTTGCATAGTAAAAGAAGTGTAAGCAAACGAGAACACAGCTCCCCCTATGTTCAAGAAAATTTGGCAGCCTTCACTAGGGGTATTTCTACCAGCTGTAATTATATTATTATTTCTTTCATTCCTTTAGCTGTGGGAAATATCATGAATAAGATCAGTCTCATAATGTGTATTGATCATCTAAGTATTAATCTGCTCAAGCAACATTTACCACTCACTTAGAACTTTTCATTTCTTTAAATATGAAACCACTTTTAAAAGGCTGATTTGGTCTGTCTTTTTTCCATTTTATTTATGGAGAAAACAATGCAAGGCATGGCTAAGTGACTCTCCTCAGTCATGACCTCAGAAGGGCAAGAGGGGTGGCACGAGCCTTCATGTTCTTTGGACTGAAAGGGGAGACAAAGTTGGCCAGTTTCAACTATGGTTGTGCCTGCTATTTCTGTAAAAGCATCTTTTTTGGAAATGCTTCTCTCTATATTTATTCTCTAAAAATAACAATTTATTCCATGTTTGTTCTGCCACCATTTTTTCACCTCTACCCATCTTCATACCTTTTCTAGGCTTGAAAAACACATGTACACATATATCCGTGTAGATTTTGAGGACTGAGTACAAGGTTCTGTTGTTCCTCCTCTTGATCGTGGTATATGGTCAATTTTAGGAAAAGGTGCTTGTAGGGAAGTCTAGTTCAGCACTTCAGCTTTAACAGATGTAGTACTTCATTTTTATCTCTTTCTGACAGTACTCCAGCAGGAGTTTTCCAGGGGTCTGGGACAATGTTTTGTGCAAGATAAGATAATACAGTGCACACATGCTGATTCCTAAAAGTGTGCTCTCTAGCATACCACGTTGATAGCACAGAAGGTAAACAACAATAACCACCTCTCTGGCACACACATCCGCAGCTATCGCTGAGGGACACTGCCATCTGAAACCTTTTCTTCCATGCAGTGCTGCACAGCTGGGCATGGGCACTGTGATTTATGGTCCACTGACTGCAGCTTCAGCTAGCCTTCTCTGAAGTAGATTATTCTTTTAAAATGGCCAGTTTCTGCTTTGTTCTTTGTTTGAAAAAAAGAAATCAGCTGAGTTTTCCACTAGATTTATAAGGTTCCAAAACCTTTTGTTTCAATGACAAATACTTCATTCCTTGAAACTTTTTAGGTGACAGGATGGAACCATCCCCAGGCTGATTTAAAGGCAGAAGACAGAAATGGGCCACTCCAGGCTTCCCCTAAATAGTTTAGATGAGAACAATGAGCTAGCAGTTGCATGCAGGTTTCAGAGGCAGCTGAATTTGCTGGATTGCTGAGTCACTGAAAAGCTGTTTCATGAACGAAACAATAATTTCTTTCAATTACAAACCCATAGAGGCAGGAATACACTTCAGCTATCATGGAGGTAAAGTGGAAGTTCAGCTCTATTTTGGTGATGTATTCCTCCACTGCAGAAGGGCAAGCAGCAGACAATGGAACTGTGTATCTGCTTACAGACACCAAACTTTTCCTTTCCTTTTTCTTTCTTCTTTTCAGTATTTCCTATCTTTTCTAAATTCATTTTACTGTTGGCTGACTGTCACTGGTCACCATAGCAACAACCTCTGGTAGCAGCAGGTCTGGGTTGCCCGATGTGAGCATCTTCACATTTGAGCCTTGCCAAGGCTAACTATTAATCCAGGGTTATATTTTGGCTCAACACACAGTGAGTTTTCTCTCACTTTAACTCTCTGCCTGACTCTTCCTGAGTTGGTTCCTCCTCTTTCCTAATTTATCTTTTGGCCAATATGGTGTTAACTTTCATTCTTTATTTTTTTTTGTCGTTTTGGTTAACTTAAGTATCTTTCAACAAAATAAGATACAACATAATTGCATTAAATAACCTCTTTTAAAAGTATGATTCAGAACTAAAAAAAAGGATTTGAGATAATCTTAGGACAAATATTTACAGTTTATTAGAAAAAAACAATTACTTGAAAGCTCTTTAGATGATTTGCATGGGATAACAATGGTGAGTTTTTTCCTAGGGTAATGTGGAGAGAAATATATTTGTGGTAGTGTGTTTGGAGACAAGCAACTGGTATGGAATAGGTGGGAATGATGCCGCACTTAATGGCAGCATAACAGTCTTTAAAAATTTTTAAACCCCTATACTCTGACCATAAAACAGCACATAATAACAGTTGAAACCTTGCTGTAAAGCAAATGTAGCAAAGTGGTTAAGAGTACTTGGTTGGGAAATAAGAGCTGAAAGAGAAAACTACAGTGCAGTGATTGGTTTGATTTGCTGAATAAATTGCTATGTTCAGATTCAATTTGTATCAATAAGGAAAGCACTGTACACCTGCAGAGCCTGTCACACTTGTTATCCAAAATTCTGGCACAGCTAGTCTTAAACAATCTTTTTTACTGTTGTCAATAATGAAAGCAAAAAAAACCCCTCAAAGCACCCCACCAAAAACACCTAACCTCTAAAATTGGACTATTTGCACTTTTATTCCATATATGTGAAAAAAGTGAGCAATGCCTCTTTGGGGTATTTTCTTAAGAAAACATAATACTTTTAATAAATGTATGGAATATTGCACTATTCTCAATGGATTATTTTAAAAGTAGCCAAAGGGTACTGTTCATTCAGTAAAAGGGTTTCTCTTTATTAAACCTGACTGAAAGCTAGAAGCATAATATGCTGTCTCCTTAATAAAGTGGAAATTGCACTTAGATATTTTGCAACTATGATATAAAATGAACAAATGTGTAAGCTTTTACATTTGGACCCCAGCAACTGATGTTTATCCCTGTCTGTAATCCCTGTAGCATTTCAGGATTGAAAACAGCTGGTTTCAAGGGAGCGCTGTTCATGTGGTTTTGGGTTTTGCTTTTTTGCTTTGTTTGGTTTGGTTTTTTTGTTTGTTTGTTTGTTTTGGTTTTTTGGGGCGGGGGTAAGCATTGAAATCCAAACCTCTTTGGATTTGTTTTGCAATGACCAAATCATTCAAATTCTGAACTGTACATATTTGGTGGGTATTTTGTTTTGGTTTTGGTTTTTTGGATTGGTTTTGGGTTTTTTTAGAGTTTGGAAAGTCCCTGCAGATTATTTTTGGAGTTCAAACTACTGTGAAGGGATTTTTCAGGAGAAACAGAACTGAACTCTTATAAATGATTGATATGGGATAATATTTCTGGAGAAAAGTGAAGGATGAATATTAACAGAAGGTATAATGGCTCTGAGATGTAGAAGCTGTTTTAGAGCCCACTTAGTAGATTTTAAGGAAATTTCTCAGGTATTTATAAAGTGGCAGACTTGACTGAGAGGCCTGTCAGTTTAGTATTTTCTATGAGGGAATTCCATTTATTTCTAGGAGAATAAAAAGAGTGTAAATTAACACTTTGTTTGAGAGAGTAAGTAGGGTGATTTGATGCTAAGTTCCTTTTGACTCTTCAAGCTGCTATGCTCATATTTGATTTTAGTCAGAATCCTGCAGATTCTTTCTGATGGTAAACATGCATGTTTTTGCACAGCCTAGCACTAAGTACAATTAATTGCCATTCACATTTGTGAGCTTGGGATCAAGCTACTTTTTGAAAAAATGCCTACATGTCAAATTTCAAAGCGTGTTTGGCACTTGCAACCCAAAAGACTTATGGTCAGTTCTATGAACTCTTTTTCATTTTTTCTTAATATTAGTTTAACACACTTATGTTTGATCAAAGTGCTTGATATTTAAATATTAAACATTGCCATTTTTCTCTGGATATCTAAACCAATATTAAAACAGAGTAAACACGAGCAACTTATTTAATTATTGTTAATGGTGCAGGCAAATTCAAAGACTGAAAAATCAGCAGTTACCACACACTTAACAGGAATGTGATTCTATTTTTTTTTTAGTATTTTACCATGTGAACTTAAAATATTCTGAGCTGCTGTAGCCTTTTCAGTAGATAATTTCTTTGCACTGGAGGGATGCTTGGTGTCGGGATGAAAATTATACTGAGTTTTTGATGGCTAACTCAAAGAAGGCCTCCTTCCTAATATAGACAGGATTTAAAACTCAGTGGTCAGAAGCATATTTTCAATTTGGAATATATCTCACAAAGTATTCTGGGATAAATTTTTCAAGACATATATTCTTGCCCTACATCTAATGTGAGACCTTCATATTATAGGTTAGTCCTCAAAAATATCCAAAACATTACAGAAAATTAGTCTTAA
>VRYO01002772.1:38454324-38566778 GCA_009812075.1 Sialia sialis | reverse complement strand
AGCACTGGGGCTGCGTTTAAAGGCTACACCGATCTGTGAAAAATGTTTGCAAATTCAGCACCTGCCAGTAAACCCCGTGATTCCATTAGTAATTCATTACTTTGTTGCACGTGGATCCTCGCTGGGGTTAAAAAAAGAGTGTGACTTATAGTCCGGTGCACCTTATATACAGACAAAGTTCGGAAATCTGTCGACAACCTGGAAGTATGCCTTATAATCCAGTGTGCCTTATAGTCATGAAATTACTGTAGATTTAGGAAAAAAAAATAAAGAGCAGTGAAGGGGGAAAAAAAACAAGCTTGATTTTTAAATCCAGAAGGTAGTTAAAAATAAGGAAAAAGGTGGTAGCTATGGGAAGACCTTGACAGTGGAACTGACTGGTCTGTTAAACAGGGTTAAATTAATTTATTTGGCCTTGATCTCTAAGTTTTCTCACAGACCTAGTTAAATTTGTGGCTATGTTGGCTTGCCATACTTCCTTTGGGCTGCTCAGAAGAAGCAATTAACTACTTTTTTATGTAGTCTCTGCTGGAAACAGTAACAACTGTGCTGCAAAGTGTTTGGCTGCATGGCAGAACTTGTACTGACCCACCTTAAGAAATAAAACCTCTTTCTAAAATATAAATTCAGGGCCAGTGGATTTATTGGCTGCAGCTGTGAAGGTGAGTGGCTAAAAGCAAGAGCAGCAGTCATGGCCATTCAGCTGTGAAGATGCCAAAAAATCCACCAACAATATATGCAAAATACAAAAATTTCAATCAAGATTTTGCTGTGTTCTAGGGTTAGGCTTTAATTGTTGTTAGTGTTGTATTTCTGATCATGAAAGCTGTATTTTGTGTCCAATTTTTAGACAAAAGTCAGGTGTCCTGATGGTTATTGTAAGTAATCAAGAATATATGACAGAAATTTTCTATGATTCCTTTGTTTCTCCTAACAGAAAGAGCAAGTACAGTATTTTCACGATTATAAGCCGCACATTTTCACTGAAGAATCCAGCCTACCCCAGTAGTGTGGCTAATCATCAGGTGCGGCTTATCTATGGAAAAATCCCAGTGAAATGCCAACCCGGAAGTGAGAGCCGGGCGGGGAGGGCGCCTGGGGCTGCGTTTAAAGGATTGACTGGTCTATGAAAACTGTTGCAACTTGAGCACCTGACACCAAACCCCGTACTGGCGTGATTCTATTACTAAGTCATTACTTTGTCACACATGGATCCTCACTTAAAAAAAACAAACAAAAAAAAAACCAAAAAAAACCCGGCTTATATTCAGGTGCAGCTTATATATGGACAAATCCCGTGGTCTACCCGGCTACCTGGATGTGCAGCTTATAATCAGGTGTGGCTTATGATTGTGAAATTACTTTAATTTCTTCACCAATGGCAAGATGTTCAAGATAAAATATGCACAGTGGCATTAACTGTTGTATATGAAAAGCTAGGTGAACTGTTGTACTTGTGCCATGCTTCAAAGGCATGATTTTTTTTCTTACATGATATTTAATGCATCACTTTGTTATAAATTTTATGCATATTCATTCAGCACTTGCCATACGTAGAGAGGTTTGCCTGAGTTCCTGTCCAATCTCTCTTACTTTATAGAAATATTTAAAGCACTTCAGTCTGAACAAATTTGGTCTTGTGGTGCCTGTGTGTGCTGCCAAAATTTGTCATTTTATGTATTTATGTTCTTGATAGATGAACTGTTTCCTGTCTTTCTCTACTTTTAGGGAGCTTTGCTCCTTTCAACTATGTTGTTAATGGAGGTAAGGAATCTCTTCCTACACATTTTTATTGACTCTCAAGCTTTTGAATGGAGGAACCGAGTCCTGACTTTTGATTTCTTTTTTGGTTTGAGAACAAACAGGTAAGAAGCATTGAGTTGTTGAACAAAAGAAATCAGACTTAGATGATGATGATGCAAATGATGATTCAGAAGAGATTTTAAAAGCAATGCCAATAAAAATTATCACAAGCCATACCTACTCAGCTATTTTCTCGATCTGCTGGCACAGCTCTGTATGTGTTCACTACCCAAAGCCATTAAGCAATTTGTTTGCAATGAAGATGGTTAGGCCAAATGCCTGAAACAGAATTACTATTCTAGTCATGCCAATATTCCTCGGTGTACAAAGACAGAAAGCTTCCTGAGGCTGTGGCTTGTTGATAGGTATGTAAAGACCTACAAGTCAAGAAGAAATTAAGAGTATGTTCAAGGATCTTCCTGTTTTTCTGAATTGTGAGGGAAAGGGTAAATACTGAATAATAGCTAAACAAGTCTAGCAGTAGGAGACGAGAGGCTTTTTCAGCCATGTGACAAGCATTTGCTTCATTCATGCATCATAAATCTGCAGCTTGTTGTCGGTTTTTTCCTTAGTCTTCCGGTACAGAGCCCTCGAGCGTACACACACTACTTGTTCTTGGAAATATATTGAAATAATAACTGTGATTCAGTTTGAGGTAAATAGAAAAGGGAGGGACTTCTAATTTGTAGTGGCTAGATAAGGGCTGTTCATGAGTTTGCATTTATTTGCTCTTTTCAAAGATTTTTGCCCCCCAAGGTCCTACCCTTTGTGTGCTGCTTTTCATTTAAAATCAGATAGAGCCAATTACATTGCAGGGAGTTTATGAAGAAAAACTTTTGAGGCCTGATTTTCTGCTGTCTTTATTTAACACAGAGTAACTCAAAAAATACGGTAAAATTTACATTGCCAAAGAGTAAAGTGTTAAAAATGTAAAGTGTTTAAAAAAACCCAAAAAACCAACAAACTAGTAATTTATCAAGAGCGATACCTATTGTAGGACTGGGACTTGTGCTGGAAGGACTTTACCTTGAATTATTCCTTTCAACACATGGCAGGCGAGTTGGTGAGCTTTCTAAGGTGCTTTCAGAGGCTGACACCTGCAAGAGAGGTGTTGTTTTCTGCCTGTGTTGGGTTTATGCGGCAAAGTTTTGATAGTGGGGGCATCTACAGTGGTGGCATCAGTGAAGAGCTACCAGAAACTTTCCTGATGTCCAATGGAGCCGATGCCAGCCGGCTTCAGGATGGACTCATGCTTATTAAAGGCCAAACGTATCAGTGTTGGTGGTAACATCTCTGTGATAATATATTTAGGAAGGGTAAAAAGTTACTGTGTTGCAGTCTGTGGTGCAGACCATGCTCTGGCATTGGGCTCTCCACCGGCTCTGGAGAACCCAATGCCAGAGCAGGTGGATACCCAAAGGAAGCTGTGACCCTGTGCTGGATCAGACTCCTGGCATGACCTGTGGACCCATGGAGTGACAGGAACCCATGCTGGAGCAGGTTTGCTGGCAGGACTTGTGACTTGTCCCATAGGGGTCCCACACTGGCAACCTGTTCTGAAGGATTTCACCCTGTGGAAATGACCTGTGCTGGAGCAGATGCTGAAGAGCTGCATCCTGTGGGAGCAACTCCCACAGGAGAATTTCATGGAGAACTGTCTCTTGTGGGAGGATACCAAGCTGGAGCAGGGGAAGAGTGTGATGTGCTCTCTGCCTGAGGGGAAGCACTGACCACAACCCCCATTCCTTGTCCCCTGTGCTGCAGCGAGGAGGAGGTAGAGGTTAGGTAAAAAAGGTGAGTCCAGGAGGGACGGAGGTATGGAAGAAAGATGTCACTAAAGTTTGGGTCTACTTCTCGTTATCCAACTCTCATTTGATTGGTAATGAATTTGGTCAATTTCCCCAACTCTTGTCTGTTCTGCCTGTGACAGTACTTGCTGTCACCAGTCCAGATGAAGAAGGGAGTGATAGAGCAGATTTTTTGGACACCTGGTGTCCAGACAGTGTCAGCCATGTTCCCATTTTTTCATTTGGAAATGCTTAGCTTTCCTCTAAATTCTGCCCACCTAGACAACCAGTATTACTGCTGTGAAAAACTCCACTTGCACTTTCTTTGTCACATTTTGGATTGTCACATGGTAATTCTCATCGACTTCCCAAAGAACTCATTTGCAATAGAGTCATTTGAGGTACTTGACAATTATTTGATTGGTTATTATTTTGTTTCAATCAGATCACATATTGAATGTCACATGAAATTGAAAAGATTTCATAACACCTGCTCCAAATTGTGGGTTTATGAGTGAAATTTAGAATGAAAATATTTTTAACCATAGCTTTTTTTTTTCCCTATGATTGTGTTTCTTCTTTTTTGTCTTTTCCTTTTTGTCTTATGGGATGGAACTCTTTGATATAATAATTCCCATTAAATATAAATTGGAAATAGATTCGTTCCTTGTTTATGAATATTAGGGAACCTCAGATGATAACCAGATTTCTTTTCTGTTACATTATTTTTAGGTCTTGCTTTTATTTAACTCCATTTCTCTAATTGCCAGATAGCATTTTTTGTGATGATAAGTGATGAGGACAGTGAGTCCCACTAGTGGCCATTACCTGCAGCTGGTGCCCAGTTCACATTCTAATCCATTACTAGCAAGTGATGGTTTCTGTTCATTTATGTAAAATTGCCATTGTATCTCAAACTTTGTATTCCAGTAAGATATGCTCCTTTAGAGAATGTTTAGAATAAGAATCACAAAATCTTGTGTTTTAAAAATAAAGGCAGAAGCTTTTAAAGTTTTTTTGAAAGCAACTCTGCAGAGGGAAAGCAAACCACAAAAACATCAAGAAAGCAGAGTATGATAGACGTCAAGAAAAACATGGACTGAGTCTCTTTTTTAAACAGATAGTTTGAAAATGTCATATAAAGGCTATGTTGTTCTTTTCATACTACCTAGAAAATCTCAGCAATGCCTAGACAGCAGGGAGAAAATATTCATGGGTTGTTGCATTATAGTCATAGTTCCTCTCATTTCCCAAACGGCGCAGCTACTTTGTCATTTTAAGATTTAGAAGTCACTGCATTTATGTTTTAATGATCAATGGCAGCTCTTGATCTGAGTCATTAATGAGATTTTGACTGCATCTGCATTTAAACCTTGTATGTTCTGCAAGAGAGAGAGTATGCTTGGAAAATGAGATTTCTGTCATGGTAATAATAAGTTTTATATGCTCAAGCTGAGAGGATTCACTCTCGTGAATCCTTTCCTCTAAATTCTGGAAGGTTACACAGTACGAAGTTTCTGTTGAATAAGGAGGGGCAAAGGGAGAGCTCTTGTTATTTCCAGTAGAGCCCTTTGTTCTACAAGAACATAGGAAATGGCCCCTACTTGTAGGGACCTCCAACTTCTATGTTGAGAGTAAAGTAGTAGGAAAGTCTCCTCAAGGTGAAATGTGATTTTGCATTTTGCTTATTTATTAAATGCTTTCACTTTCTTTGAGGGCAGCAGAGCACCTTGAGAATGACAGATTGCATATAGTGTTACTTGTGGGATGTTTAATATATTGTCATAGATATTTGGAAATTGCTCTTAAAAATAGCAGATAATGACCTTACCAAGCAATGCCTGAATTGCAATTCCGTTCCTTAAAATCGTTGCTTATAATTGATTTTGCATTATAACTTTCTGAAGTTTGTGAGTATCAGGGGGTATTTTTATCAGTAATAACTTGATTACAGATGAGAAAAGTATAACTATTTTTCATGCTAAAGAGTGAATTTTTTAACAGCGTTTGCCTTTTTGCATGCTGATTCCTCTGATGTATGCATTTCATTAGTCTTTCTATAGGTTCACTCAGAGACTTGATCTGTCTACTTCTTGTGATCTTGTGAAGTAGTTCTTTGACAATAGGCTAAATTTAAATTCCCAGTACAACAGAAAGAATTTTCCAAATTAGAAATCGGTGAATATGTCAAAAAAACCCACAGAATGAACAATGATAGTTTTATTGTAAAAGCGTTACAGTGTTGTATTTAGACCTGCTGAAAAAGAAGTTGTAATAGGTGCCTCACTGATTCCTTTATAAAGCCACACGTTTTTCAGGGGATCACTAGATATAGTCTAAATAGGTCAACAGCTGTTGCAAAGACAAAATACTGCCCATTAGGACATGTGTGAAATAGCTTGGAAAGCTATAGATAATTTGCAGAATGTTGGGACCAATCTAGCACTTCAAATACTTTCACCTGAATGAAAACTAAACTGTAAATTGCCCAAGACAGTAGAAGAAATTGGTAAAGAAGTAGCACACACAGTAACAAATCATCTAAATGCTAATTTTTTTTGGACAACACACACCTGTTACTGATTTCTGTTAAGGCCAAGAATCATAATCCTAACGACTGTTTTAGAAAACAATGTAAAAAGTGTACTAGTTATGAATAAAGATTGTTCTGTAGACTATTCATTATTTGCAGTTAACTATACGGAAATTTGGTTGGCATGAACAATTTTGTAAGAGATACTACTTCTAGTTTGGCCATAGTAATTAAGGAGAGTGCAAGATAATTTTAAGATTGACAAGATCAATAAGATCTTTTTATTACCTCTGTCAAAAATTGTCCGCTGTTGATTATTTCTCAACCCTGTTTGTACTATACAAATCTTTAGTTTGGCAAAATGCCAGCTCTCAGGTCTTCAGCCATCATCTCATTTACTGCAGAGAGCTTATCCTTTGGCTTTTGACTTACTATGTGGCAATTGCAGGCTGGGTTAGCACTTGGCAATTTCAGAACTTAATAACTAATCAGAATTACATAATTTTACACAAGTAGCTACAGTTCCAACAGATTAATTCACTTGGAATACTTATGACTACATGATTCTGAGTCTCAGTTCTTTTAGAGCTTGAGTGGAAGACAGAATATCTTTGCCCCAAATATACCTTCCCTCCAAATGCTGAAAATATATTTAGGACTTACTCCTTCATTCCATTTCAGAACTTTGCAGAATCAAAATCATTTAGATATGAAAGATCCTTCAAGATCATTGAGTCCAACTGTTAACCCAGCACTGCCAAGTCGATCCTCAAGCCATAAGTGCCACAACTGCATATCTTAAATACCTCTGGGAATGGTGGCTTCCCTGGGAAGCCTGTTTAAATGCTTGTTAATCCTTTCTCTGAGGTATTTCCCTGGTATCCTATCTAAACCTCCCCTAGCACAGTTTGAGGCCATTTCCTCTTATCCTATCTCTTTTTACCCAGGAGAAGAGAACAGCCCCCACCTGACTACAGCATCCTCTCATGCACTTGTATACAATTTCACCCCTGAAACTTCTTTTTATGAGGCTAGTCAACCTTGGTACTCTCAGCTGCTCCTTGTGGGACGTTGGCTCCAGACTCTTCACCAGATTCTTTGCCCTTCTCTGGACACCTTCCAGCACCTCAGTGTCCATGTAGGAGAGACCCAAAACTGAGCACATAATCTGAGGTGTGGCCTCACCAGTGCCAAGTACTGGAGGACAATCACTGCTCTGGTCCTGCTGGCCACACTGATGATGATACAGGCCAGGATGCCATTGGCCCTCTTGGCCACCTGGGCACACAGTGGATCATGTCCAGCCAGCTGTCAACCAGCACCTTCCTGCTGGGAAGCTTTCCAGCCATCCATCCCCAAAGCAGTAGGGCTGAATGAGATTATTGTGGCCCAAGTGCAGAACCCGTCACGTTGCCATATTTAACCTCATGCAATTCACCTAAACCCATTGATACAGCCTTTCTAGATCCCTCTGCTGATCCTTCCAACCCTCCAACAGAAAACACTCACACCCAACTTGGTATCGTCTGCAAACTTACTAAAAATGTGATAATAGTGTCCACTTTCATCCATCTCTGGATAAATAATTGTCTGCTTTGTGCTTTGAGATCCTTTGGGAGAAATGAATGAGCTGAAAGAAAAAAAGTTCTTATGTCTGAAAACTGACAGTTCTGGAGATTAGAAGGGAAATGAAGAAGAATAGTTCAAGAGAACTCTGGTTACTATGAACTGAAAATCCACTGAATTTCATGAATTAAGGAAAAGAATGATCCTGAGCATCTATCTCTGCAGTGATAGACATTCTCGTTCTCATTAGTTCAGAGATTGCTTTGCATTTTCATAATTCCTCTTACTAGCAATTTTAATCTCAGGAGAAACAAAAGACCAAAATATTTTATGTAGTAATTGTCCACTGCATAGCATAAGATGACCACTCTGTAATGCCCCTTATAAACTTAGAACTTCCCTTTATAAACTTAAAATTTCCAAAACTGACCTTTTTGGACAAATCTAAAGGGCATAAAATTTTGAATTTAAAATTATTTTTTAAAAAAGCAAGCTATACATGCATAAATTACTGGCTATGAAAAAAATCAACCGTTTAAGGCCTCATTCTACAAACATCTTTCTTGAGTAATTATTTACTTATATGTAAGTACTGAATATCATGGGATTAATTATATGGATAAGGGTTGCACATCTGGACCCTTGGTCTCTTTGGGATCATGAATACCGACTGATTTTGATACAAGAGTGGTTTTGTGGGAGCTGTTACAAATTTGGTATTACCTATATTTTAATACTGGAAAATTTGAACGTGGACAAAGGGAATAGTAACAGCTTAGATTCTATGCAGCAATACCCAGAGATAAATTTATGCTAGGACAATAGAAGCAGAGAAGTTATTATTATCTTTGCTAATGCTTGGACACTGCAGTTTATTTTAGGATTTATTTTTTTTAAAGGCACAGATGCATAAACCATATCATATACTCAGGCTAAGTGCAAGTTACACTTATAACTATACTTAGGTATTAGTTATGTTTAGACTTAATAGTAAGTATGTTTAAGCTTTTCTGATTGCTTAACTATTTTCATGGAAATGTGGCTTATGTACTCATGAAAACTACAAAATAAAAAAAGCTGTACTTTGCCATTTGTGTCTTCCAACCACACCATTCCTGATTGAAATGTCAGAAAAAAAGGAGCTTTTCAGCCTTGGGGAAACCAATTCAAAACCATTAAGCATAGCTCAATTTCTGCACTGAAGGGGAGAAAAAAAATCACTTTTGAATTGAGGATAAAGTGTTGTGTATGCCAAATCCAAAATAATGTGTAGAGAAAGCTACAAGCAAATTTGTGAGTTCTGCATGGGACTGAATATGATTTTCTATGTTATATAGATAAAGTTGTAATAGATTGAAATAAAAATCAGTAGGTCTTTGTTTCAAGAGGGTCTCTTAGTTTCACCTTTACTCCTGAAACCTAACTTGTAATTGAAAGTGTAAGTGAAATTCCTGGTTTAGAAGGTTCACTTTTTAGAAGTGCTGAATGGGGTTTTACAACACTCTGCACATTATTTTTTATATTTTAAAATAGGCACAAATTCTCTTTTCTGTTTTTAAAAGACATACCTAATGGAAGCAGATGGAATGGTATTCACTGGTGCTTCTTCCAAAGCTCAAGTGTTCAGTGGCAAAAAACAAAACCAAGTGGCCTACAGTGACCAAAAAACCCAAAGTACCCCTTCTTTAACTAAAATGCTGAAATCTATCACATCCATATTTCATTCCATGCACATTTTTATCTAATCTAATTGACTTACATTTTCAAAATAAGAAGATTATTTTAATAGCAACAGAAATGTATTTGTCTATACCAGACACAATTCATAACGAAAGAACACAGACCTAATATGAGACATAGGAAAGAAAAGTACAATATATGGTTTATAAAAGAGGAAGATAGCATTTGTGTAACAGGAATGAGGTAATACAGGAAACCTAATTTCACATAACTATAATGAAATATTTTATCTTTTGTTTTAATTGTTGGGTGACATTTATTTTTCTTTGCTAAGAAGGAGAAAGCATATTAGTTAGAATTGTTTCCATTGATTGTGTAAATTGTTCATGTGAAAATGTTTCTTGACTTCAGGCCATGCTTTTTAACTGGTGACAATATTTAGAACAGAGGACTTCAAAATGAAGGCTGGCAAACTTGAAAAGGGAGCATATTCATTTGGTGAAAACTTTTTGTTGCAAAATAATGAAAATATAGGTAAATCTGCTCCTCCTGATCAGGTGGTCTGATACTTCTTTTCACAGTATGTATTTTCAAAAAGGAAGATAAGTTAAAACTAGATGAGTTTATAAAATAAAATGGCCAAAATATGGCTGAAAATACAGTATTTGTGCATCATTTAGGTGTTTGTTTTTTTGTTTTTTTTTTTATGCAGGTAGTAATTAAAAAGAAAAAATACAATGTACTGTTTTGGTAGTAGGTGCATTTCAAATTAAAGGTATTTTTCCTTGTTTCATGATGGAGGAATTGTAATCAATGAGAATTAAGTCTTTAAAATTGAAAAGGTGAAGAACAATAAACATACTAATTATTTGGAGTTTATATTTGTAAATACTCATGGACTGGAATAAACTCCCATTTTCCTGTGAGAATAGCAGTAGTCATACTTTTTATTATCCCTCATAATATAGGATCCATTTCTTCTTGGCTTTTAAAATTAAATTCCTTACTGTTGCTTACCAGCTCCTCCTATTTTGCTATTGAATGTTGTACTACAATAGCATATTTATGCCTGAGTGTCCCCAGTACATGTCCTGTGGACTGAACTCAGCCTAAAACCAGTTCTGGAGACTAACTGTAAACCCTCAGGCATATCTAAACCATATGGTGAGTGCAATGAGGATATCTCAAAGACAGCACAAATATATAAAATCTGCATAGTGCTTTGTAGCATTGTGTGTGATATACCAGTTCAATTTGTGAGAGGTAGAACATTACCTGGTTTTGCTGCTTGGATATTTTTATCCTGAAATAGAAAAAAAAAAGAGAAAATAATTATAGGACTATGTTTGGTTAGTGAGGCATGCATGTGAAAGTTCAGCAAAGCAGACAGTACCAAAGCAGTGTACTAATATATGTAGTGCCAATTCATAGAATCAGACAAGAGCCCAGGTTGGAAGGGACCTTCAAAGGTCTAGCCTTTTGTTGGATGGAGAGCTTTGATGGGATTATCTGGCAACCTGCCACATTGACTCTTGAAAACCTTCTGTGATGGATGTTGTTGGGGATGTTTTGGTGTGGTAGCTAGTCACATCTTAGCTCAGTAGGGGCTGCCTCTGCTTTCAGGTGTGATCCCTTGGTATCCTCACAGTCTCTCTGTGGTGTCCAGTTTGTAAGTACAGTGCAAATTCAACTTCTCTTCAAGGTACATATAGCCCCCAGCTGGCCCTACAACCACAGCTGCTCTCTGTGCCCCCACCCCCAATATCCTCACTTACTTTGTAATTACCCCCAAAATCCCACAGAATTTAGCAGGTATTTTGCTGGCTACATAGGTAGATACTTAAAGGGTTTTTTTCTTGTCTCTCTCCCCTCCAGTTTTGAGACTGCAATGAAATTAATAACAGTGGTGGCAAGACCTGTTTCAGAATGCTGTTCAAAATATGCAATCCTGCTTCTACCAAGTACCTTTCACAGTCTTTTTTTGATTCAGCTTTCACTTAAAAGATCTGATCTGAGAAATTCTTTTATGCTTATGCCTGTCACTGTTTACCTGCACTGAAAGCCTTCATATAGAAAAAACTAAGTGAAGAAAAAGCTAATGATTTAGAAAAGAAATATTATAAGAACAAAAATGGTAACAAGAATACTCTATCTCTCTGAGCAGCCAGGCAGGCAGAAAGGAGAAAAATGTGGTAAGTAAACTGTGGAGAATAAGAAGTTTAAAAACTAAAGTGCCTCTATTTTAGAGACATTGCATATGTTTTCCAGCTGCAGGATGTGAAGCAAGATGTCAATAGCATAGCTGGAGGTTAAGATAGGGCTGGAAGACAATTGGGACACACAGCAAAAATGTACTTGGTTCTGCATCTAGAAGTTTCACAGTTGCTCCAAACACATGCACAATGCCATACAGCTTACAGCAGTGGTTGTACTAATTCACAATGGGTGACAAATCCAGTTGGCTAACTGGAATGGAGTGGAATGCAATAGAGCATAAGATAATTATTCTGTACAAGTGAAGCCCAAAGTCCTAGTACTAAGATTTTGTAGGAGATACTAAGATACTTGGGTAGTACTGGGATAATAGTAATTAGAACAGAATAGCGATTCAGTATTACACAGCCTCCCTCCCAGACTGCCCAGATGCCTCATGTGAAAATGCCAACATAACAAGCAAAGAAAAGAACAAAATAATCAAACAGCCAGAGATGGGAAAATCCACTTAGGGAGATTTTTTCTCCAAATTATTTTTTAAATTATTGTCTTTTCAATAATGAAATATGGCACATAACCTCTCTTTCAAAACATTTTAACAGTTAGTTAGCATAAAATTCCCAAGAATATCAAGAGCTGTAAGTGCCAAGTCCTTCTTTGAGTCTTGGTAAGGTCTTGACATCACTGACATCCCGTGGCATTGAATTCCGTAATCTAATTATGTACTGCATTAAAAAGTATGTCCTTTTATCAGATTTGGAGCTGCTGCTTTTCGCTCTCACTTAGTGTCCTTTTGTTCTTGAATTATGGTACGCAGGACTACAGAAGCTCCTGATCTATTTTCTCTTTGCCACTTACCATTTTTATACTTTCATCATATCCCTCCTTTTCATCTTTTTTTTCCCCTAAGGTTAACAATGCCAGTTTTTCAGTCTTTTCATATGAAGGCTTCTCTATATGCCTAATTATCACAATCACTCTTTTCTGAATACCTTCTAATTCAGTAATATCTTTTTGTGATGGGGTGACCAGTACTTCACACTGTTCCAGAGAAGGGAAAATTATTGATTCATATAATGACATATTTTCTTTCTTTCTTATTCCTCACTTCATTTCTTATGCATCTGAAAATTTTATGTGCTTCATTGACTGCAGCTGCTCATCAAGCAAGGCTCTTCATTGAGATGTCTGCAGTGAGACCCAGGTGTTTTTCCTAAGATGCTGCTAGTAATTGAGATCTCTGATAAAATAAATGATTTCTTGCAGACTTAGGTTTCTTTATTTTGATTTTGGTTTTTGAGTTTGGTTGGTTAGATTTTTGGTTTTATGTTTTTGTTTCAGTTTGGTTTGGGGTTTTATTGTGTAGTTGTTTTTTTTTGTTTGTTTGTTTGTTTTGGGGTTTTTTTTTATTGTTTGTTTTCTAAATAGGCCTTATTTTGCATTTAAATAAATTATTTTCACATCTTTTAAGATGGCCATCCATCTCCCTGAGTAAATTTTCTCTCAGGTTTCCTGTCTTATTTAGACTTGGTTAACAGGACTTTCTTGTTATTTGTAGATTTTGCTAAATTGTTGTTCACTTCTTTTATCAACAATGATTAATACATTTTGAACACTTGGTTCTTATACGGTGCCTTGAAGCACTCTGCTGTTCAGTCTTTGCTATAATGAAAATTGACAATATATATGCTTTTGTTTTTTTAATCTTTGATAAAAGTTTTGCTTCACTTTGCATCCTGTCCTAAAATTACTTAGTCTGTGATCGAGATGGAGAATGAGTCTCTTGAGAGGAACATTGTTCTTGCCACATTTATTCAATTACTTTAATAAGGTTAAGGGCCAAGTTGCTTTCACAATTAAAGCTAAATATTTGAGGGACAGCTATCCTGTTTCTAACAAGTATGGAAAAAAAGGACAGAGAATGGAAAAGTAATTAATTCATCATGTTGGGTGGACACATTCAAAATCAAGATGGGAGCAAGCTTTTAACATAACAGTTCTTAGAATTGTCTTGGCGATAATCCTAAAACCCAGGAATATAATCAGTCCAAATAGGCAAGAGTATATGAGTCTATTTCTTACACCTAAGACTTTGTATGAAAATAACGAAAAAGCAAACTAGTGGTATGGTCTAGACAGCTGTTAATTTTCAAGACTTTCTTTCAGAATTTGATATGAACCAAGATATTTTGAGATTTGAAATATATAAAGTTCTTGTTGGAAAGGGGAAGGGCAAACTTATTTTGACGCTTTATACATCCTAACCTCCCCTAGGCCTTCTTATTTCCTGGTATCTCTCTCTCTTTCTCTCAAGTGTTCTCCATCCTCTCCCTGAGAGAGTCTATGTGTGCTCCATCAACCCTGACTGCCTACAGTATGCAACAGACTTCACCTCCTTCCTTCACCAAGAAGATTGCTTGCACAGAGAAGGCTACTCAGACTGCTTGGGACACCTTGCACAGATGCATGACACTGCCTTGAACTCAGAATGGACACTAACAGAGATCCTGAACATATTTGTGGGAACTGTGATCAGACTCTACCTGTTTGGTAAAGGAATTATAAGGACAGCTAGAACTTCTTGTGGTATTCCCATAGTTTTATCTGACATAAATCCAGTAATTTCCATACCGTAGTCCACCCAATCCTAATCCAAACTATTTTGGGTGGAACAGAGGTTGACAACAGTTAATAGGTGACAACAGGTATCAAGTTTTTAGGTTGTGCACAAGCCTGTTAAAATGCTAGTAACCCCTCAATAACTAGTGCTGGTGCCTGATGAGAGAACAGAACATGGAATATAATCTGTGGCTATCTATGGACCAATTATGCATACATATATATATACATATATATGCACACATATATATCCCTGTGTATAAGATTATTTGAATGCATATATTCTTTTTCCTCTAGCAAGCTACTTTGATAAAGTAAAATATAGGATGCAGAATTATAAGAGAATAAAAGTAAAACTTGCCACTGTGACCTTTTCGTTCATTCATAGCAACACAAAAATTGCCAGTATAATATAGCACAATCGAAAATATAAATATAGTTTCTTATTTGAAGGAATAATAAGAAGTAAATTCAGTGCTCTTCACTTGGAAGGCTCTAAAATACCACAGGGCTTGTGTAGCATGTGAAAGTGACAGAGATAGTAAACTGTACAGTCACACCTATTAGTGAACATAATGCCATATTAATGACACTTTTGCATCAAATATAAGAACAGAAACTCTACTGTGTGTCATTTAGTTAATTTAGAGGATAAACTTATACCAAAAATGTGCGCTCACTGCAACAATTCAAAGCTGAATGCTTTTCACAATAGATTTGCAAAATAAGCAGCAACCTAATAAAAAGTTATGTCAGTCTTTACAGTTCGCCAGCCAAGCCTAAGAAAATAACATTAAATGATTGGCAGCAGAGTTTTGTGGAAACAATACATATGGAAAACAGTGACAATACTGTGCCTGGTGCTGCCTCCATACTGAAAATATCTGTGCTTTGCAATTGCTGTGGATTGATATATCTCTTGAAATGTGTGTACATTCAGGTAGTATTAAGACATAAATATATGCCTTTTCAAGAGTGTTTTTCATTTGGGAGAATGTCACAGAATACTTTTCAACACCTCTAGGAAGCTGTTACTCACTAAACAGAGCCTGTAGCCCACTATTTTTCATGTAAACCCATAATGATAAAATATATCAATAAATAAGTATTAAAATGCTGTCTGGAATAAACCTGCATCATTGTAACATTTCAGGGAAGTATCTGTTTTTCTTTCTTTGCAGGAATTTTTTTGCTTTCCTTTTTCTCTAGAACCTGTATAAGATTTGATTTGAATATATTCATATTTTCACATTTTCAGACAGGCTTCTTGGTTCTCTACTTCCCTTAAAAGGCTGTGCATCCACCTATGTTCCCCTGTGTAGTGGATATCAGAACCTATAAGAGACACTACATTTTTCAAATTGAATGTTTTAATACTTTCCATCCATCCATGATATTAGTCCCAAGTAATGATTTCTTTCTGAGGAGTGGTATCAATGGTTATTACTTGAATGTACAAGATAGTAAGTGAAATATCACAGTGGGAATAAGCTGTTAAGGGTGATATTGGCTAAAATACTTGTTTATTTGGGAAGCTGGAAAGTCCAGTTTCATCCTGAAGTCTGTGACAAGAAAAACACCAAGTTTGGATCATAGGAGTTTACGTAACTACTGGGAGCAGGTGTTTTTGGTTCCTCTGCATTTCAATTTCATGTAAGTCGTAACATAGTTATGATTTAGGATAAGCAAAATAATAGAATTATGAGGCACAAAAGGTTACTTCTCTGAATTTGGTTTTTTTTTTCCTTTTTTTATCTGAATTTGGTTTTTTTTTTAACCTGAAGTTTACAGGCACAGAAATACACGTGTAAGATACTCAGTTGTCCTATACTTGATCAAGAACTTGATCAAGGGACAATTTTTTGCCCTTACTGGGGATTTTCTGCATATGTACAATCACAGAGATATAAATATAAGCAATTCTTCTATTTAGTTCTCACAATATCACTTGATGTTAAAAATCTTATCAGTAAAAACAAACAGAAATTCTTTTTTTATTAAAGTGGAACTCAGATTTCATCCAAATATGACAAAGATACTATTGAAAAGCTGCTTTTTTATGAAAACTCTCAAATTGCGTGGGATTTCATTGTATTTTTTTAAAATTAAACTTTTATTTTTTCACTTTTAATTCTACTTTTCTGTGCAAGACCAACTGTGATCCTTAAACCATCCAGTCAAATCTCTCAGAGGAGAATTATATATGGTTCCCAGAAGAAAACAGCTGAAAACACTAAAGCTAGGTGGACAGATACATTAATTATTACATTAACTTCAAATATTTTTTTTCCATACCAATAGAACTTTGAGGAATGGAGAATCTATCAAATCAAGTATTTGACAGGTAACATACAAGGTATCATGTCATTTATCTCTTAGACAAGAAAATTCTATTCTAGCTGAATCTTAATAAAATAAACTTCTATCTCCATATTTAGAAAGACTGCACAAGATACTCGGATCTTGCCTATGCACAAGATGTCCATATAATTTTCTTCCATTTTAAGTATTCTTTTAAGTATATTAGTATATCATTAACCACCAGTGAATAACAACAGGTGTGTGAATGGTGTCCATTCATAGAAAAGATTGCTTTTTGAAAACATAATTCTCAGAGTGCCTCCTTTGATTTTTCCCAGTTGATATGGAACCCAGGGCTGAATCAGTAGAAATACTTTATCTTTCCTTCCTGTCAAAATTAAATACAGCATTGCGAATTTTTGTGGTATATTCTCAAGCTCTTATTGTCCATTTATTGTAAAATAATATCAAAAAAGAATGTAATTAAAATTCAAAATGTTCTCTAGCCTGAAGATTTCTAAGTTGCATTTAGTCTTTAGTGGGCAACTCAATAGAAGTTAACTGCCTTGTCCTTTGAAAGCAATGGCAGTGTGATAGCTTCACTCATTAACTTGTTTTTCGTTGTTCATCTGGTTTTTGTTACATTTCAGATGTCAGTGAACAGTAAAATCAGATTGGCCTTTAACTTTTAGGTTTCAATTAATATTTCATTAAGCAGGTATAACAAATTTCTGTTATGTATATATTCTATTACTTTGTTATGCTAAGTTAGAGCTACAGGTGGCAGGGGGAGAGGAAAAGCCCCAAAGTGAAAAGTATTAAAAAGTGTATCAGTTCAATTAAGTTCTTTTTTTAACTTCAAGAGTATGTGTATTTTCAAGGATTTTTTTTTTTTTTTTTTTTTTTTTTTTTTTGGCCCTGGCTAGCTTTAGAAAAGCAATTTAAGATTTAAAGTATAGACAGACGTCAGTCATAGTTACATCATAGCTTGCTCTTATACAGTATGCTTTTTCTCACCACAAGACCAAAAAAACCTGAACCCACCACACCTCCCAAAGACATAATACTTCTTTTCAACAATAGCAACTAGTAAAGAAACTTATTAATCCTGTGCCTAACTATAAAATAATTTTAATGTAGCAGTAGCTAGTTTGCATGCAAACCTCTCTGAACTGCCTTGTAAATTCTAGCCCAGTGTTTGAAGGTTTTTTCCTAACAGTAGCTAACAAATATGAGATTTAAAGTAGAGTATGTTATGCAAGATCTTCCCACCTCCCAGGGTCTGGTAACTCCAAGTAATTAGGCCTATCATGAATGTCAGTCAGTATGCCTTAATACAGATTCAGTTTGAAATGCTTCTTGTACTGAAAAGCCTACTTGGACATGCCTTGTGTCATTCTACATCCTGTGCTTCTCGTTATAGGATCAGTTTGTAGTAATTGCTGTGGGGGAGGAAGATCTGATCAGGATGAACAAACAATGTTGTGTTGAGTAAAATTAGTTCTACTTATTTTGATTGAACTTTGGATATATATGAGTTAGTAGTAATTGTTAGATCTGTGAGGTTTTTATAAGTTTAATAAACCACATATAGGAATGCCAGTCTTCTATCAAAGTAATTCTTTGTATGCCTGTGTCAGCTAAAGATTTTCTTGTACACTCAAAATATTTCAGATGTATTATATTTAAGATACATTTCCCTACTCTTGATACATAACTCACTTCTTTTTTTGTGCTATGGACAGTTCCCCTCTCTAAGTTTTAGCAAAATTGCATGCATTCATTTCGAAACTAAGGTAGAAAAAATTTCTTCTTTTTCTGTCTCTCATCACCTTCTCTCATTAACATTTACATTATCTTATCTCTTTAAATAAATAATTTGATAGTTGAGTCATGTTGCTTAAACCTTTTACTATGGCTTGGTTGAAGAGGAGGCTTTCAGCAGCTAAGTTTGAATACCTGGCTTGCAGCTCTCATTATGCTGATTTAGGATGCATAATTTATGGCCATTTATTAGTCGTGATATATGCAAACAAATAGTTCTAACATTGTCGTGATACAAAAAGAATTTAGTAATTTCTTAGATGACTGAGTTTGTGTGTGAGAGACGATAAGCTAAACAAAACCAACAGTGTACCAGGAAATCATTCAGATATTTACAGTATAAGCTTTTTTGTGTCCCAAGAGATCAAAAGAAAAGTATGTGGGTGGTGCACTTACCTGCCTCTCATCTTGAGGCTTACCAAAGTGGTTGTCAGTAGAAGATCTGTATTGAGCCAATCAGGCATCCAGTATTAAGCAAAATGCATGATCTTTGTCCCCTTGGTAACAGTTGTGTTTAGCAGAAAGCAAAATGTGTTGCTCTAAATCATTGCTCTAATTGGCACCTTTGTTGACAGTCTCAAAAGAAAGGTCAAGATGTGGTTAGGCGTGGGACTGATGTACTGTCTTAGTCACAGCTGCAGCCTCCTTGGCTGAATGCAGCAATTTATTGAGCAGGCATTTTCTTTTTAAATTCTATGGATATTTTCGCAAATTCCATGAGTAGATGCTATTTGCATTTAATCTTTTCTTTTTAATTTTTTTTTCTTTTCCACTTTGATACAGATAGCATGCTTACTGCATTAAATCTAGGTGAGAAAAAAGGAAATTGGGACGCCAAGCTAGTGCAAAAATACCTGTAACCCAGTCACTTAATAAATTTGCTTTCTGTTGGCAGGCACTGCTTTATGCAGTAGAATATTAACACCACCTAGGCCAAACTGCTTTGGGTGTTTGAAAAAATACATATTAGAACACCTGAGTTTAAAAATGTCTATTCCATATATAGTCATATTCTGTGAGATGTAGGCACTCAAAGAGGGTGATTCAGAGCCCCAAATTAGTTGACTAAAGTTAGACAGTGTGAATACCTCCTACAGTAGCAGTATGTTGCAGAGGGACAGAAAGCAGGCAAGTGAAGACAGAAAGGGAGGAATGGAGTGATAAGGACAATAAATGAAGTAAATCTGTAGTGAACTTTAGAAACTATTAGAAATAGTTTTTTGACAAAAGGAAGATCAGTTTTTCTTGTTGTAGCACGTACTATAAACCAAGAAGCATCTTCACAGGTAACTGTAACGATAGTGTAGGTATGACACTTTCAGCAGTGGCTGGCTGTGCATCCATTTGTTGTATCTGCATTAGAATTGTTCCTGCAGTCTGCAGCCAATACTGGAGGATTAAAGTACAGATATAAATAATTTCTTCTTCAAAGAGCTTACCAGAAAAATAGGATTCATAGGTGAAGAATAGGAAGGCAAAGGGGAGAAAAAAGAATGAAATTACCTGCTCAAAGACATGAAGGATAATAATTCTGGTTAGAACATGGAGTACAATCTGTAATCCCTAACAATTTCCATGTATGAAAGGATTTACAATACACAACTTTTAGAAATTCCTTTATTTTTAAAAAAGTTTTCCTTTACTAAAAGAGAAAGTATTTATCATCATGAGTAATGGTACCACAGTAAAGAGTCTCATTTGCATTTATAAGGATTGGCTAGTTTATGAAAACGTAGTCCTTTCACAGTATTTATGGGTTTTATTGTGTTTTATTGTATTCTTTATTTTATTAAAAAAATTCATTTAGACTGCAGCCATCTTTTTGAAGAGAAATCAAGAATTCTGCCTTCATCTGTCTCTAAATTTATTAGTTCATTAGTCATTGTACAAGTGGATGACAAATCTCAATTTTTCATCCTCAAAAACAAAGGTTACCAAAGGACAATATCCTACATGTCCCAGACTTTTTCAATTTTATGGGGTTTTTTTGTTTTTTTGGGTTTTTTTTTCTAATTTGTATTTAACATCTACTTAGAAGACTCGATGGCATTTAATGGGATTGCTACAAAGCTTTCTTGTTGTGCATGGACATTTATATGTGCACACATACTAATGCTTTGAACCTATCATTTTATCTACCTCCTCATCCATCCATTACCTTGTGTTGTGTAGGATAAAAACATTTGACATGCAATCGTCTGTGGAGATCTAGGTACCTCTAAAAAATTTTCCATTAGAAACTGTCAGTATTTGACATGTTAAAGTAAGTGCACGATAAAAAATAAGTGTTATTTTAAGTCTGCTTGATCTTACTTCATTGAAGGCTTCAGCTGTATACCTATTTATTCACAGATAAGTGCTAATTTCAGCTTGCATTCCTTTATTTGATAACATTCAAGAAAAGTATTTAGGCATGTTGCCTGAAAATACTGAAATGAATTTATATGGCCATTTATCCTATTCAACAAGAACATGTGAGTTTTTGATTAGCTGTAGAAAAGCTCAGTCTGTATTTGATGCCCGATGGGTATAGTTTTCTTTAGATAGGCTCATAAATCATGTCTCTTAATGGAGAGAAAGTGAACTAACAACTGTTACAGTGAAACATATTTAGCTATGTGAGCTTTATAACTACTAATTATTGAGATTTGTGCAGTTCTAGAAAAAATCCTAAATGTTAAAGAATTAGAAAAAAATTAAGATTTGCTTCTTATTGTAGCAATCACTTTATAGTTCTCTCATTTCCATACTTTTTTAGGTCATTTTAATGCATTGTTCAGATATACTGGATCAAGAATGTATCCTTGGGTAACAGCTACTGCAATCAGACATGACTTTCTTTGTTCTTGAGTAAAGAGATAAGCCCTTTCATCTCACCAATATCAAATTTCTCTTTACTATGAACCAGGAGCCAGACACTGAGTATATCTGTAGCATGGGACATATCAACGCTGCAAATGTTTATGGAGCACATTCCCAACATGATGCAAATTTTGTATTTTGGCAACAAAAAGACATTTCCTATACTGCTCTTGTTGGTATCCTGATAAACCCAGACTGGAAGGAGGACACATGGACGGGGCAGCACATGGAGTCATGTTCTAAGAGTGTTAAGTTTAGATTCAGCTGGAACATTCAGAGCCACTTATGCTGCTCTTTTCTGCTCTCCTACAACATCCACACACTAACCATTTGCTTGCTTATGTACAAATTTTTGCTTAAAAGTGTTAGCATGTGTCTGAATTACAAAGCAGTGTATACATAAAAAATGGCTAAAGCAATTGGCTTCACCTAGTAGCTGAAACTGTGTCTAAACTCCCTTTAAATCTGAATCTGTCTTCCTTCCCACCACCAAAGGTGATTTGAAAATAAAGAACAAAAGTGGTTGTTGTATTGTGATGAAGGAGGGAAAAAAAGGTGGTTTAACTTTTACCAGAATAATTAAAAACTATTTGTGGTTTAACCCCATCAGGCAGTCCAGCCCCACACAGTCACTGGACTTCTACCCCGCAGTGGGATGGAGGAAGGCAATCAGAAAGGTTTTAGTTAGAAAACTCTTAGATTGTGATAGATTCAGTTTCCTAGGAAAGCCAAAGCCACAAAGCAAAGGAAAACAAGGAATTAGTTTGCCACAAAGCAAGGAATTAGTCCTGTGGATGGGCAGGTGTTCAGCCATCTCCAGGCAAGCAGGGCTCCATCATGTGTCGCATGGTACTTGGAAAAACAAATGCCATCACTCTGAACATCCTCCTTTTCTTCTTCTACCCGCAGCTTCATATGCTGAGCATGACATCATGTTGTATGGGAGATCCCTTCAGTCAGTTTGGGATCAGCTGTCCCAGATGCGTCCCCTCCCAACTTCTTCTGTACCCCCAGCATCATTGGTGGGGTGGAATGGGGTGAGAAGCAGAGGTCTTGAGGCTGTGCAAGCGCTGCTTATAAATATGTAAGACATGTGGGTGTTATCAACAGTGTTTTGGTCAGAAATCCAGAACATAGCAACATACAGTCTGCTGTGAAGACAATTAACTCTATCCCAGCCAAAACACATAGAAAATTAAATTCAGGATATTAATTATCTCATTTATTTATTGAACCCAATGTATTCTCCATATAAAAACATAGTACATTATTTTCTAATCTAGTTTCTGTTCTTGGATCCAATGATGTACACTTCAGGAGAGATAATTTTCTAAGTTATTATCCTCATGGAATGAAAGAAAAAACATTTATTTTTTCGTATTTTTTCCTTCATATTTTGAATTTTTAAAAAAATTCCTATAAATATGTAGTTTCTGTTATAAACTGTGACTGCTTGTCTGAGGCTATAATATATTTCCTTGGGTCACTTAAAGGCAGATAGGATTAGATATAGTGCAGCTCAGCTCTGTTTTTTGTCTTTTTTTACTGTGAGCAAGTTCATCTCACTGCTTCTGTTTCCATGCAACGATATGTTAACGCGAAGTCATGTTTCACTTTTTGATGAATAAAGTCCTAATTTCCTCTCACATCAGTTGTAGGACTCATAAGTGAGGTGCAAGTGTCATGTAGTTAGACCAAGAATAACATATATTTAGATCTTATCAGCATAATTATGTCTTTTGTTTCATTATTCAGAACTTATCAGCCCAATTGTGTGTTTTGTTTTGTCATTCACTTTCCTTTATAGTGTTTACATGCTGAGAATTTTCTTCCTGGCTTTCTGGAAGAATGCCAGACTCCAAAGAAGTTTCTCTTCCTCTTCCTTTTTACCTTCTTATTCAAATGCTCTTGTGTATTCAGCAAGAGGATGCCAGCTGCATGAATTCAAACAGCAGAGAGTGCAGGCGAAGACAATTTCAGCACAACTCACTGCTTTCTGTGGTTTTGCATGTTGATTATTGGAACGTGTTGTTCGTGTGCTGGCTAACACTGGAATATGTGGTGGTGTGAAATGGACAGCTACTGAACACCAGCATTTTAGAATTCTGGAAAAAAAGCATACCATGCATTTTTCTTTTGTATGACAATGTGAGGAAGGGCAGTCTTCTGGCCACTTTAACAGCCATTTGCAATCATTTAGTCTAGTGTCTGTGGAAATACATAGTGCAGCTCAACTACGCCGTGACAGCCTTTCAGTGCCCGTGGTAGTGTTGAGCTGTCCTGCCTTATGTAAGCCAAATGTTTTCGAAATGGAGCTGCTTGCAGAAATCTTGTCTCTGGAGAGATGTGCCAGGACAGGGGCATATTGGTTTTGACTTGAGAACTTGTAACCATTTTTCTTAGCCAGATTAAATATTGCTAATGACAGCAGTTCTACAGGGAAACACAAGTGAACATTCTGTTGATAACTGTACAGGAGGGAGAGTATATATCTTTTCCATGCCTGTTGTTTTCAAAGTCTAGTCTTAGAAAATTAAAGGACAGGAGAAAAATAAATTATTAATACTGCTCATGAAATTTTAAATGTACAAACATATCTTGAAATACAGTAGCAGGAGGGTTATAAACCCACACCCTTTCCACTTTTTTTCAATAGTGGACATGTTTGTGCAACAGCACTCAAGCACAGCTTCTTACTGCAGGTGCTTTTACCATTTTGGGAGTTCACTGCCCTTGTTTTGTTAGCCTCAGCAGTTTGGAAGTGTTGGCTCACCCGCAGTGCTTGCAAATATATCACTGTCCATGCTGCCTTTGCTTTTTGTATTTACTGGTGTCTTATGCTTCAGGGTTTCCAATGCCCTTGAGAAGCTGTGATCATTTTTTACTTCTGAAAGAGTGCCAATTCATTTATTAAGACAGAGTCTGTGAGGCCTGGATAAATTTATCCTATCTAACATTTAATAAAACATTAAATTAAAAATGTGACTTACGCAGTGACATACTCAGCATTATCCTTCCAAGGTTTATATTTGAGTGTTGCAGGGGCCCACCTCTCCAGAAGGTAACATGCTATCAATCTAGCTCTGGGGTGACAAGGCCACTGATGTTTTTCTATGGTGGTTATTTAATAATTAATTTTTCATTGCTAGTCTGTTCAATAAATGGATTGCAACATTTAAGACCAGTTTAATAGGTTTACAGGTCCCTTATAAATTCCAACAATGATAATAGTTAATAGGAGAATAATGAATTTGTTCTCAAAGATCTCAAGATCAATCAAGCAAATTAAATCTGGCCTGGGCTGTGGCTGCTGAAGTGATTTTTTTTTTGTTTGCTTGCATGTTTGTTTTTTAATTTCTTTTTCTATAAAATATACCCTGTGTGGATATCTGTATCTGATGATTTGTTGAATTTCTTAGTGTTTCTCTTGTCATATTAATTTAAATCTTTAATCTGAGGATGTGGAACACATATGAAGTGGCACATTAAATCAATATCATGTTGCAAACGATGTCTCTAAAGAGGGTGCCATTGTGAAGGGGAATTCAATAATAGGAATAATAAAAAGAAATTGTATCTTGATCTTTCTACATATCTTAGTTCAATGCTGTTTATCAATTAAAAAAAAAAACAAAACAAAAAAACACCATATATCTCTTCTTGTAAAGGCAAAAATTTTCATTGCGCTTTATTACATACTCAGAATACAACGTGGACAAAAAGCCTAGATGAGGAAGCCTTGCCGGTTACTATGAGAATCTGAGAGCAGCAGACTAACAAAGAAAGTGTCTATTGCTTAGCAGGGGTTTGCTTGGCATCTAAAATAGATGGTCCTTGGTCTCATTAGAGTTCATGGTAGTCAGAGGTAACCTCATTACAAAAGTTAATAAAGGAGGAAGGTGCATTTAGTTTATCTTCTTGCTTACGTCTCACCCAGAGCTGGATTTTCCACTTTTCTTCAAACTTTTCTGTATAATCACTTGAACTAGGGTGATTCTGTCATTTCACACCCATTTCCACAGCTCTTTATTATTGCACACACTGTACACTGGAAAGAGATTCAAAGTCCTGTTATTCATCTCTGGCTCTGAAATTATCTTGCTAAATCTCCATTCACTTCATTACCCATTTTGTACATTTGTAAAATACAAACCAAGTTGATGACCTCTGTAAAATGTATGAATTAAAAATGCTGGATAAGAACATAGTATGTGAGATACACAACAGTAGGAAATTGGAGCATTCATTTTTCCAGAGCTTTGGGATCTGACTTAAGATCTTTTCTTATCAGTTCTTTTTAAAAGGAATTCTTCTTAGGCAGGACACTATCAAGAAAATTTTATATAACCTGAAAAAGAAGTGGAGGGGGAGGAGGAACTCTGCACAACAACCACATCTCTTGTAATCTAGGTTCTAAAGAAAACAACTTTGGGTAAGACTACAAATTTAAACCAACCCCAGGCAACCAGTGTGAAACATCAAGGTATTTCCTTAGCTTTCCTCATTCTTGACACAAACCCAGACTACCACCTCTCAAACTTGCAGACAGTGATGTAGCAAGTAAACATTGCCTGGCAGCAGTTAGCTATGGATGCTGCCCCAGTTTTTTTTCTGAACAACCTCTAGAGAGACCATAGGCTGTGTAATTGTATAGAGGTGGAGAAAAGAAGAGAAGGGATTGGGAAAATCAGTTGTGTTGGTTATTGTAGGTTGAAAGAAAATGAACCTGAAATGTTATGTTGTACTAGTAAACTCTAGAGAGAGGGTGGGAGGGTAAAATATAGCAAAATATAAGATAAAAACTTGGTCATGAGGACATCACAATATTATAAAAAGAGGAGAAAAACTGGTAAACCTCCATTGCTACAAGAAGCAATTCTTTAGCCTTGATTAGTCAGGACTACATGTGCTTAGAACAGGTACTACCTATGATTTACTGCGAATAGCCTGTTTCCAGTCTGATTAATAGTTACTATCGATGTTGATGTCTATCCTGACAAAAGTAGGTATTTCACTACTGCAAGCTGATCTGAATTTGCCATGCTGCAATCCATCAGTATCACCTGCCGGTATTGCAATAGTTGCCATGTTCAAATTTGGATTCACAATAATAGAATCGTACGGTAGTTTGTGTTGGAAGGAACATTTAGAGGTCATCCAGTCTAACCCCCTGCAAAGAGCCCGGACATCTTCAACTAAAACAGGTTGCTCAGAGCCCTGTCTATGCTGACCTTGGATGTTTCCAGGGATGAAGCATCTATCACTTCTCTGGGCCATCTATCATTACTCGTCTTGTGACAGGAGACACTGATGACCCATTTCTGCACACCATTTCAGTGGCTGGCAGTGACCATTTTTCCCAACAGTGAACAATCATCACTGAGAAGCAATGGACACTGACCAGGGAATGCAAATTGCACTTACTGCATAGCTGTTCACCAGGAGGGTAAAGTCTGTCTTAGCTCTTATTTTGGGGCAAGGAGTTGCAGAAAGCTGTGCAACAGCTTCCTGCCAGCTATCAGTCCGTGAGTAGCTTCTGCAGTGAGTTTGTGATTCACAGCAGGTGATGAGCAGTGATAGTTTATTAGTGAAGTATGTAGTGACTTTAGATAAAAAACCTGGGGCTGAGGAGTGAGAAGATAGGAAATGTAGTAGGAAAATGGGATTATTGTAGCTAGAAGAGAGACTCAGGTTGCAATTCCCTTACCCCCCTCCAAGACAGAAGATGTAACAAACATGCTTTTAAAGCAAGAAAAAAGAGATAGGAAGAGGGATTACAGAATGGAAATTTTAGATGGAAATTTTAAGTGGCTCAGCCCTCCCTTTTTCCTCATAAACTCTCCTTTAGTCTAACAAATGTCTTAATATTGCTGCGGCTGAAATCCATTTAATATTTGGTCTCTGAATACCCTTGCAATTTCAGTGAAGTCATTCCTGAAACATAGTGGGAGATTCAAACTTAGTTCATATGGGCCTAAAGATCAGTCTCTAAATCCCAAGGAATGCTATTTTCTAAAGGATGGGAGGAGCATTGGTGGGTGGCTTGATTGAATATAAGTATTAAGAATAGATATGATAATGAGATTTGTCCTTGATGTACAATAAGTGCACAGAAAGAATAGCAACAGAAAGCCTATGAAGTTGGAAATATATAGGAAGAAATCAGAACATTTAGCAACTATTCTCTCTTATAGAAAGAGTAGGAAAATTTATTAAAAGTAGCGCCTTACTGATGGCGCTATATAGGCAAATGGAAGAGTATAGTAACTTGTTTAGGGGTTTTTTGACTTTATTTTATGGGGTGAGCAATAACACTGCAAATACTGCAGTGATGCAGAATGATACTGTACAAATGCTTGCATGAATTTATGGACACTAAAATGCATCCTGATGTTACAAAAGCCAGGCAGGCATTTATTGCACTAGCCCTTACTATTGAGAAGAATTTCACTTGATGTGTAAAATATACTTTTGTAGCCTAACATAAATTTTGAAAAGGAAATTACTGGAAATACAAGAAATTATATTTCCTTACTTGTTAGAAGTGCAATGAAATAACTCTTAAGAAATCAGCAAGGTGTGAGTTTTATTTAAATTGTACATGCAGTTCATTCCTTTTCTCTAGGTATGTAACTCATATATAAAATCAACATTGTCTTAATTACAATATCATCAGCTTTAACTCTCCTTCTCTGGGAGCTAGATTTTTCAATAAATTTGGCAGTGAAAAATCCTGTTCCTTGCACTCTGCACAACAGTTTTTTGGGTTGGGCAGAATGCAAAGATCTGAGTGGGAAATCTTTGCTTCTGTGTACTGAGAATCTTTCTATAGCCCATCCAAAGTACATTTTGTTTTTTTTGCAGAGCTTTCAGCCTAATATAATTGTAACCTTCTAGAAATTTGTATTAATATTTGTTCATTTAAGGTATGGAATCTTACATCACTCCTTAAATACCTCTTACGGTTGGACATGCTATTTAAAAGCCTGAGGTTGTTAATAAAGTACGGTGTGTGAAGTGTCAGTTCATTCTATTTTACATTTATGAAAAATGCCATTTCAGTTCTACAGTATTGTAACATTTGAAAAATGTTGACTTAAAGAAAATCACTACATATTTCTGCAGAAAATGCTTTGAAGACATTTGCTTTTAGAAAAAAGATATTATTAGGTTTTAGGCAGACAAAATAACTGTTCCAACTCCATCTAAATTATTTCTTTTGTACTAGTGCTACTTTTAGAGGCCTCTGGGAATGTTTAAATGTCCACATAATAAATTTGATGTGTGTGCCTCACTTAAAACTTGGGATCAACATAACACTTTTTGTTAATGAGTTTCCAAAAAAATGCAGTAATTAGGTTTTTGCTTACCGTCTGAATTTCTTAATTTTCAGGCCATCCCATGAAGGATCAGAGTGGTTGTCCTTTAGGGTCCTTTTCTAGAAGTAGACAGCATCAGACGGAAACTCAGTGAACCATGAAAAGCTCTTAAATGGAAACATTGCAGCATTTCCACTGAACTTGTTCTATCCCATATTTTCAGTAGCTAAGTTATGCACCGCAAAGCTTATTTTATTAAAAAAGAAAAAATATATATATACACACTGTCCAGTGTAGCAGTCAATGATCTTGTTATGCATATAAACACCTAAAGGTCCTTAGAATCTGTCTAGGCTCTTATCTGCAGCAATATCTTGAGGAAATATGATAAACCATGCTTCCCAACACCAAATTTCTTCTTTCCTGAGAATAAACTACCAGTTATTATTAGAATAAAGTCACTGTGGTCCTCTGGCTCTGAGAGTCCTGACCAAGCAACTTCCTGCCGGAGTGGCCAGTTTCTTATTCCCTGGAACAGAAAAAATGTGTTTCTTCCTCTCCATTCCATTAACAGTGTTTAGATTCTAATGGATTGGTCTTGAGGGATTGAATTCATACCTGCTGAAAGCACCAGCTCAGGCTTGATTCAGCTCTATAGATCATTTATGGACCCTGGACAGTCTGAGGGCAATGCTTCTTCAAAAATAAGTAAGAAAGTATGATATGAACTCTGTATAAATCCACATCAGACTTATAAAAGGTGTGTTGAAGTAAAAGTAATTTAGAAAAAAGATTAGTGCTCCTTTCAGGAATATGCAGATTAATGAAGTAATTAGGACAGAGGGCCAGATCCTCAGGGCGTTGTAAATCATCATCACTTAGCAGAAGTTACTGAAGCTATGTTGATTTATAGCACCTACAGAATTGATCCAGTAGCAAATCTTTAGTGATAATGTTGGTGTTTTCTCCTGGTAATAGAGCTGCAGGCATCCAGGATGACAGCTGGTTTGAGGGGCAAGTTCAGAATATAGATAAAAGACAACATGCATATTTAGAGCGTGTGGGGAACTTAAGACTACAGAAGACCTTCTGGAGTTTCTGTGTTCAGTTCCTTTTTGCTGTTGCAAGCAATGACATCTTATCATGCCATTCAAATTTTTTCTTAGAAACAAAAAGTGGTTGTTTGAGGTGGGATGGTATTTTAAGCACATACAGCATTACTCTGAAAATCAGATTGAATAGAACTTTTATCACATGCTGCCCTCTGGTTTCTTTCATGATCATTATTTCATCTTTCACTTGGAAAAGGAAAGAAATTGTACATTAAAGAGTGGTGATGGGGAATGTGCTGTCTGTGTTTGTGGGATCCATCTAGATGGCCTGTGTTTCTAGAACATTGAGGAACATGATGGAAAGGCACAGTAAGCTGACTTGGTGCTTTGTAGAGCAGTATGAAGCTTCCACATGAGGTATCTGTTCATCTGGGAATGGTCAGCACACCCCAGTTCTCTGCACTGTGCGTATTGAGCAAGGGGTTTGATCTGCCCAATCTTTAGTGCTGGCAGCAATTTGCAAAGCCAGAAGGACAACAGCTTGGCTTACAAGTGGCATGCTGAGTCTGCAAAGACCGGATAGATTGAAAGACTGTCTATTGACTTTTAAATTCAGGAAATTTGATAGTGAATCCTGTGGCGTACTGAAAATGCAAAAGTGTTCTGTACTGTTTATGAATGCAATTTACAGAATAGGATTACACTTTGGATGAAAATCAGCTTTTTATGCAGAAGTTCTGACTAAACTCTGGAAATTTTTGATTAGTAATGAAGTGTAACCTTATCTCCAGAAACATTTGAAATTGTGTGTCATTGTTTTTAGCTGGAGATTTTTGCTTGCTTCAGATACCAGAGGATCTGTGACATATGTGACAATGTGGTATGCAAGGGGGAAGATGTGAGACAAGGTGAGAAAGGAAGGCTTATTTCATCTTCCAAAATACTTTTCCTGATTACTGATGGAGAAGATAACGTGGATAAATATTTGATGTTTACTCCCTAAACTCAATCTTTTTAATTTGAATTTATCCAAATTTCTGTATCTCTAGAGAAGAATGAAAATGAACATTTTGCTGAGAAATGTATTATGATATTTCGAGATGTATTTTTTTTTTACTAGCTTTCAGAGTCTCTGTGTTTTTCAGATTCAGCTAAGGTACCATCAGATCTTGCAAAGCAATGTATACAGAAATTGACAGTCACGAAACACTAATAAAAGTTATCAAGCTTGTTGTCTTTCTAAAACTGCATGTTCTTATTTTCCTTATCAAATACAGCATATTGTGAATGAGAGCTGCTTTATTTATTTAACTAAATTTTTTGAAACAATAATAAAAGGTTTCCATGAGTGTTTTGCTGGAAAATTATTATTTTTTCCTCCTAAGAAACACTGGCTTTCCTTCAGAAGTGTAGCTACAGTTCAAATCTGGAGCTAAATCATATTAACATTAACAATAACCTGCATATAGGGAACAGGTTAAAATATCTTTATATTTAACTGGTGTGTTTTGGTGTTGTGGCTTCAGCGTTTTTTGCCATTTTAGGTGGGTTTTCTTTGTTTGCTTTTTAGAGGGAAAAGGTATTTTTTGCTGTTGTTTTTTTCTTGATTTGTTTTTAGGAACAAGTCAAAGGTCAAAGAATTCAGGTCATAAAGAAATTCATAGCAATATCTGGTAAATCAAAGGTTTGAGATAGGACACTGTCCCTTGCAGGAATAATATAAATTCAGATGATATTTTAAGTATCAGTGGCAGTGCATGTGTTCACTGGCTTAGAATTCTTGTGGAAGTTGCACAAGAGGAGACAAATTCATCCAAGTCTAGGAAAGTGGCATTGTGAAGGAGCTTCAATATGGGATAATTTTGTATAGTGTTACTTCTATTCTCATTTACATTTATCACTACCAAAAATTAGTTGGGGTATGATTTACATAGTTTCTTAAGGAGCTTACATGTATGAAAATAAAATTTGGATTATGAAATCTGAATTTTAGAAGCTGTTTGCTAGCTGTAGTGTTTAAAGGGAAGTGGTGCATGTTAAATCACCAACACCCAACAGTTATTTTAGTATATTGCCCAATAAAGGGCACTGTTTAGACATACTATGCAATAAAAGTGATTAATTGAGCCAAACTGACTGCACTAAGAAAAATGAGATTAAATTGGTAAGCTTGACTTTTTCATGGATATGTGCATATTCTCACTATTCTAGAATATTAGAAACTCCCTTTTCATATTAGTTGCACCAATGCAAATCTGTGTTGGTCTGCTGGATGACATATAAACTTTCCTTAATTCCCCTGGCTAATACCCATCAGCAGGAGTCTGTGGATGTGCTTCTGTCTGTGCTTGGTGCTGTGCAAGACAAGAATTGAAATAGATCCACTGTACTTCATCTGTGGTACAGAAGTTTTGATACTGCAGATACCAACAGCACAATTCAATGCATGCATGGAAAATCTAAGATTCTCTGTCCAATTGCTTTGTGGTTATCTTGATTTAAAAAAAAAAAAAAAAAAAAAAAAAGATTGAATTTGCCAGTATGAAACTGGTGGTACACATAGTCTTAAGGACATTAGAGAAAAAAAGTTGAACAAGAAGAAACCTCAAGTTGAACCAGAAACCTCAAGAAGAAAAATTAGGCTAACCAAAATAACCAAACCAGAGCAAAAGAAGATGAAATTCATTGACTCTGCAACTTAATGTAGTATTTTGCATTGTTCTGGCCTCTGCATTTTTTCTCAGGTGTAGATCTGCAAAGAGAGCATTTACCCCTTTTCTGAGAGCAGCTGGACATTGGATAGGAGGAGACAGGGAAGAGGAAGTTTTCAAGTAATGATGTGACTTGCCATATAACAGAGACTTGAAAGTTGCTGGGCAGAGCAGGGAACTGAGGTGCAACCAGTTGTAGGAATGATGGAGGAAAAGGTTGCTCTTATTTTTCCCTGTTATTTTTCTTCCCTAAGGGACAGTCATTTCTATGATGTTGTTTGCAATAGGCAAGCTATTGTAAGCTAGCTGATCTGAGAGAAAGCATGAGGAGGGAACACATTAGGCCAGAGTGAGATTTGTCTCTAGTCTTTTCTTATTTTCTCATTTCTGCTCCATTCAGAGGGTTTTTTTCCATGTTATGTATCTGGTTTTCCAAATTAGTGTCTAATACAGCTCAGTCTAGAGAAAAAAAGTAGATATAAAGGGGGAAAAAAAGTAATGTTTTGAATTGCCTGTAAAGATCACCTGTAAGAAAGAAAATTGGCAGGTTTGCTTCCAAACTGTTGCTGAATCAAATCTTGTCATAGTCATAAAAGAAATAAAATAAAATAAGTTATTAGAGATGCTATGCAAAATTTTCCAGATGGCAAAGCCTCTGGAACTTTTAGCCTGATTACAAGCAGTATGAATAACTGACCCTGATGGTTACCAAGACAGCAGCCACCACGATGGTGACCTTTCCTTATCATCAAGTGGGTTTGTGTAGATGTTAATGGAGAGCTCATGCAGACTTAACACTAAGGCCAGTGTTTTGGGGCATTTCAGCTTTCCCACAGGGAATTGGCTACTGAAGGAATTTTTTTGCTTTGATAAATGGATTTCCACCTGAAACTTTGGGATGGGTGTCAGGGCATTTTCTTGGCATCTGTCCTTAACAATCCAAATTCTGTGTTAGCCGGTTTGGTCCTATGTATAGTGCATGAATTCACTGGGAGCAACCAGGCATGTCTGAGAAACACAGTAACAAGTATTATAACTTGGGAGGTGTTTTCAGCATGTGGCATTTAGATATTTGACAGTGCACATGCAACTGTTTTGAAGTAGCTTACGTAATGCACTGTGCAAACAGTGATGGTATAGGCACTTAGTGAGGAAATATCTGGGATAATGATGCACACAGGTGAGTAACTGGGTCCAAAAATGCCTCTGACAAAACTTAACATATCGCAGTGTATGGGGAGATGAATATTCTAAGAATAGGATGATAAAGTCAGAATGCATGTAGATATCTTTGTCCATAAATACTGAGTTTAGGGAAATTTTCTTAGAGTTATGCTCTCATTGGACCTGACCTTTTTAAGTCGGAAACATACCTAAAATACCAAATTCTTCTACTTCCCTGTGCACTACCTCCAGTAATTTCAGAAGGGCAGGCAGCTCTCTGACACTTATTTGGAGTAACAAGGTTATTTACCTTAACTATATACAAGACATCTAAACCATTAAATTAAGAATGGATTTTATGTATTTTCTTAGAAATTTAATTACAACTTCATTTAGATATAGACTAGCAATTAATGTGAATGAAAATGCTGGATGATTTTATATGATTTGCAGCTTGACAATTCAATGAGTTGGCTAGGGCATGATAATATCTTCTCCAGTATTTTTGTGTAGCATATTAGAATGAGTCTGTGGCTTAAAGCCTTTTCCAACCATCTACAAAGAGCAATTTTCATTCACTATGATTAGAAATGAGTTTGATATGAGGTCAGGAGCTGATTCACTAAGTACTTTGACCTCCTTTCAGTGTCTTATTGCAACACTAAATTCTGTCCTTTTTTCACTTTTGTCCCATCAGCTGAGTTCACATCTTCTTTCTGTGTATGTGTAGAGGCTTTTCCTCTACTTTGTGGTTTTGTTTAGTCACTGGCACTCCCTTTTGTATGTATGTATGTATGGCTATAAATACATCTTCCTACTTACAAACATCAGATCATTTTGGCATAATTTTTTTGTACATTAACTGAAATTTTGTCTCCAGAAGGTAAAGATAATTCATCCCATGGAAGAGCTGAGCTCAGGTCACACATGTGTGTGTATACATCTCTGTTAAATTGCTTGATACTCAGAAGGGATCCAGAGCCTTTCCTGCAATTTCTGTGTAGCTTCAAGACTCTAACTAAATTGTTATTGATATTGATGTTTCATGGAGAATTTGTCAAATTGGCTATTGGAATTCCAAACTGGATCAGTCATACTAAACAATTTGTATTTAAAATACATTATGAAAGATGGGATGAAATTTATAAAAGATAGAAAGCAACAGGAAAATCTGTCATGAAATTATCATACTTTACCAGTCAACCTATATTTCATAGTTTTTTTTTTCCTCTGTATGTCATAACATTTTTAACATGAATATGCATTGCACTTATTCTTCTAGTTTATTTTATTATAGCTTGTGATGTTAAAAGGAAAATTTTATTTTGGATACTCAAAATTTTGATTATCTAGGCATTTTTTTGGTCTGTAAAATCAGTCTTACTGAAGTCATTAGCTCTACTTTGTTTGAAGGTAATTATTGCTCTTTTTTATTATATGTATCTATTATGGTATTAATGAATATAATTTAGATTATTGAACCTGATAATTCTTTTGGTGAGTTCACAGCAAGGGCACTTTGGGCTGAATGAAAAGTTGTAGAATTGTAATCAATAAACCAATTAATGTTTCAATAGTGTACACTATTAGGCAGTGGTGCAATGCTGATCTTACAGCAGTCTTTAATGTTTAATCTTGAAGAGGAGTAAGATGTTACTCTCCTTTTTTAATTTGTGCTTTTAAAAAAAATAATGTGAGAGTCGTGAAAAGTAAGAGCAAGTTTCTTCAAATTATTCTATCAAATAAATCACTTTTGAATAGGTCCTAGCTTTAAGAAACATCAACAACAAAGATAAACAATGAAAATTGTGTAATTTAAGAGATTGTTTCAGCTTCTTAAAACGCAATTTGTTTAGGAAATTAAATGCCTATTATAATATTCTGAGTGCTATCAATGGAATTAAGTGAGGTTTTTATTTTCAGGAAATGATAAACTGTGTTGAAGACTGTGCCACACCCTGCAGTTTCTCTTCCCCCTTGTTTTAAGATTAAGAGCCTCAAGTATCATTAACAATCAAGGCAGGCTTTCCTACAGGAACAGTATCATTACAAATAAGTAGCTTAGCACTCTGTGCACGTTAATGCACAGAACAAATCCTAGCACTGATTTGCAAGCTCTAAAACCCATTAGAACACAGGCCCCAAAAGGGGCAAATCACTGAAATGTACTAATTATCGGTCAGGCTCTTCAGAAAGACTTTGGGTCAATGCCAGGCATTTTTAACATTTTCACTAAGTCTAGACTGAGTTTTCTGTTTGGTTCCCTCAAAGAAACTTGTAGGTAGAGAATTTGTTTAATTCACGTATGTATTGAAACCTTATGGATTTATGTGAGGTTTTCTGTCAGAAGAAAATCCATATTTAGTGAGTTCCGGAGCATTGCTGGAATAGGAAGGGCTCTCACACTGAGCCATTTCTGAAACCTAAATTTAGCCTGTGCTTGGTTCTTGAACCTGGCTCAGGTTGTATCACCATTGTTGCTTGTCTGTCTGTTGCTGGGAGCTGAAAAGCAGTCAATGTAAAATAATAAATGCATAAATGTTGACATCGATGTCATGCCTGGTGCACTGCAGACTGTCTGGGGCGGGGAGATTCTCTGTGAAAAATGGACAATGTGTGAATTTATGGCTCTGTCAGGTCCTTCTCATGTCTAAGGGAATGGGTGTAGTGGTTATCGACCAGCAGAGAATTTATATCTGGGATTGACTATCGTTTTTCAGTACAATGGGTTGTTTTTCACAAGTCTCATAAATAATGTTCAGCTTTTCATTCAAACTGATGAGTATACCAAAAAGTATTTTTTGCTTTCTTTCTGCTTAGTGTTCAAACACTGATGACATCTTGCCACTTTCTTCTGCAGCTTTTATATCTATGAGGCCTGAGAGAGAAAAGAAGATAAACAGCTATAGAAGTGCCAACTTGCTTATTTTTTTTAAGCAGTCAGAAGCCATCTGTTAAAGGACATGTACTGACACTGTCTTTCATCCTGGCTGAGTCAGTGGTGATGGGAATGGCTCTCTACACTTTGGCGTCTCAGGTTGAAAATGTTCCAGGAAGGTGGAAACTGAAGCTTCCACTAAGTGAATGGATGTTCACTGGCTTCAGTGAAACTTAATGTATTTTTACAGTACAGGAGAGACTGGCATGTTTTAAAAGCACATATTCCTTCATATAGGAGCTGATGAAAGCAACCACTCATGGTCAGGTTTGTTCTACCTACCAAGAATAAATCGATCATTTGCCTATTTGGTAGGAGGACCACAGTCCTACACCATGCTTTCTTTCAGCTGCATTTGTGGGAGCAGGGGAGAGCGTAAGAAGACCAGGTACTTCAAATAGTCGTAAAAATTCATTGTAGGCTTTTCCAGCCTACATTCTTCATTTGTGAGCAGGTTGCCCTGTGGAGCTGGTGGAAAGCATTGACCACAAAACTTGTGACTTCCTAAGTTTCACAGGGAAATCAGATGTCAATGTTAGGGATATAGAGCCTCCTCTGGTGTGACTATCCTTCTGTCCTCTTCAGAGCCAAAGTAGCATTCACTCCTTTTCTCCATTAACCGTGTTGGACCCCAGAGCTGTCAGCCCACTTAGTGCTTGTCCAGCAACTGTGTACTTTGGCAAGCTACACTGAGAACAATACTGCAGCTTAATTCCCAATTTAGCTTGAAATGAGCCAGCTTTGCTTTTGCTAGTAGTGTAGGCACAAAAAGTTCGATGGCAGCTATTTGCTGAGGTACTCAGTCAGAATCTCCTGGATTGGACAGTCCTTAATGGACTGATACAATGGATACACTCTCACATCAAATCTGAGTAGTAGGAACTGTTGTACAGTTTACACCACAGCTGTAATGGGTCTCCTGGGGATCTGCACCTTATAAAACATTGAGAGCTGGGTATGACTTCTTTTTTTTTGCAGAGGAAGGGATTGTTTTTTGTTTGTTTGTCTTTTGGGCGGTTGTTTGGTTGTTTTGTTTGGTTGGTGTTTTGGTGGCATTGTATTTCTTTTGGTTTTCCCTTCAGCTTCATTCTACCTCAGAACAAAGATGTACCCATTCTTAAAATGCCAACTATGTCCTACTTTTTTCCTTTCAGGAAGAAAATTCCATTATACTAATTTCTAATGCTTTTCCTGCACTATCATACAAATGGAAGTACTACATGGGTATATATTACAATGCATTCCTTTTCATAATAAGAGAAAGTGTGATTTAGAAATGCTGAAGTGGATAAACAAATAGTTTTTTTCTTAATCTTTATTTTGGTTTATTTTAGTATTCTTCAGCTGTGTTTTAACTGCTGTATGTTAATTTGGATTTTTTCCCCTTGTGTCTTTGTGAAAGCAGATTGTTGTTGCAGTTGTAGTAGATCACCAATCAACACTGAAATATTTTGCCTGGATTTTGAACTCTTAATATCAGGGTTAAAGTATATTTGAATTAGGTTTGGTTTGAATTATTTCTTCCTCCTCTTTGAGGGGAATACAATTAAGGCTGAAACAAGATCTTTTTCTTAATAAAGAGAGAACAGTGTATCCGCTATGTGTATCTTTATCCTCAAAAGTCTCAGAAGTTAATTCATTAGAAGGGAAACTAAAGTTGTGATTAGGTGATAAGGCAGCATGCTTCCACACGGAAGATTTAAGTCCAAATTTACAGCTTTTTCTTCATTCTTTGGAGTAGCTTCTAATAAGAAGACACAGTATAATTTCTTAACAATTTTCCCCTTGTCATACACTGAATTGCATTAATTGAAAATGCATCCAGAGCCTCAGGTATAAGAATGAAATATATTCAGGAGTTCCTGCACTGAACACCTCCTATCCCATGGCAAGGGACCATGCTATTAGAAACTCTGAAGAAGTGCAGGGTGAAACTATTTCTGAATGCAGGTCTGATGTTAGCTGTGTGAGACCATTTTATGGTTGGATTTGGGGTTTGTTTTTATTGTATTTTCACTTCAAAAGAGAACTTAACTGTAGCTGAGCAGTAATACTTCACCAGGCTTTGCCTGCTATAGCCTGCTAGGCATAACTCCCCTGGGAACAGCATACTCCCCTCAGATGCCTCTGAACAGACAAGGTTTCTTTTCCTTGACCTATGGATTTGATCCCAATCTACAGGGATCCTGGAGCACAACTGATACTCTCTCCCTTGATCCATCTGAAAGCATGTCATGTTGTTATACAGCTGGTGGGTTTAGACAATGTATACACATAAAAGGCTCAAAGAGAAAACACTGACTTTGTTTGCTTATTCTAGCATGGTCTTTTTTTATCCATTATGAAACTGAGATCAAGTGCACAGTGGTGCTGAAAGGAAAAGGCTTGTCATGGACAACCAAGGGAAAGCGTGTCCAGTGATGAGGATCAGTAGAGGAGGTGCATCTGACTAATGTGATGCAGAGTTAAATATGTCTCAAGCTCCCATAAATGTGAGTGACAAAGGAGCCTTGCCATTCTTTGTAAGCTTCACCCTTTATGAATTGGTATACTTTTCAAAGCACAGTACTCCCTTTCCATATCCCCCATGCCAGTGTAGGTTTTGTGTCTAATCCCTTGGAGTTTATCCGTGTGTCTAAAATGCCTCCCATAAGCTCACTGAGAGCTTACATCCAGAAAGTTGAATAAGCAAGTAGGATTTCTTGAATAGTACTTCATTTATAAGAATTTCCATGCATGGTACTGTGGTCAAAATTGTGTTGATAGCCTGTGAATTTCTCAAGAGAAGAAAGATTATGTTTTCATAATTTATACAGAAAAAATATTCTTCTTTCCGCTGATATTTGTTTGTGGGTTGGGTTTCTGCTTGCTTCTCAATGAAAAAAGTTGTATCTTTAGAGATGTAAGTATGTATGTTATTAATCATTTAATAGATGTGATGCTGTGCCACTCAAAAATGATATGCTATGATAAAGCACTGAGATCTGGTGCTCAGTCTCTTAACTTCTTTAAAGATTTTGAATAACCCTTGGTAGCTCACTTATCTCTGTAATTAATTTCACATCTGTGAAGTAAAAGTGATTCTTGCTTTTTCTCTTCCTCATATATATCATTGTTAAATAGATGAGAGAAAGATTTTTTTTTAAGAGAATATTTCTATTAAACAAATTGAGCTAGCTGTATCTTATCTAGTTTTTCCGTTAATCCTCTAATTTATCCAAATGAGATTATTGAAAGTAAGAAAGTCCTTTTTCACTGTTGTAGAAGAGTAAGGAGAAATAAAGTATTTTCAACGATAATGAAATTAGGAATCATTATTACATTTTTTGAAACAGAGAGCTCTATTCTTGCATAAGTATGAGGACATTTTTTTTTTTTCTGTTTTCCAAAGTCATATTAATTTTTCCATTTGTTCCCATTGATCAGTTTGGGGTTTACACATAAAAACATAATGCTTGCTAAGATGAATATGTCTTTACATTATATATTATATATATATAAAGATATATTATATATTTATTATTTATTTTATATATATAGATTTTATTTTTTTTCCCATAATACATATATCCTTTTAATTCCTTGCATTCAAATGATAGCTTAGACTATTTTTATAGCTCTCCTTACTGTGAAACTCATGCCATTTCATCCAGTGAGTGATTCAGTCTCTGAAGTCTGACAAAGCAAATAAACTTCTAACAGCACAGTGAACAACAATGTTGTACCTTTCAGAACAGCAGTATTACCTTTAAATCACTAATTTGTCTTTGCAGGGCTTAGACTATAGAATAGTGGGTTGCATTTAGTGTTGGTGCATATTGTTACTGGAATGAGTATTCAGGCAGCTTAGTAATGAGGAAGAGAAAAGCAAAGTTCAAACATGCTGTCTCAAAACCTAGTAGGTAAGTTGCTCAATAATTAAACATTTGGGTGAGATCTGGGAACAACTAATGATTTCTAAAATGAAGGTTCTGCCCTAGCTGTGTAAAGTGGACACTTTCAGGGTTTGACAGCAGCTGAGATGATGTTTTTAAAATCATGGTTTTATACAAGGATACCTACTTATTATCATAAAAATGTATTTTCTTTACCTATTAAATTGCAAAAACCATTTCAACTTCCAGTGTAGCTGCAAAAATACATTTAATTTTCAACATATATTTTCTTTTGCCTCTGAATTTGAACAAAAGTGGTTTCAGTGACTTTAACTAATGGAAATACCACAAAGTAGGATTTGGATTATTATATAAATTCTTTATATTATTCTGAGAGTCTAAGAAAAATACCAGAACTTAACTTTCAAAGTACATGCTTCAGTTTCTAAGTTTTGGGGCATGCAAAATTGGGGCTTGATTATCTTATAACAAGCACCTATTATGTATGTTTTCTTATAATAAGCACCTATTATGTATGTTTAGTGATCAGCATTATTAATGTTGTGTCTGCAGTAATGGCTGTTAATGCTAATATCATTCTAAAATAAACAGAAAAAAATGGTTCAGTTCGAAGGGAAGGGACCCACAAGGGCAGTCTAATCCAACTGCCTCTTGGATTTTGCTTTCTGATATAAGTTTGATTGATTCTGAGAGTACTGGGTAAAATACCTAAAATCATTATCTGAGTGATAAATATTTATAAAACAATAGAGGTTATGTATCTACACATAGAATTTGCAAGAGAAGAATTTCATACTAACTCAAAATCCAGGACATCTACCTGCTGGCAAGGCCAAATTGCAAGGCCAAATTTCTAGCTAATTGGAAAAGAACAAATCTAACAGCAAACTCTTTACCTTGCACAGATCAAAAAGTTACTCAGCTAAAGGCTATCTATAGCTGGATTTGTTATTTTGAAATTTTGGGGAGTTTTGGTTGAATAAAAGCTTATAAAAATTCCTATTATTTGTTATAGAAGATCAAGCCTTGACTCGCATTAGAGAAACTGTTTTGATTTCTGTGCATATCACAACCTTCCAAATCATTGCTGCCTTAAAAGCAACCTCACCCTTTTCTCTCCTCTCTCAGCTTATTTCCTAAAATACTGTAATTTTTATCTTTGTCACACATGTCAAGAGTTCATTCTTTCACCTACAGGAATTTCTGTGATTCTAAGTGCTGCTGGATGACAGTAAGCTTAGACTGGATGTTAGGAAGAAATTCTTTACTGTGGGGGTGATGAGGAATTGGAACTGGTTGCCCAGAGAAGCTGTGGATGCCCCATCCCTGAAAGTGTTCAAGGACAGGTTGGCATGGTCGAGTGGGAGGTGTCCCTTCCTACAGCTGCAGGGTTGGAAATAGATGATCCTTAAGGTCTCTTCCAACCCAAACCATTCTGTGATTCTGTGATTCTACAGTAGAAAAACAACAATCTTAATTTAAAAGACCAGTGGATGTGTTTTGGAAGTTTTTTTTCTAAAATTGATAAAGGAGCATTTAGACAATTTTTTCTGCTAGAATTTCTGCTGAAACCTTAAAGCTATTGAGGCTGTTGAGAAAGTGGCTGTGACTATATCTATGCAATGCAAAAAATTTTAAAGTATAATCATGTGAGGTTTTTAAGGTTTGTTGCCATTTATAAAGAATTATTTTAATTTCTTTTGTACTGACTTTTCTCGTAACTTTTTAATCTAAGTTTGTGCTAGTAAATTATTTTAGGTTTTGAGATTCTGCTTCAGTGCTATATACATTTTTATGTAAAAAAAGAATCTCTAAAATTCAGATTTTTTCAAAGCTACATTTCATGTTATATTTGCATTGCTTTTGCTAAAATACAAATTATTTTCTTTTTATTTTTCTTCTGGAAGAAGTGAAAAAGAAAAGCTGGCTTTGAAATCAGCCAAGTCCTAGTATGATTTTACTTTTCATGGTGAGTAAAAATAGAAGGAGTATCTTAGTAATTTTTTTTTTGTTTTCTTCAGGAAAACATTTTGGAAAAGAATAGGAGATTTAAGGAGGTGCATAGAAAACAAATATCATTGTAAGTCAATTGATTTTCAGCAGGCTATTTACTTGTAGAGCCTTTCTAGACCAAACAGTGAGACAGAGTGGATAGGTGGTGTCTCAGCACCTTTCATGTGACTAGCATCTTTCTGGAATAAATAATCTGAGCCATTTTTCCTAGCGATGCTTGTGGAATGCTTTGATGTGCAGGTAGAGAAATAGCGTATCTTTGTTGCTCTAAGCGAAGCTGGAGGCAATTGTGTTGCACCAGATTTTGAAAAGACAATTACTTATGAGTCTGATATCACTGGCATTCAAAGTCAGAGAACTTTTGGCTTTCAGTTCCTATTCCTTATAATAACTTCTGTGGGTTTGATTGCTGAGTCTTTTATCTCTGGCAACATTTGAGATAGCATAATATTGTGTCAAAAGCAAGTGGGAAATTTTGAGATGGGCCTCCAAGTTCTGGTCTGGCTAGTGTGTAAGTCAGTATTTGTGTGCAGTACTGACAGGTGGAGATGGAATTGTGCACATGGAGGAAAGGTCTGCTGGTGCATACTGAGAACCTACACAAGCATGTAGAAGTTCTAATCCCTAGTCCCTGGTCAAATTGAGAAGTAACATTGCTTTATAATTGTATTCTGCACTTTTTGTTTTGTGTTGTTTTAGATGGTCTTGAGAATTAATTACACAAATATTTCAGTGAAGTGATTTTTTCAGCATCAGTGATCTCCCACACATGGACGAGCTTAAAATAGCTATTACACTGATTTGATGGACAGGAACATGATAGGAAAACTTAGGTTAGCTTGGAATTTCTAATTAAATAGCATAACAGTTAACTTTTAAGGCCAGTGAAAATAACACAATGGCGCATTAACAGGAGTTATTTCAAAGAATTTGTGACATCTCATTTCAAATTATTTCCCCAATGTTCAAGAATATCTTCTTCTCTGTGTTTGCATATGTTGAGTAAAATTGAATCCCTAGATAGTTTGTCATGATTCATTTTTGTGGAAACTATTGAAACTGCTCTTTACTCTTCAAATTTGACACAAGCCCTTTTGCAGTTTAACAGTGCTGTGATTTCAACACTGGTATGTTTTTCTTTATCAATACTTCATTCTTGTTCTTCACTTACTCTATAAATGATGGATTTCAGAAAGGTTTTTGTTTTTTTTGGAGGGTTAATTCTTTTTGTCCCTGTGTCCTCTCTACCACATACGGTCTGAGATTTATTTTTGAAATTCAGCACTTGAAAGTGTTGCTGTGAGGCTTATACCATGCTGCCTATTCCTCCTCTCTCTGTGGGAAGTCCTGGTTAGGCCTCAGGCTTGTCTCACACATGCACCAAATTGTCATTCAGAACAAGAATACAGAGATCTACTGTTGCTCGGTATTAGCTTACATTTTGGCATCCTTCAGTTGGAAATTATTTCATTCCTACTGATGTGGTGAGTATTTTTCATAGGATCATAGAAATTAGGATTCCTAAAAGCTAATTGGATTGTGTAGCATCAGCCTCAGCTATAACAGGAATTTTCTGGACTGATTTGGAAAAGTGAAATCTCAAATTAAACACCTTTTGCCTTTCATCTCATTAGACTGGAGGGGGGGGAGGTGTGTATGAAATCTCTCTTTTTTTAAACTTTTCTTTCTATTATTTCCTTGATTTTTTTCTATTTAGCCTCCCAACAGCTTTCATTATGTGTCTTAACTGTTTTTACGTTTTAAGCCTTTAAGGGTTTTAAACCTTCATTTTAAAGGTTGATATTGCAAAAGAACATGTTAAAAAAAGCTGAAAACATTATTAGATATTGAAATGCTTGCAACAGGGATGAGATATAATTTTCCTGTCTTCAGGGGAATTTACAGTTACTATTACAAATTAAATGAGTCTGCATGTATATTTTAATGCATAAAAAGTTTTATTCTAAAAAAAAGTGTTTTCACAATATAGGAAGCAGTATGCAAAGCTATCAGCTATCAGTCAATATTTTAAAGTTGTCATATATTCTAAATTTTCTAGTGCTGACAAAATGAGATAATTTACAAGGCAATTTGCAGTATGGCATAAATATATAGCATTCATCAGATAAAAATGGTTGCTGAAGAATTATACCATATTTAGTAGCATTAACTTTTTTGCCCTTTACCTAATGGCATAAAAATTCTTCTGGAATGAAAATAGTTCTTTTCTTGAAATATATCCTCCATTAATATTTCTTGTAATTTCTGTTATGTATCACCAATCATATCTTGGCACTTTGCCTATCATGGTGGATATGCTGTTAGAGTTGCAAAACCATTTAATCTAGAAGACCTGGAACAGTGCATTAGATTTACAGCAGAGAAAGAGAGAATATAGGAAGAAATGTAATTTTCCAGAGTCTCTTGCTAATGGAGATTGGATGCCTACCAGAAATGATGCTAAGGAGATCTGAGGTATGAGAGCAACAGAGACAGGAGAGACCTTCTGCTCTGTTGCCATTCAAGCTGTAACCTGCTATGACAGTTGTCAACATTGCCCTTTCTGATTTCTCCCAGTTGTATTCCATTTATTATAAGCACATCAAAGAGATGCCTGCTGGGCATCCAGAGGAGAGTCACTGCAGGAGGCTGGCTAAGAGATTTAGTCAAAAGTATCCTTGCCCCCTGCTATGAGCAATAATTTAATGAGCACTTCACAACAACAATTTCAAAACAGGTATGCCCCTTGCTTTTAGTGCAGGGAAGAGGTGAGAAGAGTGGGCTTCCAAAATGCATCACATGTTTTTTTTTTTGGAACTGGAATCCGGGCCCCTGTCTTTTTGTCTTGTTACAGTGAGCAGAGTGTAGAATTAAGTTAAAAGCTTGACCTGGTATACAAGATGCATGGTGTTTGAAAGCAGACAAACACTGCAAGGTTTTCTTACTGATTCCTCAAAGATTTTTTTTTATTATTATTTTTTTTTAATCTTTGAAAATAAGAAGTAAGAAGGCCTTTATCTAATTGGGGGGTGGGTGGTTTTTTGTTCCTTATTTGTTTCTTTGTGGTTTGTTTTTGTTTTTCAATTTTAAAGGGAAGGTAGATATTACTAAAACAATAGACAAAGGGCAATGTATAAATCTCAAACTGTTTTATGGAATACAAGACAAAAAATTAGTGGGATAAACCAATACAAAGCCTGTAATGTATTGGAAATGTTTAAATGAAGATAATAAGTAAAACAGGTAAAACAACTAAATGACTCCTAAAAGAACTGCACAAAATACACATATACACAGGAGAATCATCCAATGAAGTACCCAGAAAATAGCATTACCTGGTGAAGGGCTAGGTATTTTGGTTATATTTTGCAAATCCAGTTAACTCTCTGAAATATAGACACACATTTATCCTTAGCACACATTTCACAGGCACAGAATTAATTACTTAACTCCTGAGCCACAAAATTATCCTTGTATTAATGTCCTATAGACTTCTTATAGATCAGTTCCAGTCTTTTAGATTATTCACTAGAGTTTACAAAATCTGTTGTTCCATGATCCTAATTTAATTTCATTTTCAAAGAGAAACTGTAGGAAGCCATCACCAGTACACTAATATGGGGCAAGCTGTTACTAATATCAAATCAGAATTCATTAAAACACGATGCTGGAGATATCAATCCTTTATTACAGTCAGGTTATGCCAGTGCATTTCTGTCAATGCAAAAGGTGAATAGTTCACTCAGGATTTCTAGTGCAGTTGCTCATAATTAGCCTACAGGATGTTGAATGTCAGTTTGTTACATATTTATGCCCTTGGGGTCTGAATATTCAGTTTAACATATCATATAATGGACCTTCCCATTATATCGTGCCTTGTTTCCACTTTTTCTTTTCTTCTAGTGAATAAGGAAATCTCTTTTTTACTTGCTAGAAAGCCTGTTTTTACACAAACCAGCATTTTTTAAATGAAATTGATCAGTCTCATTTTCTCACTTTTTCTGGGTCCTACTATGACTTTTAAGCTTCAGAGAAAACAGACAGCTGGCTTTGTAGCTTGTAGGAGTGTGGATATCACCGAAGTCTAGATAACATTAATGTGACTGGGAGTTAATTTGCTTGTCTACGTGCTCTGCATTGTGGGGTGCATCTTTCGGTAAAACAGTTGTGCTGGAAAAGCAGTCTGCTTTCAGAGCTGGGTAGTATGAATAAGAGGAGATAAGAGGATTCACAGCCAGAATAATTTCTAACTGATGCTGTTAAACCTTGATTTAGGATATTTCTGCACAGCTTGGCCCATGCTCACAAAATGAAACTGGTGGACTGTGCTGAGATCATAGGCAGTGATTAAACATTTATAGTTAAGGTAGTATACTATGGTATTGCTGCTGCCCAGAGGCAAAGCATTGTAATGCAGATTCAGTATTGCTGCTGCAAGAGCTTTAAAACAAAAGGGGACTTAGAGTCTCTTCTTTGGTACTGGCTCCTGGCTGTTCTTAAAACTACATGTATTCCTCTCTATTTTAGTAGGGGGTCAGAGGAAAAGTAAATGAAGGCTGCTAAAAACGCTTCAAACCTGCACTTTCCATCCTTCGTCTGTCCTTTGGACTGTCCTCTGCTTCAAGTTTACTCCTATGTATATTAGGTTACTCTGCTTTTGTAAACTGGTTTATGCAATTAAATTCTGCCACCTTAATGAAAGCCTACATAGCTGTGTCAGTGGTGAAGGCACAGTGGTAAGACAGGTAGGTTAACTAGAATGTGTGCTATTAGAGAGCCTCAAGTTGCTGTAGACCTTTGGATTTTAAAAGCATTCCCGTCATATTGGCTATCACTTTAAGTATATATATGACAATCATGTTTAGAATGGGTGTGTGTGTCTTGTTTATTTTTAAGTGCTTGTAAGAAATGATTTCTTGACTGCCAGCAGCAGCTGCTACTATTCAAGAGTCCCGTGTTTTGCTTTGTTTGTATTTATTTGCATACCAGAGACTACTGTTTGCATAATAAGACCACTTCTAATTTAAGTCCCTGTATGGCTGAGAGCACACACATCTCACCATGGTACTTTTATTGTGCTATCCTGAGACCCGGTTCAGCTTTCTTTCTCACAAAGTGTTGGTAATGTTTGTTGTTCTGAAGTAGGGTCATAGCAAAATGGTTTGGATTCTAAGTGTCGTAATTGTTATGCTTTGAATTTCCTGATGTTGAAAGATTGTTGGAAGAGGAAGTGAGGAAGGGAGTTAAGGACATAGATTATCACATCTTCCTGATGCACATGGAACAGTTAAGCAAGCACTAGTTTACTGCAATAAATGGCATTGAGAAAAGAAAAATGGCTGTCTGCTAAAGTCTCATAGAGGAGAAAATTCTGAGTTCCCATGGTACATGCAGAAAATACTTTAACCTTTTTTAGTCTGCACTTACTGCTACAACATTGGAGTTACACTTTTAAAGTCACTTTGTAAGCATGTATACCATGTGCTTAGAGAGTACTTTTATGATGAAATTACATACCTGTGCTATGATTAGCTAGTGCTTGAGCATAACAATTAATGTGATTTAAAAAGAAGTACTTCCTTGGGGGGACACCTACAGCAGGGGTAATTGTGCATTAGTAAATTCTTAATTCACATGTTGCTGAATATAAACAAATCTGAAAACTGAGCATGACCTTTTCTCTGTAAAGGCTTAGAGATTTTGACTGGTTTCTTAGAGAAAACAGGGTCTGATTGGTCCCTGTAAGAGATAAATGGCACCATATCAGAAGTGCTGCTGCTTTCTTAACTGGTGTTTATATTTTTATGAAATTTAGGTACCATAAGAGTGCCAGCCATGTTTCACAAGCACGTGAGTCATGTCAGCACTTGAAAAAGAGAAGAACATAGTTATTTGCCAGCAAAATACAATTAATGGCAACATCTTGTTTTAATGCAGAGTTTTGAAAACAGGGATGACCTTTAAAAGTTGTATTGTCTTTTTGCTACCTTATGACAGAATCTATACAAGCCTGATTTGTCACAGCCCAGTATCATCATTTGAGGAGATTTGTGAAACTTCTTGCTGTTGCTTATCTTGCTCTTTTTTATCTTGTTTGTTTCTTTCTGCATTTGTTTATCCTATCATTCAACATAAAGATAACTTAAGCTTCAACCACTGTGAGGAAAAGGGAAGAAGTGCAAACCCACACCTACATGAACATCAGCATGTCAGAAAAAAACAGGCATTTGTATGAGAGGAGGATTAGTGTGTCTTTTTATGGCCTGCAGAACAGGAAAAGGAGAGATGGAGCAACAGCAATATATAGAAAAAAAATTAGGGCCTTTGTGCATAATGCCATTACAAAGGCAAGGTGTAACATAAGGGTTTGGGAATAAGATATATTGGAGACATAGGAGTTTCTTCAGGTGTCTTTTCTTTGACCTTTAGGAACTGTTTTGTGGCTTGCTTTGCTTGACTATATCCTAATATAGTGTGGTTTTGTTTGTTTTGAGTGAAGGTGAGAGATTTGATTGTTTGAAAAATGCTTTGAAATTCTTGGATGGAGACAAATGATTCTTACTGCAGGCGGTTGGCATCATTTTTATACTTGTGTTCTATTGAGAAACAGTGAAGGGCAGGTAAAATGCCTTTCACACCTTTCACTGTCTTGCAAACTGTGTAATTGTTTACCGTGGTGTAATGTAAGTGTAAAAATGCTACTGAGCTAGAAAAAAACATCATTTTATGCTTATTTTTCGAGGTACAGATCACTACATAATGATCAAGACAGTAGCAAGTCAGGTTTTCTTGGTAGATACAGCATACCCATACTGGACAGAGTTAGGTTACTGTGTTCAAAAATTCCCTTAAGAAACCTTCTTTTTCCTTGAAGAAGATATTTCTTGTGGGAAGTTTCTCAGCAATCAGAAACACCCTCCTCTGTCTGTACAGTCTACCTCAGTGATGGCTTGAGAGTTTATCTTGAAAGAGGAGTAGGAGAATATGCACAGTTGCTGAAATAATCCTGCCCGAATGAGCATCAGTTGTTCATCCAATTTGCTGCCTCCTCCTGGGTGTGTGCCATTCCTGGTGGCAAATAAGAGTTAGATAGACTGTGCTACCTTTTGTTGAGCAGTAAACCTGAGCTTTCTACTGCTTGCAGAGCTCAAGAGCCTTTTTTTCTCAATGACATGCTTCTGAAAATGTGGCCTGACAGAAGAGGCAGTGCCTTCCTCCATTCCCTTCACTGAACACCATTTTGCATAATGATGTAGGAGTTAACTACTTGCATTCTCTTATCAGCTAGAATCACTAAGGACTTCAGTGAAATGGCTGGAAATGGGCCCAGAGAGGTGGAATCCTATAGGGTTATCAGAGTCTAGAAAAGAAAAGAGTTTTCATTAGTATTGTAGGGTTTTTTTGTTTGTTCGATAGATTGATAGATCGAGTGATTGAGTGTTTGGTGGTTGTTGGTTTTGATTTGGTTTAGGGCTAACAGCCCATGACAGGACGTTTTAAACTTTGGTAACAGTGTCATTAGCATCTGTATTTTAAAAATAATAAGACAGACTAATTCCCATGAAGTTTCCTCAGTTTGAGATATTGTTAAAGACAAAATGTGTCTCAGCCTAAAGTCACAGTGCACCCTTCAGATAATGCAAATTTCAAAACCTTACCCAGGTATATTTCAACCTAATGACCCATATAGAGGGCAGATGCCTTTTCTGTAATTGATCATAGTTTTATTTTATTGACAAATAGTAAACCTGTGTTAGGAGAAAGGCAGCTGATGGGCACAGTTTACCGAAGCACTGCTATTTACGTGTGTCTTCTCTATAAAGGACCCTTTGAAGTTAGTTCTCTTGCTAATTCATTCAGCACTTTCCACGGCAGCTTTGAGAATGGCAATGATTAATTTGTGAGTGAATAATATTTTGGTTCTGTTTGAGTCTCAAACATGACAGGATCGCAGCCCTGGAGGTCAGGTTTCTTGAGCCAGTAGTGGACTCTGTCTGACTGCTTTCTGCTGTGATTCTGTGAACCATATCAGTATTGATCAGAATAAAACTGCTTTCATGTCTGTAATCTCTGACTGCTGTAGATTAACTTTTGTTTTAACAAAATTCTGCTTGGGTAGTTTGCTGATTTTTTTTTCCTCCTTCCTTTTTTTTTTTTTTTTCAAAATCTTGATAATATCTGGTGATATAACATATTACTTGCATAAAGGGCCAGACTTAGTTTTATTAAGCTGTCTTAAGCAGCTTAAAAAGACATTCCCATTTTCCTCAAGAGTCATTGTATTGGACTTGGCTAAGATTGAGTTTCTTATTTTCTCCCCACATCGTGCTGAGAAGCAGAGTGATAGTGTTTGGGTAGGTACCTTGTGTACACCACAGTCATGAGTGCCCAGTTGTACATATTTTTTGAAAATTGTTTTCAAAAAAAGGGTTATAAATGCAGGCAAGGTTTTTATTGTCTTTGAAAAGCTACATATGACAGAGTAACCTTCCGTGAAATTTGTCAGGGAGAGAAAAAAAAAAAAATTAAAAGAGGTTGTTACAAAGTGCAATGCTAAAAGGGGTACAATGCAACAGTTAAGGAGATGTTTCATGGATCACCTAATTCTCTGGAATAGTGATAAAACTCCAGTGAAAGTTGTAGTCACATTTTGAGCTGATCAGGGAAGCTTTCTGCCTTTGTATGAGATGAGTATGTGGCTTCATATTTTCACTTACCTGTGCCCCAGTAATACCCCCTGTGTTGGAAGTGTACAGCTTTTTAGTTGCAGACAGTGAGATGGCAAGTTTAAACAAAGATGTGAGGGTTGATTACGAAAATGTGTTCCTGAGGAAATTGAACATTTGGATAGTGAGAAGTCCTCAGATGAGAGGTGGTTGTCCATAGCTATAGGGATGTTTCAGAAATCACCTGTGCCATGTTTGATAATCTCTGCAAGCTCTCTGGCTGGGAAGATCAGACCTTAAAAAAGAGAATTACTTGGAATAGGAGACAGATGAGAGAGGCAAAACCTATTTTGCCTGTTCAGATGAAGCTTTGTGGCTAATTTATTTTATTTCTTTAGCAGCTGTAAAGGAACAGTTTGAGAATCTGCTAGACCAATTAAAATCCATGTGTGTACACATTCAATTTGTATTCTAATGTTGTATGTTTAACTGTGTTAAACTAATATATGAGTGAATTCTTTTCCTTTGTTTTGTTTTTCTTTTTAAGAAGGTCTGCATGATCACCAAGATGACTTTTACTTGTTTATTAGGGGGGAAAAAACAAAATAAGAAGACACTTATTTAAAACAAGTGGTTTGTCAATATGAAAGAATAACCAACTTAAAAGAGGAAATTAAGTCAGTTATTAAAAGATGAAATAATCTATAAATAGATTCTGAAAATGTTATTAAAATAGTAAAGCTAAACCAAAAAAAGTCCTTAAGTATCAGCAATCTCTAAACAAATGGAGAATTTCTCTTGGTTCCATATTGAAATATGTGGTTCTTTTCTAATCAGTGTGCTACAACTTATGGGTAATCACAGCATCCTCCTTGCTGTAGAGCAAAATTCTGTTTTTTACAGCCCTAAGTAAAGCAAATAACAACTATTACAGCAGTAAGGCAAGGGTGGTAATTTTTTCCAAGAATGACATTTTAGCTTTATATTAATAACAAATACAATTTCACAGAATACCAGTGCTGAAAGGGTGGAGAGTTTTTTGCCAATAGGTGAAAGTGGATTATGAATGAATATCAGTGAAATTATTACAGGCAGTTAATAACATCTCCATGTATTAGTATTAGTATTAGTATAACTGTATTGTAGGTATACTGGATTTTTAAAAAAAATTATCTTCTTTGGCTTTGTAGACATGTAATGGTCTGTGTATGTTGCTAGCAGAGAATCTTATCCTTAGGCATGAAGTTCATTTATAAGAAAGTCAAATAGTCGTGTGTTGATTGACATGAGTATGTATTTTATTTATATATGGGGTTCTCTAATGAGACAGAAAATGTCACTGTTTTATTCTTTCCTTTCTTAAAAGTGATTGGGAGGAGATCTTGACTCGTGTGACTTCACTATTTATTTATTTAATTTTCTTCTATGTGTGGTAAGCTAGGAGATGCATACTGCGTAGCAGGCTGTGTTTTCTGTTGTCATTTTGAGATGATCTCCAGACAGTAAGGTCAGACAAAAAGTGTATGCCAAATGGGCCAGACAGAGGAAAGATGGTCAGATGAATTAAAAATAGAATAAGTAGATAAATATTCCAGACCTGTAAAGTGGTGGGCTTTAATCTCTCAACCTTCTTTATTGCTTTTCTTATCCTCACATACTGAGTTCCTTTTGAACAAGTAGGTATACCGCACAGTATAAGAACTTTTCATTAAGATGTCAGTTAAGATTTATTTCTAAATCTTAAAAATATCAGTATATTCATAACTTTATCATCTTAGACATTTGAGACTATTTTTCATCACATTTTGTCTCTTAAATATATCCATAGTGTTTGTTTGTTGTTTTTTTTCCCTAATGTAATGACCACAACAAAACCATCAAAACAAACAAAACAAAACAAAACAAAATAAAAAACCCACCCACCCACCCAACCAACCACCAAATAATTCCCCAACACTCACAGCTTTCTTCCTCATCTGGATGTAACAATCCTGTTCCTGATGTGCCAGTCCAGTGACAGTTAGAGGTGATAATGAATATTCATGTCAATGATTTCACAAGAGAAGGACTAGTATGAACAAATGGGTAAAAAAGGAGTTAAGTGATAGTGGGTAGAAAAGCCATAAATTCTGTGAAAGAAAAGTGAGGGAAGTTTTTGTATTGTGATGATACCTCAACTATTACTCTCTATCCTTCTTAGGGCAAGATGTCAGAACAATTCATTTCTAGAAATGTATGGTTAGTAGATTGAGAGTCTTCAGTAAAAATGAAGATTCTTTTTGGAACAGCTACACTAAAGCCATAGCATTGTAATCAAATTCACATAGATGGGAGCGGTAGAAAATATTTCTTGACCATTTTTTTCAGATAATGGAGTAGGGTTACTCTCTCTAAAAAAAAAAATAATTAAAACCCAGGATTGTTAACCTGTTCCTTAGCAAAACTGCATGCCTTGGTTCAGAAGCTGCAAATAGTCACCTCAATTCCTTGCAGAGCAAAAAGTTAAATATGTGACTGATACATTGCTGGGCTAGAGTCTTAGCTCTGGCTGTTTTTGGAGATGAACTGTGTGTTCTTATGACTCTTTATCTGAAATATATTTTTTCCTCTTTAGCTGTTAGCTGCTTTCTGAGGTTATTCATCTGCTTTTTTTCTCTTTTTCTTTTTTTTTTTTTTTCAGACTGAAATATTCATTTGATGTTAAATACAAAGATCTTTCACACAAATATTTATTGCAGTAAATTCTATGAAAATAATTATTTTCTTTCTGCAAGGGGAAACACTATCTGCTGTATAATCTCTGTAAGTTATTTACAGAGAATAAACTGTTATACATTAGAAATTCATGACTCCAAGAGTTTTCCACTTCTTTTTCTGCTAAAGATAATTAAAATTCATGTAACCAGACCTACTGTGAAAACAGTATAAGGTCTGAGTAACACAAATCTGTTTTTACAGTAACAACAATATTATTGCAATATGAAAACTGAGGTCTTCATTTTAGTGTTAAAAAGCAGAAAATAACCACCAGGTATTAATGTTCCCAAAGGGCTGTCAGTAATGTTTTCTAATAAAGCAAATGACTGTGCCTATCAACACATACATTGCCTTTGCACATTAAGTAGTGAATGGGAATAGTTAGAAAGAAAGGATTTACTGTTCACGTGGTAAACACAGGTAAAGATTCGATAAGGCAATGTTTCCTAATATTTCTTAGCCCTTCTGCATGGTTTTCTGAAAATCTATGCATTATAACTGCAAAAAGATCTTTCCTTAGAGCAATGTCCTTCGCATTGGAGCATTGTCAAAACATGTATAAATTAGATATAGATATAAATATAAATATAGATATAGATATAGATATAGATAGATATAGATATAGATATAGATATAGATATAGATATAGATATAGATATAGATAGATATAGATATAGATATAGATAGATATGTAAGGACAAGAAACAGCTGAAATATATCACTTGCTGGACATATTGCTGGGCATGCTCAATCTGGCTCTGCAACTGCATAGCAAAGCTTAAGGCACTCATATACCAGCTGTGCTGACTCTGGGCACTGAATCTATAGTCTTGGAATTATTACTTTTTAACAGCTGTCAGTGAGGCTTGAAATACATTCATATTTTGGGTAAGGAGGATAAATGAATCTTCTTAATCACATGAATTCACATTCAACTTTTGTATTTTGACCAAGATTGTTTCTCTGTACATGCTAAAGTATGGTGAAAGGTATTTAAAAAAACTGAAAAAAAATAAATTAGCCTTTATTGCATTCATTTTCTTATGTGGTTTCATAACTTGTTGTAGTCATTGAATCACATATTTACTGCTTGAGGAGTTGCATACATTATTATGCTAATTGGATGACAAAGAGACAGGATTGAGTTTCAGTGCTGTCATATACCATCCACGTGTTTACTTTTCCTTACTCAAGTGAGGATGGGAATATATATATATATATTACCATATTGGGATGTGTTTTAGATCCTTCATTAAACCACTTCTGAATATCTGTTTTCACTCACTGGGAATTGGTATTGTCTATACATTCATTGTCTTCATCTCACACAACTTGACCTTGTCACTTGAGTGTGTTGTCTTTTAACTTCTGCTCCAGGAAAAACATCCTAACATTTTTATAGTCAGGTTTAATAACCAGCAGAGAGATAAAATTCTAAGACTAACTCATCTTGACAAAAACTTTTGAAGATTTGTTAGACATATCTAGATCAGGAGGCCAGTTCGTTCTAGGAATGTTATAATAAATAGCAATATGCAGAGATAGAATGAGATTTGGCATTGTATATTTTTGCAGTGCCTCCAATTTAAAGGATGTTTAATTTAAAAACACTTTATTTTGCACCTGAGAAGGCCATAGAAATGTGGATCCTTGCCTCAGTCCTGTAGATGCACATTTGTGATCATTAAGTTATTTTGATTTGTAGATGTCCCAAATGATTTCTAATCTGCTCTTTGATCTTTTTTGTGATTTGATTTATGGGTCTGTGGTATCAACAACAACTCTGAAGCATAGTTAAGGGACAGACTTTCTGAGGGAGGCACAGAGATCTGTGTGCCCTACTTAACCTGTAAAGAAACAATTTGTGTTTACTCTTGGATCTGATTGAGTTCTGTGATTCTAGTTGGGAACTGTACCTGCAAAAATAGACATTCTAACTTAAGTGATACTGTTTCTGTCTCTCCAGTGCATATCCTTCTCTATTGCAGACCCTGATTCCCATTTCCCTTTCCACCTCCATCATATCCAGGAAAAATACTTGAACCACCTGGTGCAGTGTATCTGCAGGAATCAATTTTCATTTCCCACTGGCATGTGAGCATCCACTTGCAGTGGAAGCCGGCTGCTCCTCTGTTGGAAGCAGTGCATGAATTACGGAGCATTACTGATGTGTTGAGGAGTGTGGGGAGGGAGCTCCTGTCTTGTTTGCCATCAGTGCTACTGCAGAGAGCAAAAAGTCACATCAGAGTGCAAATGAGGGATTTGTATCACCTAGCCTGTGAAGTGCATTGTGCTTTTCTCTGTCTATGAGAATGGCAAGTGTGGTACAGCCACCTGTCAGCAGCCTGCTCCTCCACGCAAGAGTAGCTGGTGGAGTCAGTGTTCATCTGTGAAAACATCTGGGTAATTAAGCTGAAAGCCGAAGAAATAGGAGTTTAAAAGATAGCAGAAAGTTTCAAATATACCCTTAGACAGAGAGATTTGATTATCATATGGTTTTCCCACACTTGGCTACCTAACTCAATAGATATTGATCAATTGACAGGTGTGTACATCAATAATATTAAGGACTGTTATACTAAAGCTAGAATAGAAAGGGAAAAAGGTGATCTCTTTAAAAGGTATTTTCTTGTAAATACACATCATCTACACCTTCTGTTCAAATGGGAATTATGCAGCTTTCTACTTTCTGTTCACAGTTGCAGGGTTTTTTTTAAAAAAGAGTATGATTACTACAAAATAAGGATTTAGCTAAAATAATCCTATTTCTTCTTACAAATAAAAGTGTTTCAAGTAAAAAATGTATTCTAATTACAATAATAACTTGTAGGTGGTGCATATGCTCATTATATCAGTATTAGATGAAGTATTGGTATGGTAGGCATAAAATGAGAATATCAATGTGTGTGATGTATAATTGCAATATGTTGGTTTTTTGCAGAATGTAAATTTCTATAAAATACTTACAGATGTTTTAAAAACAAACATTCTCAGAACACATGCTTTTCTGAAGATTAAAGTGCATACAGCTGTTTGGTCTTGGGGTTTTTTTGTTTTTTTAGTTTTTTGTTGGTTTGGTGGTTTTTTCGTTGCTGTTGGGTTTTTTTTCCCCTTTTAATTGCATTCTTATTTTAAGGGATTGTGAATGTCTTCCATCAAGGATTAATTTAGGGTTGGAGTTAATTGTGAGTTGTTTTCCTGTAAAAAAACCCACAATATTTTTTTTTTCTAAAATCATGAATTCTGACTTTCTCTGATAATGTATTGGATTCAGCTGGGATGCTAGTGAATGTGCACAGATGTGAGATAAGTTTTGTTCTACTTTGAAGTTTTGTTGGGAACTTTCATTAGGAGCCTATTTAGGAGAAAGGCTACATGATTATTCATTTATTCCTTTTTTTTTCTATTATATTGCAATGATACTATTCATGTCACAATTCAGTTTCCACTATTTACATTTTAACCTGTGAATATAGTCAATTGTGCTGCTGAGAAAAGAGCTGCATAGTTGCAGTAACTCATCTGCTAACATAGCCGGCTGGCTTTGATGAATGGACTCAGTCTAAAGGATTCTCTACTATGATGTGTGATACCTTGAACAAATAGAAATGTGTTTTTCATCAACACACTGGAAGGAATCATTTATATTGTCATGTATGAATGAGTTGTTCTGATTGTTATGTTTCCTCTGTCATACTAAGATGCTCATTTAAAGTGTGCAAGGAGAACTTACTGGATGAAAACTGTTGTTCACCTAAATAATGATATCTCAAAATATTTAAAGCAGATTGATCCACTGTGACTGTGTGTTTTGTTGTTTTGGTTTTGTTTTTTTTTTTCTTTTTTTTTAAGAGGAGTGACAGTTCTTGTTTTAGTGAGAATAGAGGCCAGTCTCTTAACATTAAATGTTAAATTTGTATTAAATCTTAGATAATTCAACATGCACGACAGGCAAAAAATCTAGTTGTATCTAGCTTAAATATCTGATCATCACCCAGAAATATTTATTAGTTTGCTACATTGAGGATCTTTTCTTTATATATATTCAGCTTGACCTAGGAATTACATTTGCAATGCAAAAATGTTTCTGTCTGTATTTGTTTTGTCAGTGGAAGAAAAGCCTAATGTATGCATCCAGTATTTCTTATGCAATTAATTAATTTCCTATTCTTTGTGTGGAGCAGAATTTCTTAAAACCATACACTTGTCTGATTTACCTCTCATTTTAATACTTGCATAAATTTTTGCCAGGCTTTCTGATGTTCTCCTTTACATATTTAATTTTCCTCAGATTCTCAGAAAGCATTGTGTGGAGGGAGTCAACTGGCACAATGCCCGCAATTAATGATAAGCCTTTCCTTGTCATTCTTTCTCTGCCTCATTGTAGGCATTTATAAGAAAAATAAAAGAACACAATGTATCTGTGCTTTTGAATGCAAAATCCATCACTTCACCTTTTCTTCCAGTGCAAAGACATGCAGTGGAAGGGACAGACCAGGACAAACAGTTTAATTAAAAAATGCATAGAAAGCTTGCTTCTTTCTTTTTGGCTGTTATACATATTTTGGTTTTTTTGTTTGTTTTGTTTATTTATTTATCTGGTTTTGATTGGTTTGTTTGCTTGGTTTTGGTTTGTTTTGTTTTGTTGGAATTTTATCTGTGATTTTTACTCATTATTAGGGAAAAAAACCCAAACCTTTGTAATACAGTCATTTTCCACTTAAGGAATTTTTTGAATGGGACTGTGTAAATGAGCCATCATAGGAACTTAGATGCAGCAAACTGATATCACTAGGGTATCACAGTGGATTTGGCTTAATAATAGTATTCAGGATCACAGTGTTTGCAGGAGTTGTTAAATGCTTGCTTGAAGATCATGTACAGTAAGGTGGTGTATTTCCTCAGCTTATCCTCTTACAAGCATGAGCAATATTTTTAAAGATTGTTCTTAGTGTGCTGCATCACAGAAAGGCTTTGTATGACTCCTGTGCAGAGAAAGGTTTTGAGTAATACAGTCTTCAGCAATTTATGTAATGCCACTTCCATTGGTCATGTTTTTCCATACCAATCTTCAAGGTCCAGATTCAAACTCCAGTGGAGTCAGTAAAATACTTTCCTCTTCATTCAGCAGACTTTTAAGTTGGTATACTCTGATTTTACTGTTTCTTCTAGGGTTAATTTTTAAACTTCTATCTTCAGATTTCAAAAATATCTGGAGAGATCTTAACCTGACAAGAGACTTCTTGCAATCTAGCAGCTATCTCAGCTTACAGTTAATTAGCTCCAGCTTTCAGATACTCACTGAGGGGGGGAAAAAATCCTCTGATTCAGGGTAAAGAAAAGAGTAAACGGACACAGTATATACTCACTTTGCTGTAAATTGCAGCATTGACCAATAGGAGGACGTTTCCCAGCTACAGAGTGCATTTTTGGTACAACATGACTTTATTTAGAATTGAGTCAATAGTATATACTGCTCTACTGCAAAAGGGGTTTTTTATGACTTTTCCTACCCTTTAAAAGACAGGGGCTCTGTCTTAATGATTTTGCAACTGTGTGATGGTGCTAAGAGACCTATTATGACAAAAAGAGTAAAACTATTACTAGGAGTATACCATGTCTTGTCAAAAGATTCATTTTTCAGTAGATTTAATAGATTTCTTGACTGAAATCTTGGGAGATTCTGCATCTATAAAATTACTAATATAAGCTAGTTGTGTTACTAATGAAACAAATGACAAAAAGATGCTTATAAGAAAGTAAAACTACTATGTCTCTTTTTCTCTGGAAAAAAGGTATTTTTTTCCAAAAAAAAATATTGCAAAAGTGGGTATCTTTCACAAAGAACCAAATCATATTCAGTATTAAGAGAAGATAAGGTGGTAATAGTTGATCATTCAGTCTTCTCCACATTATGACAGTTCACAAAGGCCCTTCCAAAATAACTGGAGTAACTGGAATTTAAGATTTTTAAATAATTTGCTTCTAAATATTCTATAAAATCTAGAATATTATGAGCCACATTCATATTGCTTACTACATACATGTAAATTTTATATTTGTTGAATACTTCTGTAGGGACAGTAATGGATAATAATTTCAATGGCTTGCTGTCTTGAACTTAATATTTTCTAGGGTAAATAATATCTGAGTACCATATCTACCACTTTAAGTGTATTGTCTTACCATATAAGCCTGTTAGAAAGTTAGGTAGGTAATTTAAAAGATGCCCTTATACCATGCGGACTTTTGTGCATTTTTTAGAAAAACTTCTGTAGAACTCTGTTTTTATCTGTATTAAACTCTGTTGTATTTTTCCACTGGAGCATTTTTTGCCAGTTGGTTACTACCACAGATTTGATAGAACTATCAATCAAAATCATTGTAAAAGGGAAAATAAAAAGCTGACAAAACCACACATTGGGACTGGCTGCAAACAAAACTCATAGCTTTTTTTTCACTGTGGAAAAGACACTCATCAGAATGCCTTCATTTGTTTTGATGTAACCGAGCTTCAAAAGGGCAAGACAGATGTGCTGTTTTCAGGAATCTTAATTTATTTTGTGACACAGTTCATAAACCTGTGGCTGAATGTGAGAACAGAACACATTTTTGGGCCAGCTCAATGTATCTTTACTTTCTCCAGAAACAAAAATATTTCATAATTTTTTCATACCCATAACCTTCCATACCTGAGTTGCTGTGGCACTATAGCAGTGAAGAGCCTTCTCTGAGAGATGTGCCAGGATGCTGTCTGCTTGGCTGAGATAGCTCAGCACTTCAAAAACCTGGACAGATGGGGTACCATCTCACAAGAGACAGCATTCTGCTGGGCTTCACAGGAGCTAAGAGTTGAAGGTGGGGTACTGTATCCAGTTGACATACTGGTTCTGCTGCTAGTAAATGAGGAGATGGTGACCAAAAAAAAAAAGAACAAAAACCAAAATAGAGATAGCAAAGCCTATTGTGTTCTGAATGTCAAATTTTAAATTGACAGTCTTTAAAGATAGGAAAAGTCTTTGAATAGACCTTTACTTTCATATTCCTACTCTCTGTGTTTGATCCTGTACGTTCCATCTGTAAATGTCCAAACCACTACAGAAGGAACTTCCTCAGCCCTCCAGATGTCTGAGACTCTCTTCTATTTTTGTGTTTTTCTTACTATTCCTATAAAAAACACAATGTACTTTCCTGGTTTTGTGGTCTTTATTGAAACATAGGCTATGCTTCCTACACTTGGTTTATTCTTTCTGTACTATTCACCAGCACAACTAGTACTCCTATTTTTGAAGCATTTGTATAGAAACAAATCAGTGCATACAAATGGATCTGCATTGATGTGCCTTGCAAACAGCATAAGGCAGCTGAATTTCTATAAGAGATCAAAGAGTTAGGTTACATGAGTAAAGGTGTGCATTGGAGACAGAACAGCTGCTCCAGAGTCTTTTGAACTTTCACTTACCACTTCACCATTCCCAAGCATGGTGTCATGGCAGCAGTTTTTCACAGCTGTCAGAGACTGCATTCTCTCCCAAACTGTTACCATCCCTTCGGTGTAAGACTTGGGGCATGTGCTTGTGCTGTGTAACTGCAATTCACTGTGGTTAAGGCTTATGCAGGCTGAAGTACCTTGTGTTGAGGACTGAGTTTAGCACTTAAGAAGTAAAGTCACTGAAACTGGGTAGTGTTCCTGTACATGGGAAGGGCTCACTATCCATTTGCTTAGCTAAAAAGCAATCACTTTTTCTATTCATTTCCTGGTATAATAGTGTTCAGCTGTCTAACAGAAAAGGTATTAAAAAATTACCACTTTGTATTTCAAGAACTATTCCGTTTTCTTGCCCTATTTGCAGTATGGGGGGAAAAAATGGAAGGCTGTTTGTTCCTTCCTGAGCAACTTGCACCCGCAACACAGTCAAGGGTCCCCATGCTGATGTGAGCCTGTGCACACAGCTGATTGTGACTGGAAATGAAGATGACTCTTTGTCTCTTCTGTCATGTTGAATTCTAGGACTGGCATTTAAGAAACCCTTTTGAATGAGTAGCTTCAAATTGATCCAGTTTGTTGAAAAGCTTGAGGCCCACTGAATTGAAAAATAGCATTTGGATTGGAAAAAAATGATATATTTCAAGTCATTGTGCAATCTTTGTGAGACTGGATTTTGCATTGCAGCAGTCATTTAAAGTGTGTAACTGCTTGTTTCAGCATTCTTTTAATTCAGTGACTTTTATCCCACTAAACTTAGAATAGAAAATTATTTCTGTATATGTGTGTGTGTATATACACATCTGTGTGTGTGTGTGCGCTGGTATGTATTAGTAACTGCTATGTATAAGAAATAATTTTAATGCCTCTTAACGTTTGAAAATGTTTAGAGTCTATTCAGCTGTATTTTTTCTGAGCATGTTGCAGATGTAAATACCTTGTGTTACGTATGGTTTTATACAGATCTGTAGGACTTGCAATATGCAGTTAAAATCTATGGCTATAAACCTAAAGGCTGAATTATAAGATTTGTAGATAATAAACTACTATGGATGAAATTTATTAACACCTTAATATTTTATCAGTTATTAATAAATATAAGAATTTTCAATGGTGTTTTGTGAACACACGAAATGAGAATTTCTAAGCTTTGCTATTTTTCCCTTTCAGGAGGTCTTATGACTAGAATTTTGTAGTTTTTTTCCTAATCATAACATCATGAATCAGCAATAAACCTTCTGTTTGCAGCAAAACTACAAGCTGTGTATTTCAACATTAAATGTTGAAGTTTTTTAGTAAGGTTGCAGTATTCTTTTACTTCATGTTTTAAAAATGATCTAGGCATTATGAGGACAGTTAAGGCGTACTGATTATTTAAAGGCAAACTGTTGATTTAAAGTGTATAGGCTTTATGTGTTTCCCATTTCTTTATAAGATGTTGGTTTTGTTTAGAGATTATCAAAAGGATCTGACAAATTCCGTTCTTCAAATATCACAGCACTGATCACAGTCATGCATTTATTGGCCACCTTCACTGGCTGTATGTTCTCCATTCTAAGAAAGCCCTGCCTGCCTGGAGAGCAGTCTCAGGCCATACTGACAGCTTGAACAATGTTAAGGGATCGTAGGAAGTTCTCACAGTCCAAACAGTGGACAGTTTATAGGCTAATGAACAATTTGACCATGCTGATACATGTGCCAGAGGTTAAGGCTCTGACCTGCTGCTGTTCAGATTACTAGGACAAACGTAGCCACTGGGACCAAGATTAGCAATTTAATTAGAACACCGTGTAAAATTCATATCCTATGTCATTTGCTGAACAGGACCTATGTCATTATACATCTCTTATACCATGGTTTAAAAAAACGGAAAGTCAAGGAGTATTTATGTGAGCAATCTAATTAGAATGTTAGGGTTTAGGGTGTCACATTGTAATCTTCAGGTTTTATAATTTGCATGTATTGCCTATGTTTTACCACAATAACACACTCCAAAGTGAAATGCTCTCCTGGAAAATAGCAACAGTTTTGCATGTATTACAGCTTGACACAATAGGGAATAAAAAAACAACCAACCAACCAAACAAATTTACCCCAAAAAGCTTCTAGAAAGTTTGTTGGTGTGGAACACATTGAGTGCAGGTAGTTTGGGGTGCAGCTGCAGTGGGAGATACAGGTTGAACTCTGGGTGGGAGCCCAAAGCAAGAGGCCATGAGTTGCCCCCCTTTTGCACAAGAAGGGGTACGGGGACATGTGGCACAGCCAGGAGACTGGACACTCAGTGATGGCAGCAACCAAGGACTAGGTAGGAAATGTGATGGCCTTGAACACTTGGACTGTGATAAAAACCCAGGAGTTTTTTGTTTGAAGTCCCTCTTTGGAGGCAGGGGCAGCTCGGGCTGTTCCTGTGTTACTCTGCCATGAAATATGGCTTTATGGAACGAGATATATGAGACTCTGTCATGGGAAACCTGGGGTTGAGTTGGTGAGCAAATCTGGTCTGGCTCTCTGAGGGGAGTGTGTGAGGAGTCAAGAGAGGCACCCTGGAGCTGCTCACTGCAAAGGGGCTACAGTCCCAGTTAAGTCTCTGATGGCTGGAGCGTGACTGCCAGGGAATCTCGTGAATGGTCTGACTGAGATGTTTCCCTTAACACTGTAAACATTATGTGAAGATCAAGGATATCAATCATGATAACTAATGCTAGCAAGAATAATATTTGGGATAAATTTCCCATGTAAAGTTTTAATGTAATTCCTCAGTATTGAAAATTAGGATAAAAATAGGACAGGGATGAGCTGACCTCAAACGTGTAATTGGTATGGTGGGTTTATTCTGCATGATACTGGTAACAGCTGGAAACAAGATGCTGGGTTTGAATTTTAAAAAAATCATTTTTGTGACATTTTCTTAGCGGTTTTTAAATTCCAGAATAGATCTTTATTCTGTTTTCCTAGTAGTGCCAGTAAATTTTGTAAGTTACAAACTGGTGTCCTCTGTTAAGTACCAAGGCCATTTCAGACTTCCAGCTGCTAATAGATGGCAAAGCTTTTGTCGGTCCTGAGACAGTGCAGTAACACTTGTTCCAGGGTGATTCTTGTGCAGAAGAGAGCAGGACGATGGGAGAGAAAACAGAGTAGTTTCATCAAAGTGGTAGTTTACTGTGGCTGCAAAAGATGTATTCTTGCAAAGACTGTAACTGTAGTTGCTTACACTTTTGCATTTATAGATGAAATATGTCTGAGAAGACTATCAAGGCAGTGACTTGCAATCTTGCTCTTAGTTTATGGGAAAGCTCAGAACTGACATTTGGTGGCTATACATAAATAGAAGGATTTGCTTCTAAGAAAAAGTGTCTTACTTAAAATTTGTTATTTTTCTTTTCAAAATGAAATAAGCCTTCGTCATAATATTTATTCAGGGTCACATTTTACCTATAACCCTTTTTTTTTTTCTTCTTCTTTTTCAAACCTGTGCCTAGTTACAGTTTAATATTTGCAGTCTCTAGATTGTCAACATCATTGTATAATAACCAACTTATTATAGAAAGCAGCAAATGCCATGCTGCCAATCACTTGTCCATCACACTAACAGGTGCACTGCCATTGTCAGTGTCAGGCTGAATACTGGAGATCAGTTAGACAGGTGGAGTAATTTACTCATCTTGTAGTGGCAGAAGGGGACACCTTATCAAGGAAAAAAGAGAAGTGTCTTCCCTTGGTGCATTTGGTATGTGGCTATGGAACTTGAATTTATAGTGTCTCTGTAAAAACTGATGTGCAAACTAAATTTCACTCTAAACTGGAGGAAGGTGTTATGCAAGAGTATTTATTTTTCCCTTCTCTTCACCTTATCTACTATAATTCTCACCCTCTCCCCCCACACCCCCATCCTCAACCTTTCAGTATTGTCAACTGAACAGACTGCTAGATTCAAAATCCTCAAAACACCTGTCAGTCTATTGGAGTAAAATAAAATTTAAAAAAATACAAACTTCAGTGAAAATGAGAAATTATATGCCTTATTTTTTTTCCATAGCTGTTTTTTTTTATAACAGTGAGTGGAAGAGAGGGGTCCAGAGCATGGTTTACCATTTCATTCAAAGAATAGATGTAAAAGTTATTACAGCAAGTACCAATGCCAGTCCTTACCTGTCTTGATCTCTGTAGCTATGACAGCTTCTGGTTAATACCCAGAAAGTTCCTTGAGGCATCAGAGAGAAAAGTTGCTTTATTCACCTGTCTTTCTCTGTTACTATCAATGTGATGGACAAATTCTCAGGTATCACCTGTGATCATAATAGAGCTTCAAGCAGGAGAGCTGAGTTGGATGTGTTTGTACTTGTAGGTTCTGACTAAAGCCACCTGTGGTCAGGTACAACCAGTAATTGCCTGAGCCAGTAAATAGAGATACTAGAATGATCTATGAGTCTTCAAAGTCAGAATGGTAGAGGCAACCTCAGACCAAACAGTAGGAAGGAAGAAATCATGGTAATGGTTTGGAAACCTCACTTTTATAGCAGCACAGAGAGAAGTGTCTGGTTGGTAGATGAAATTCACTAAAAGTTAATTCATGTTTTTTTTACAGAAGCTTTCATAGGAATACATATATCCTTACACTAGGAAATCTGGGGATTAAACAAATTTCAGTTTGCTAAAGTGTCAATTTTCTTTAGAATACTGTTAAGAACAGCCTTGGCCTGTGGGGTGATAGTTTGTGGTGCATTGACTGTCTTGTTTATGAAACAGCTTCCATAATCTCCAATTCCATCATGTAGTTCAGCAATTCTTGTAAAGACCTGAGCTTTCCCTTCTTTTCTCTGACTACCAAAATGAAATGGGCAAGGCTAAGACTTCAGAGGGCCTTGGGCATAGTATCGCATTATATGTAATCTTATGTAATTACAGACTGCTACCAACAAGGCTCCAAGGATGTCCTTGTGCTTACTGTTGCTTATCTTGTAACCCTAAAAAGGAAAAGAGAAAATGTTATTTTCCACTAATCAGTAAGAGCCAACTATCTCCTAGCTGCAGGAGTGCTGGGGAATGAAGAAGACTAGAATTAGTTTTTTTCAGTGGCAGGCAGCAGTTAGGTGGAGGGTGAAAGCCAGAACCTCTGCAATCCTGCCCTGTCCAGATTTGACCCAACCTCATGGATTGGCACCTGAAACATTCCCTCTGTTTACTTTGCTGTTATTCCCTGCATAACACTGCAAGCCCATTGCTATCATGCATTAACTTCCGAGATTCTTCTTGACAGTGCAGTTATCTCTGTTTAACCAATACTGTGTTTACTGGTATTAAAAAGCATTATCCCACCTGCACATTCTGTTTACCAGAACAGCATTCAACCCTAAAGCTTGTGATTGGAAAAGAGATTTTTTTTTCCTTTCTAATGTAATTTAGGACGTACAGAGCCATGGAAAAGTTTGAAAGTTTTGATCCAGTGCATTTTCTTTTAGGTTACTATTTTGAAATTTAATTTGCCAAACAAAAAAAAAAAGCAGAACAGTATTTTGCATAGATAGAAAAATAAATCAAAAGTAAACAATACTGAAAATAGCTCTTTATACTGGACACCTAAGAAAACATTCTATTTTGTTTTAAATCTGTTTTGTTTTAAATTGACATTTTGCACTGTATTAGAAAACTGGGCTCAGAGAATCAAGATCAGATCCTGGAAATGAGCCTGAGGCTTTAGTTACACAAAGCCCCGGGGCTGGATACGCATATCACCTGCTCTTATTCTGGGCCAGCTAATACAAGACCTTCATATTCCAAGATTTCCCTGCTTCTGACCTCTTTCTTCCTGGAGAAAAGAAATGTGGATGCACACCCCGACTGCATCCTAATCTGTATGATAATTTGGTAAATCTCGTCCCTAAGGAATGACTAAATACATGCAGACACTCAATTTTCATCACCATTGAGACTTTTGTTTCAGTATCAAGAAAACCAGAGGCCAGGTGATCCCCTGGCTCCAGGTGGTTTGAATGATGGGGCTGCCAATACAGAACTGAAGTTCAGCAGAACAGGCTTAGAAACAGGAGAAACTTGGATTTGTTTAAGTGCTATTTTGGCAAAACAGGTACTTTGGCAAATGCCTCTCCCAGTTTTGTTTTGGAAAGTATTTATTGTCTGTGAACTGAAACACTAAAAACACTCTTCAAATGTATGAATCAGGAAATATATTTATTGCTGTTTATTTTTAATAAAATGTTCAACAACAAAATGACTGCAAATATTTCAATTAGGTTAGCAATCTCCACAATATCTGAGACTGAAGATTTAGATTTTGAGTCCCCAATACATTGTTTTTCTCTCTCACCTGAATGGAGATTGGAAAAATTAGTTCAGTTATTAGTTCAGCTTTATTAACTTTTTTTTTCATTTTCAAGGATACTTTTAACGGTAAATTATGCTATTCACTGACAATAAGCATGCCAGTGTTCTCTGCTGCTTGCAGTTCTCTGTATAAATTAAAACTGTCTCTAACACAGGGAGTCCAGCTCTGTGCATGACAGCTAAATTTCTTTTTTCTCCCTTAATCTTACAGTTCTGTTTCTCAAAAACCCACACCATACCTCCTCTCTTTGTATGCCTTTTGAATATTTCTTCTATTTCTGCTATGTAGTACAATCTAAAAAGAACACACTCTTTCACTGGTTCTGATATTATGCTTTCCCACCCAGTGATACAATTTTGTCTGAACTAGAACCAGTGCTTTCAGATATGGTGTGTGAAGCTAAGTGTGTGCACCTACAGTGAATTGAATAAAAATTGCAGTTAAATATACCACACGTGGATTCAGGAGCTGAGCCGTTAAGTGTCAGGTCTGGAAATGTTGGTCTTTGTGTTCAGTAGCGAAGAAGGGAAGAAAGAAAGGATAGCAACCAAGAAAAAATAGAGAGGCCTTTTTTTTTTTTTTTTTTTTATAATCACAATAAATTTATGATGTTGTCATCAAAGTGTGCATATGAAAGCACCTTTGTAAAAAAACTGAATCCTTTAACTACATGGTGCTTCTTCAGAAGCAAAGCTGCCCTGTAAAATGCTAGGAAGTTCTTCGTCACTAGATTGCTTTTATGTGTTCATAAAAAGCACTAATAATGACTTCACTTTTTGAACTCTATACATATTGAAAAATTCAAGTAGTGCTTGCTGCAGTTCAGAGAAGCACTGTAACATATTCAGATGCTGTTTTGTGTGCATTTTTTTTTGTTTTATTTGTTGTATAGAGTGGTGAATAGACACTAGATTTTAAAGGGTTTCTGATTTGAAGAGTCAATAGACCCTTCTGTCTGAAAATTTATACTCATAAACCTCATTGTCATGATCTCATTGGGAAAATAAAATACAGGGTATGTAACTTTCTGGTGAATATATGCAGATGTCTTAAAATCTTAGTCTGTTGCTTCCAAGTACAGAAAGCAGAAATCTTTCTGATATAGGTAAGATTGTTACGAGTCTGAAACCCCAGAGGCCAGCTCCAGAGATGGACTGTGTCCTCAGCTTATATATGTGAGGTTCATCTTTCAACAATTTTTTTCAACAACTTGCCATTTAAATGTTATTGCATAAAGGGACTGAAGGCATAGGTTATTAATCTGAAGTACCTAAATGGCAACTTGTAGATTTTTTTTTTTTTTTAATAAAAAAAAGCTCAACTCTCTGCTCTTAAAATATGTTTTAAAAGCAATGTCTCAATTGCAGCTTGTTTGGGGAATACCTATATTGCTGCCAATTTACATATCCCACTGGGAGCCACTGTAGAGCAGGGATTACCTCAAATAGGTTTTAGCAGATTAAACAAGCTACCAAAAAACCCCTTGTCTTTATTTTCCTTCCCCTCTTCACAAATAACATTGCACAGAAGAAGATGACTTACAATTTAGTATGTCAGCCACAACTATCCTGTATCTCAGGAGGTTTTACTGCAACTTTAATAACATATGAGTAAGGTATCATCTCAAAACTTCCAAAGGTAATAGCAAATACATATATGAGATCACGCTTGTAGGAACACGTAGCTTTTGCTGAGTTGTTGCACTGTTTCTACTTGCAATTTTACTTTTCTGTTCTCAGTCAAATGTTTGCTTTTGTTTTGCTTCTGCTTTCAGGGACTGAAAGGCATTTAAATTTTGAAGCAGTGTCTACTGACACAAACCACAAATTTGCTAAACAACAAATTTGGCTTGCTTGTGCACTGAATGAAAGATCTTTTCTTTTTATCTCATTGGGAAAAATAAAAGGGTAAAGCTTATTCCTGCACATGTGATCTGTGGTTCTCTGCATGGTCTCTGAAGGCTGTTGAAGTAAATTGATAGTTTTGAGTTTAAGCTGATCTTTGAGTTTCAAGATAGGGAAAATGTTGTGCATAGGTACTCAGAGCCTACACTTTCTGTGGTGTAGAGAAATGCAAGCTATGTAGTGTCTCAGTGTGCAGCCACAGGTTATTGCTGAGCTGCTCTCCATAAATGTTGCTCTGTGTGAATAAAGCAGAAGAAGCAGAGCACCTTTGAAATTCTACTCGGACAGTAAAAGTAAAATTCTATCTGAAAGGTAGGGCACATTCAAAAGATTTTATCTTGTTAAATTTTTGCCTCATGCCCTATCTGTATGTAACTGCAGGCATTTTTTCACATCATAACAGTACCTTCCCTGTTGTTGCTGCTTCCCTGTTAGAACCAATACTTTGTCTCCAACCAAAATCTCTTCCTCAGTAACTCTAGCTATTATAGGTGAAGTGATGCAGCTTGCTTCATTGATATATGATTACATATTAATTATACAATACAAATTCACTCAGTTGAAGACATGTTTGCTTTTTCCCTCTAAATTGATCATGAGCTGGAAAACCTTTTGTTTCTTCTACAAGCTTTATGAACACATTGTTCAAAAAATAATTCTTAATCCTTCAGAAAAATTTCATATCATTGGAGTTTTAAAAATTCTTCCTATTGCCAAAGAAGTAAAATGTTTAAAGTGGATGCTTAAGGTCTAGATATACATTCTTACAATATTTTTGCAAAGGAAAGGCAATTGCTTAATGCTTTCCAGGTCTGAATCAATGTAGCAGGTGCAAGCAATATCCATTCCTCTCAACCTTTGTATTTGTGCAGTCTACTTATTTTACATCATCATTCTTTATGTTGTTCATGGTGATATCTTATACTGTGACAATCAGGGAAAAGGAAAACCAATCAGTTTCCCCCCAAGTTTGGCCTAAGCATCTGCAAAGTTTATTTATAAAAAGCTTCTTCATATTAATTGAAATGAAATTAACTTCTACAGTAGTTCAGTTTATTTTAGTTGAATCATATTTGGATAATTCTTATACACAGAAAGCATGATACTGTAAATCATGTAATTCTTGAAATGCAGTTACAGTAAAAAAGGTAATTATGGGAAAGTGACTGTGGAGTTTCCTATTTCTTCTTTCTCAGTGATTTCTATATTAAATGTGTTTGGCTTGCAAGTCTAAAAATCATTTCTCTAACTGCCAGCTGTTAGAGATCTTAAATCTTTTTCTCATATCTTACCTAGAGAATACAGTTTAGTTACTGAAACTTAGATTCAAGTCCTTTTTTGTGATGGATGAGGCAGAATAGGACCCATCTCCTTCACCCAGTGGCAGCTGGAGTGACATTACAACTCCATTGCAACGATTATGAAAGCATTGCTAGATGAGGAAACAGATGTAATTCTGCAAACAGAAACTGTTCTGTGGTCTGGAAATACGTCATTTTTACATTTTACATTATGTCTGTGCGCAGCAAAGCAAGTTAGAAAAAATGCAGGTGTAATTATCTTTCTTTTATGTGGAGAGAAAATATAGCTGAGACGTTGGAAGCTGTATTATTCAAAGCTACAAAGGCTGTTTTTCATAGTCTAATGTGTATCACTTAAAAACTGATTTGCTTATCTCTATGGCTGGTGGTAAACAAACGTTTTACCTTCCTGGGTAGCTGCCTTATAAGACAGTGGGACTGTAATTTGAAGAGTTCTCAAATGGCACTTGCTTGTCTGGCAAGCATTTCTTTCAACATATTTTTATATGCACTCGGGTAGCTTCTGTCACTTTTCCTTTTCATTCCTTAATAGTTTTTTCCCAAAACCAGAAATCGTTAACATCTGGATCTCTTTCACCTCTGTTCCCAAGAGAAACCAAAGTTTCCAGGTCTGAGTGTGATCAGAATTAAGGGACTGTGTAGTCTCAATCAGCTGGTACAATGTCCATTATGTCTGTAGGCTCTGTTCCCTCCGTCACCTATACAACTTGGTCAACACATGATTCAGTAAAACACAAATATTTAAACCAGAAGTTTCAGTCCCCACTTTTAGTAAATGTTTTGCTTGGCAGAAGCTTCATTACACAATAAATGAGTCTTTTGGAAAGAGCCAACTGCTTCATATAAAACAAGCTCCTGTTACTTTATTGCTTTAGGGGGAGAACAATGAAAATTCACTGTTACTGGCCACATCAACCTGAATGAAAGCCAAATAGAAAAATTGAAAATGATTGTCAAGTTCATCATATCTAATACAATAGAGGCAAATTAGAGTTATCTGCAGCAGCAGAAGTAGCAGCAGATTGCATTATAAATCATCATATCATTGACAGTCAATTACATTCAAAACTTTTCAAGCATGAGGCAGCAGCAGTGTTTATCTACTAACAAACTTATTCAAGCCAGAAAACACAGTGTGAGTGCATGGGGAGAATTTCTTTGGGGTCTGAAAGGTTTGCATTAAAAGGAGAGAATTTTATCAAAAATACACTCCATAAAAGGTTAGAAAGCATGAAGCCTGGTTTGTTGCAAAATTCCATCTTTAAATCTAATCTGCCTTTCTTCTGCCACTGCTATAAATGCACATTTATTTGATTGTTGACTGGGAGAGCCCTCCAGTAATGTCAACTTGTCTCCAGTCTTGTCTGCTTCATTACCACTTTTGCTTTCACAATATTTCTAGCCCCCTTCTGAGTTCCCAGCATTTTCTCCCCTTCCTTGCTTGTTTATTTGCTTGCTTTTAATTCGAAGTGCATTTTTAGTTTTTCTTCAGGAACAAAGGGCTTTCTGTAAATTATTCAAAGTAACTAACCTTGCATGTTAGGAAATCAGTCCCTCACCTAATAGATATTTAATTAAATATATTAAATAAGTCCCAAACAAATAGATTGCATAAAAATTGATATAAATTGAGAGAAAAGTCTAGACAATATTCTACTAGTCAGTTTATTTTATGAACTCAGAATTGAACTGAGCCTTCAGAATTAAGTGCAATTTTTTCTCTACTGAAAGTTACAATGAATGTACTTTCTGGCTATTCCCATGGGCACCAGGGAAAGCACAGTGCAGGAGCAAAAACTTCTGGTCCTAAGACAAGGGTTTGTGATTTTGCTGTAGTGCAGAAGAGGGGGAAGGTGTTCAGTATGATGATCCATCTACTTTTTCGATACACACAGAAAGCCCTGAAGCCGTAACGGACTGTAATGCAGGGTTAGTATTGATCTTATATCCACATGCCTGTATCGAGTAGGAGAGATTGTTGGGTTTTAGGGAGAAGATCCTAAATTTATTTTTTTGTAATCTAAACTGTGTAATCTCCAGAGGTTCTCCAGCACCAGGACTCTTCATATTTTTGGAATGACTTGAGAAAACTATTGCAATATGGCAATGAATCGCTCTAATATTAAATTTGGTATAAATTCAAGGTTGAGAACTGTGCTGCTGCTTTTCAGATTATTTTTTTTTTTGGTAAGAAATAAGAGGCCTGAGGCCTAAGGTCTTTCTCCTGCAAGAGGTCTCCTTTGTGCTCCTACTGCCACTGTCTCCATCCTGTTCCAGTCAGTGCAGTACTCCAGATGTACTGTATAGAGACATTCTTGTGGTTTATTCTAAGTTTCAGTCCTAAACCACCAAATAATTTTTTCCACACAACCCTCTGTTTATCTGATATAAGCAAAAGATGAGAGTGAAGAACCTAGCTTGTTACACATCTGCTGAATTTTGCCACACCCGGGAACTGATCTTGCGTACCTCTAAAATTAAGTAGCCAGTTGAAGTGCTGAACTTAGCACTTCTTGGATAATTAAAAGGAAAATAGAGGTAATCACAGAAAGTGGTTCAGATATTAGGTGGATAATCATGCTGAGAATCTAGGACAAAAACTGAGTTAATGCAGACACCGTAGTTATTTGCCTGAAGATAGGTAGGATAAACCTATTAAGACTTAGACCAGAATGAACATGATCAAAATTATTACACTGACGTAATTTTAAAGCACTATTAAATTAGCTGAATATGTAGAAGGGAAAGACTTTTGCATAATGGTGAAATCAAAATTTCACATTTCTGGAAACAATTAAAAAACCTCTTAGCTAATGTTTGTACCAGGGAAGTAAGAAAGAAAAATGTGGATACTTTGTATGGAATTCAGACACACTGGTAATGCGCTCTTCTTGAACTGTGCAGTTGACCTATGCTCTGTCTACCCCTTTGGTCATAACCTGTCATGTGAGGGAATCTCTGGAGCATTAGCTATTTTTTTAAGGGAACTGACTCTTACATTCTTTGCATGATTGCCACTTTGTGAATTTCCAACTAGAAAATAGAGGGCAATTATCCTTTCATTGCATTGTTTGCTTTTGGTTAGGTGTTTCAGTAAGTCTAGGCTAAAACCTGCTTCTGTGGTTAGCCAAAGTTTAGCATATTTTCAAAGATTTTCAGTTCTATTAAAGTTTACATAAAAATCTGACTGTAAATCATGTCTTTATTTATCCATCTTTGCCTCTTTTAGCTTTTTATGAAACACTCTTGCATCCACTATTGAGTTAATGAATACTAAATTTAGTATGTAAGTAGTTTTGTAGAGGATTATGTTCCATATCCATACCATATTAAGAAACTGTGGTGTTTGGTTGGCTTCTAAAGCTTCTTGACAGCTGGGGCATGACAAAGAAAGCTTTTCTGTGTACTTGTTCTGAATTTTTTCGGGCATGGATTATCAAGTAGCCATAAATAAGCCTTATTGACCCAGGTTATTATTTTACATCTGCTTTTACACATTTCACATACTGAGTTGTGTTGTGCGCTTTTTTCCAAAGGAATAGGTCTGGGTTACTACCTTTCTGAGTGATATTCTGAGAGCAGCTTAAGCCAGAATGACTCGATTTTTCACAAACATGTGTTTCAGTAGCTGTCATGAATAAAATACTAGATTTTAAATTATGGTTTTGATTACTTGACATGAAAAGTTACTACAATTGTGCTATCATACATACAGAAGCAAACTTGTGATAGGAACATTAGTAAAGATTGGGAGTAGGGATTTGATCTCAATAATATAAAAAACTGTTTAAATCACAAGTTTGTGGGGGTTTTTTCCTCTCCCTTTTCAATACATTATTACATTAACTTAAGTAATCTTTTGGAACAGTTTTCCAGTGGTTTTTAGCTGTGCTCATAAAAAGAAATAAATTATTTTTCACTTGTACTACATGATCCTGCTAGTATTGATCAAAATTAGTATGAGCCATCTTGCTTTAAGCATTGCATTATCCTTTATTTTAGATACTGGAATTCATCTTGGAACCCAAATTTTCTGCTCACTAGCTTTATTTGGTAGGGTTTAATGTTGTTTAATGAACAGGGCTTTTACAAAGCCGTTCTGACATACTGTTAAGTAGGCTTTACATTGTAGGAATTCATTCAATACTTTGTTTTGGCTCTCTTATTGAAGTGTATGCTCTGCCACTTAATATTTGGGTTTATGTTCAAACTCTTGAACATATCAAGCCCTCAGAACCATCCAGTTTCTTGTTACTGCAATAACAGACTAATCAAAAGTCTTTGTATTGTGACTGTCCTAAAGTTGCAGGCCCTTGAGGTCAATCTTTACTAAATGCAACATGAACCAATTCCGGTACTTCCAAGGAAGAGTTTAAAGAAATTCTTCTATTTCATAAAATGATGGCATAATTTTGCATTTATTTTAGATTTCTTGGTGGGTTGGGGTCATATTTGTGTGGGGACAACTGCCTATCTTATTTTTAACTGCTTCCCAGTGGGAAATATCTTATCTGTGAAATTAGAAGCTACAGAAATGCATGTGTTCTCAGTATTCTGTACTATAGACGACCTACATAATTTCTGTAAAACTTTGGGGATTTGCACCTTCTATTATTTTGTAGGAAGGAAAATGATGGATTGTCAAATCGCGCTACATGTTTTAATTTTTGATAGAAGGTGTGATTGTGTTTATACAAGTTTGCTCAACTCCTGTAAGAAAGGTTATTATTGTGAGAAATTATTTGCTGAGGTAAACCGCCCGTTAGACAGCAGAATTTATCACTCCAGTCTTGTTTAGTAATACACAAAATACAGTGTAAACATTGCAAATTCAAGGGAATTAATGCTTTAGCCAAAATATTTTCAGGCCATCCTAGCAGGAATGCTGGGAATTGATGATAAATGGTTTGATGATGTCAGCACAGTTTCTTTGACATGATCCAAGATTTAGGTGCTACATGTAAGGTAGAGTTTGTTGACATGTGACTGAGTGAGCTGTGATCCCACAGACTGTGTTTACCCTCCTCCTGTTTGCAAGGCAGTAAGACCAGGCATGCAGGGAGTTGTGAAGTAGCTAATTATATAAATTTTGGCAAGTGAAAGTGCAACTTATCAGAAAAATTATATGCTGTCTAATAATGTGAGGTTTCTATTATACTTATGCCTTCTTATTGTTTCTTTAAAATAAGTTTGCTTTTCATGTTGTCGTTGCATCTTAATACATTTCATAGTTTGTCTAGCTCCCCAGTCAGTCCTCTGCAGTCCCATTACATTAATATTCACTATGTTCTGTATATCTATTCTTTATAGTTTTAAGGAAAGCAATTTGATTTTTTCCTATTTGCTAGTGAGTATTAAAAAGTGTGCTTCCTAGGACTGATGAAATTAAAATTGTAAGTCAAGCTTCTTCAAAATGATGTTCACAGAACAGAATGCTGTTTTTATTAATCTGATAGTTTTCCCTCCAGATAATACAGTGTTAGTATTTATAGTAGCCATGTTTTTGAATGGTCAGACATTAGCAGTTAAATGGGAGAAGATTTCTGAGACACAAGGGATTTCCTAAAAAAGTACAAAAGTTTTGCAAGTAAAAAAGATTTTTGGGCTAGAGTGTGGAGTATTGTTTTGACATTCTGAAGACCTGAGTTTATCAGTCTGAGCATGACATTTGTTTGTGACCCCATTCAACTATGTAAGTTCCAAATTATTAACATGTTTGAACATGTTTGAATAAAAATTTGGAACCTTCTTTTTCCCAGGAAGAAAAATGCTTCACGGTAAAATGAGGATAATAGACTTTGACAAATTTAAGGAACAGATAAGTAGTGTCCTGAAGGAAGATCTTCTGAAGCATATTGAGAACTGGAGACACAGACTCTGGTAGATGTATGCAAACCCTTTCCAGAGGTGGCAAAAAGGGGACAGGCAACTCTGTAAAATACCCTCATGACTGCATCAGAAGCTCTTCAATAATCTGAATCAGACAGAAATCAATTAAAAATCCCACACCAACAAAACAACAAAACAAAGAACCCTGAAGAACTATATACATACATAGATATAAGAACAAAGAAAACTGGATATAAAGATAACATAAAGGAGTGCAAAATTGAAACTCTAGTTAATTACAAATTGATAAGAAAATCTGTTTAAAGGTTAAGTCAATCTTGTATTCATATAAAAATCATAAAATAGTCTTTCCATTATAAAATCATAGAATCAGTGTCCATTAAGAGGTCAGAAGAGACCTTAAAGATCATCTTGTCTCAACCTGCTATGCCATGGGCAGGAGCACCTCCCACTAGACCAGACTGCTCAAGGTTTTAGCTATAATGAAGAGAGAAAATATAGGATAGTGTAGACAAAGCTGAAGAATTCAGTGCTGCTCTTTCCTTCAGTCTTCATGCACCATCATACAGAACTATTTGACAATATCCAATGGAAGTGTTTTAATATGTGCATAGAGTAAATGAGAAACCTGAGGACATAGGGCTTATGAGGACATGCATGCTGCAGTATGGCTTCCTGAAACAAAGCTCTTAAAAATAAAATTAATAATAAAATTAAAAATTTAATGACTGTGAGCTTTCTCTGAATCTTTTACATTTTGAGAACTCATGAAGAAGAGTTCTAGGATGAAAATATATTTCTGGGCTTTAGAATAAGAAACAACAGGACCATGTTGTCACGACCACTCTGAGCTGAATCCTTGGAAATAGTCTAGAACAAGCATTTAATATGTACAAGAAGTGAATTTTCCTCTAGAGTACTTTTGGCAGGGTAACAGATGCATCGAAATCTGTAGATGTAACACACCTTGAGTTCAGTACCTGCTTTCATCCTGTCCCACGTGACATTCCTGTAGGCAAACTTGGGCTTTGTTTCATCGTTAGCCTGTGATGTATGAGAAGCAATGACATCCTGTTAGTGTCCCTTCAGATTATGAAAACATGTCAACGGTCTCACACTCCAGCAAGTCCTGGGCGGAGTATTACTTTCAGTGTTTTCATTAATGATATTGATGATAAACTAATGTATCCTTATAAAAGCCGCAGATAAATATCAATGTGCTATCAATGTGTACAGGGCTTGCAGAGGATCGGCAATCAAAATTTTGGAAAACATCTTTAAAGTGACAAGTTGATTTGTTCAAGATTTGTGGAAATTGATCACTCAGAAAGGAGAAATTAAATGCTCCAAAATAAAAATATCTAATCATGTTATGGTCAGTCAAAAATGAAACGTGAGTTACCAATGTAATCCTGTAAAATACATAAACAGGTTTACTGGGTACAGGATGTGAAAAGCAATTATCCAAGTTAGTGCTTCTGAGGCCATATCTAGCATGTTGTGTAGTTTTGGTCATCACATTTTAAAGAAGAGTTGAGGAAGCTAGAGAAAGTCCAAAAGGGAAGAGTAAGAATAATAAGGGATTTTGAAGACATGACCTGTAAAAGGTATTGATGATAGAATTTTTTTATTTAATTTACAAAAAGGAAGACTTGGAGAAAATACGGTGTCTCTATTATGCATAAATTTACTGCAAGGAGGATGGCACTGCTGCTTTTCTTATCCACTTAGTGAAAGAGAAAAATAAATGGGGTTAAACTACAGATTAAATTTAGGGTAAAATCATAAAAGATAATCAGGCACTAAATCTCTGTAATAAACCACCTACATGTATTTTCTTTTCTAGAGTTTTCTTCAAATTTTCAAATATATGACAAATGAGTCAAGTGTAATTGCTTTTCTTTATTTTCTATAGATGAAGTAGGTGTTCTGCAAGATCTCGTTTCCACTTCATTAATATCAATCCATAACATTTCTATTTATTGTACCAGGTTTATTTAGCATTTTTGTGCCTTGGTTCCTTATGCTTTTTTTCTCTATTCGATATTTGTGGTGAGAGTATATGTACATGAAATATTTAGATTTCATGGGTACTGTGACAATGGAAGCCATATAAGTTTACACAGTAGAGTGACAGCCAGCTACTCTATGCAAAGTCATTGTGAAAATGACATTTTTTTTGTCTTGAATTTTTGTTTTCTATTTCTGGGAGATTGGAAGGTACGGTGGCTTCACAGAGTTGTAAAGGAAGTATCTAACCTCAGTTGTGCCTCTTGGGACCCATTGGACAATTTTTTGAGAAGTGTTATTTGCATATCTCAAATCAACTCTTTGGCAAGTATGGGAAAAGTTCCTAGCTGCCAGTTTTGACAGCCACAATTCTGGCAGCTGTTAGCCTTGAAGGAAAAGGAGACAAAAAAAAAAAAAGAAAACTAAAAAGAAGAAGGAAAAAAAAGTAATGGCACTGGTATTTTTGTAGAGCTTGTGTGACATTTAATATTACCTGCTGAAAATAATAAAAATAAAAAGGTACAAATGTGAAGGAGAGAAAAGGGTTCCAACTCATGGAGCAGATAATAGTAATTTTGTATTTTAAAGTAACTTAATGACTATTTCATCTCTGAACAGTTCCATTTGCAGCTTGTTAAATTGAAAGTAGAAATAAGAAATTATAGGCTGAAGGAATGGGGTTAAAAATAAATCCTCAAGTGGGCCGGCAAACTGCAACTTCTTGGGGAAAAATGGTTTCGCAAATGTCAGTTTTCTGTTGTTATTTTAACAAGAAAAGGTCTGATACTGCTAAGTAATTCTCAGAAGGGAGGTTACTTTAATACAGAGGTAAAGATATATAATAGTGGTTATATAGAATAAATAGGTTTTTAGGTGTTTGAAGGATTTAGAGGGAAAACTTTATGAAGGGGAAAGAGGCTGTTTCATGCAGTTTTTAACTTGCAAGATTTTGAATATACTTCTAAAAAATAAAACAAATGAATTTTTTCAATGAAGTGTGAGGAGATTTTAGGGAGACATCTTGATGTGGCTTTGTTGCTGGCTATTTAAGTGGGATTTGTATTTTCATTCACTAGGTGACTACTAGTCTTCTCAATGCAAAGCTGATGTTACAAGAAATTTTGCTTGATTAAGAAGCACGTAATTTGTCCTGAAGGTCACATTACATTATCTCTTGTGTTCAAGTATTATAGATAGTATTAATCTGTATTTGTCTTTTGTTTTCTGCTATATGTTATCATGATGCATTGCCATTACAATGGCAAATAGCCTGTCAACACATTTACTGGACCGTAACCCTCTTGGGATAATCACTGAATTTTCATCAAGACTGCAATGATTAGTGTTTCTGATTATGATAATCAAATAACTAATTAGCTATCATGTTTCAGGAAAGACATAGAATTTAAGATGTTTTCAGAATATGTTAAGACACAAGTTTTAAGATACTTCCACTTGTGGTTTTTTTTTTTTTGTTTGTTTGTTTTTTTTGTTTGTTTTTTTTTTTTTTATGTTTTTGTTGTTTGTTTTTGTTTGTTTTTTCCAGAAAGCTTAGGATGTGGAATGAAACAAAGTTGCCAATTTTCACTGAAAACAAGTTGAGTGGTTTCTCACCCTGTCCCATATTTCTGTTCTTTTCCCATAATTTTGAGCATAGCTGATTAAAAAATACTGTGGAATTACTAGTGGACTGTATAAGGAAAAGCAGTACATTTTCTTTCTTGGGTTTGTTTGTTACTTTTCCCTTTTCTTTATATTTTGTGCCCTCTCTTTTAGATTTTCAGATGTGCTTAAGTCTGATTAGATGTCAGTGTATAGGCAGAGATTGGTCTCATCTCCACAGATTGCCTCAGGGTGATGTTGCATTTTGGCACTGAGATGGTATTCTTCTCACCTTTATGTCTATTTTCTCTATTTGTATTTGAACATGATGAAAACTTGTGGTGGTGTTTCATTAATATTTCCTAGGTGAGTGTCTGACTGGAAATGGTGGACTTTGGTGGTTTTTTTGTTTGTTTGTTTTGGTGATTTTGCTGTAACTTTTGGGGGTGTTTTTGTTGGTTTTGTTTGTTTGTTTGTTTTTTAAAATTTATTTCTTTGTTTAATGACGTGTCAGAGAAAGAAGGCAATGCTGGAGTTAAAGGATTCATTACAGGCAATTCCAGTTCCTTGTCCTTTTCCAGAATTACTGTGGTATCCAGATACTTGTAATTGCATTGTTTTCTATGCTGTCCTTCATCTGTGCTCATTTTAAATGTCACAGAGAGAGGTGGTGACATTATGCTAATTTGTAATGTATTCTAGTGTTACATTGCCCCATTTCTTTGACCTCAGCAAAGAGCACTTGCTGAGAAGAACAGAGGATGATTACCTCCCCTCTGAGCATGAACTTGCTGCTATGGCTGCACGACCTTGGATTTAAAGAATAAACTCTAAAATTGCTGTGCAGAGGTTATACAGGTTTTGTGCCTAAAACAAAGAAAGGATTTCAAAGACAATTTTTTCTCTGTGGCTGAGTTTTTAGATTCTTCCCTATACAATATATCTCTTATTTAAAAATTCCCCTGTCCAAGCTTGTGAAATCAGTTTTCAGCAAATATGAAAAGAACTGTGGCTCATATATATTTAGGATATGCTCTTTAAGAGATATGAAGCTTTTATAGGAGAATTAGATGAAAGACAAAGCATTGGAGTTTATTATGAGTTCATGGCTGGAATTAGACTGTACCTGTATCAAGATAAGGATCTAGCCTGAAACATTGCTGTGGTTTGATCCTCCTGCAACCTAAATGCAGGAATTATTGAGCTCCCAACTACAAAAAGATTCTCAAAGCAGCCCCTGAAAGGATATCAATTCTGAACTGCTAGAATATAAAAAAATGGTGGCAGGATCAAAGCCATAGTCCAGCTATTACTGCTCTTTTAAAAAGAGAACTGAACAGGGTCATGTGAGAGGACCTTATGAATGGTGGAATTGAAGGAAGATTTCAGTCTCCCTTTGAAAATATACTGGCATTAATATGATTTTGAAGAGCATGAATAAGAAGCTCTATAGTTAAAGGACTGCTGCAGGAGCAGGTTTTTGGCCTTTTTTAAGTCAGTTACAATTACACGGGAGCTCCAAACAAGGCTGAGTAAAGCCTGAGGACATAATTCTGAATTCATTCCTCACCTAAAACTCCCTCTCACACTCCATGGGAGGATAAGGGGGAGTTTTGTGTTACGCAACACTGTTTCAGTTCTTGATTCTGGTTCACAGTGAAAGATTAATCCATTGGGCAACTTCCTCATTTCTTCGAATCAAACAAAACAAAACAAGAGAAAAATCCAGAAAACAGATTGGAATTCCTTCTGGGAAAAAATAATCTGTTTTCTCCAGATGTGTTCTGGTACTTTGATTTTGAAAGATTAGGTGGCTCACACTTGGTGAAAGTCTAAGGCTATTGATTTCTGCCCATGAAATAACTAATATTTTCATATAATACTTTTGATTTTGCATCTTGACACTAATTATTTTTTCTCTCTTGATGATTACATGATCATTAATGGTAGTGAAGTGAAATGTCTAAGACTACCAATGACTTGATGGATTTGACTTTTTCCATTAGCAGAACAGCAAAAGTAAAATTGTGCTCTGAACAGATGCAGAATGAATGTCAGTTGTAGGTTACTGTAACATTTTCACCTCCTTTTTATAGATGGATTTTATTTGTTTTTGAAAGAATAGACCTTGGCTTTGGTACCCCTTTGAACTTAATAGATTTTAAAATTTCAGAGTGGGCTAGATTTTTGTGGATTTAAAATGAAGGAAAGAACACTAATCTTAGTAAAAAAACACTCGAGCTTTTCAGTCACACTGAATGTCTTCCTGTCATCATGTTTATTATCTTTTCACCCCTTGAAGCTTTCAATTGATTGTGGTGCAAAGTTGGCAGAAAATAAAGCTTAAGATGGTATAGAAAGATGATTTTAATATTCATTATATTCTTATTTGACATAGTGAAGATTTGTGAATCAACTTCCTTCAAATTGTCACCTGCATTCTGGTCACATTCACTGTCCCAAGGTCCAAATAAAGTATGCTCTGTGTCTAAAATGAACACTTGTGTGGGTGTGCACATGTATTTGTGCAGATAATGAGCTGCAGGGATTTTTTGTGTGTGTACCCAGAAAATCCCTAATTATAATACCCTAATACATTATTAAAATTTACAAAAATAAATAATATTTATATTAGCTTTCTTTTCCCATAAATTTCTAAACATATGAAAAGAAACAATTGAACTATTTTCTTACATGTCTAATCACATCTGTAACAGCTGCTGAAATGCATCTGCTTGAGGAGTGTGTGGGGTGCTTAGAAAGGTATTACAGTTTTATTTAGCAAGAGGTAAATTTGAACTCTGAGCTAAAATACAGCTAGTTTCCATATTTAGATAGGCAATCACTTATTTTAATCAGATCTCAGTATAACAGTGTCGTACTTCAACTGTTTCATAAATAAATTTCTGTGGGAATAGGCTGCACAGCAGGCTGAGATATTTTAGCACTGTGGTAAAGTTGTATTTCATATTAGAGGAAATTAAAAGGAATTAATTCTGTGGTGCAAAGCTAGGTTTATAAAATTGTACCATAGAAATAGTATGTTTGCTACACAGAACACTTCAGTTCTTTGGTAGACTTAATCTATTTAGCAGCAGATCAAATGAAATCCTTTAGTTATCAATTAATATATCTGATGTATTCTTCCTAACACATTATTTGGACCAAAATGGCGTGTGTATTCATCTGGTTGTAAAGTTACAAATGCCTACATATCTTGGATTGATTCATTTTAAGCATAATGTCAAGGAAATCACAGTGATCTGTAATGCAGATCTGTAGAGCTGATATCTTATTGCCATTTGAAACCTTTCATTGCATTTTCCTTCTATGAATTAAATTTTTGGCAAGGAAATAAATGTAGATGAGGAAGTAGCAAGGTAGATCCCGTACTGTTCAAAGTATGTTTTGATGAGAATTTTTTTAAATGCCTACCCATGGCAACTGGGACAGAACAAGGGTATAAAATTCAAATACAATAGTTACAAAACACTGAAACCTGAGAAACAGGCAGAGAATGTCTGAAAAATGTGATCCATAACAAAATGTTTCTGTATTCCTTCTGCTTTGTGAATAGTGACTTAAAATTCTGTCTGGTTTGAATATTGTATGATGGAAAGGTGAACAATAATGGAATGTGAGTAATCTCTGCAGTTGGGCTTTGAAATACAAGATTTACTTTCCTAAATGTGAGGTTTTGCTTACCATTCTCCAATTGCTTCTTTATTCCTTCATTTTTCCCTTGGCACACTTAATGCTTTGTTGGATTTTATCTCAACTAGTCCGGCTTGCATATTGCAGATCATTTATTAGGAACCTGCTGGGTTACTTTCAAAAAGTTCTTCAGTTCTTAAATAAATCACCAACAATTCCATTGAAATTGTACTTTTAATGTATTATTTGCAAACCCTGATTTTGAATGGGTAACTGAATAGTGGTTTACTTTCTGTTTCTGCAGTATGTTGGCTGTTCTATGTGCAGCAAATACCCTGTTAAATTTCAGTTCTAATTTAAATATTGTCATTTAATACTAGTTTATTTTTTTTTCTGTTTCATTATTCACTTTTAAACAAGGGATTTAAAAATAGATCTGGTTTAAATTAATTTTCCCTGATATTTTTAGGTGTGTTTAATTATGAACATATGCCATGGAGCTAAAGTGTTCTAAATGTACTCTAATTAAAATAAAACATGCAGTGGAAAAAAAATGTTATAATTATTTGGTATCTTTATGTCTCAATTTAGTTTTAGTGTCACAGTTACAGAGTTAAAGGAAGAGAGTTATTCTTAACATGACATATATCCCTGACTTGTTCCTTATCCACTGCTCGTTGTTGCTTTCCCCTGTGAACACCATCCCTCTTCAGAGAGACCTGGAAGCCCCTGTCAGTGAAGACTGGGGCAAAGAAAGCTTTCAGTACCTCAGCCTTGCTTGCGCCTGCTGTCACTAAGATACCTGCACTATTCAGTAACCGTACAACATTTTTGTTGCTCACTCTTTCACTACCCACACCTCAATAGAAATTCTTGTTGTTCTTATGTCTGTTGCAAGTGTCAATTTTAGATGGGTTTTTGCTCTCCCAACACCAGCTTTCTCTGCCCTAGAAGTGCTTCTAAATTGCTCCTTTTTTAACTTGTTCTGCTTTCATCTCCTGTAAAATGCCTTTTTCTACATTGGAACAATTCACTACTGTACAAATATACACCGTTATGTGGCCAGCAGAGTGAGGGATGTGATTCTGCCCCTCTGCTGGGGTCCCCAGTAGAGAGAGGATATGAATCCTCTGGAATGAGTCCAGAGGAAGACCATCAAGATTAGAAGGATGGAGCAACTCTCCTTTGAGGAGAGTGGCTGAGAGACTTGGGGTTGTTCAGCCTGAGAAGAGAAGGCTTTAAGGTGCCCTAATTGCAGCCTTCCAGTTCCTGAAAGGAGCCTACAAGAAAGACAGAGAGAGACATTTCATAGGAGTGTGTAGTGACAGGACAGGGGGAAATATTAAACTGAAAAAAGAGAGATTTAGATTAAGTATTATGAAGAAATTCTTTACTGTGAGGGTAGTGAAGCATTGGAACTCATTGCACCAAGAGGCTGGATATGCCCCATCCCTGAAGATTTTTAAGGCTCTGTTTGAAGGGGGTCTTGAGCAATTTGGTCTAGTGGAAGGTGTCCCTGCCCATAGCAGGAGGTTCGGAATTACATAAGCTTTCCAGTCCCTTCCAACTCAAGCTATTCTATGATTTTGTGATACTTAAGAAGACTAATGTATGATATAAAAAGAAATTACAGCTTTGTAAATATTCTGCTTCTTGGTGTATTATTACTCTGTAGTGCTATGATTCAAGTTGGTGTGTATTTACTCATATTTATTTATTTGCTCTTGTGGTCCAATAGTCTTTCATGGTATACTTTTTATGACTAAGTGCTTATTCAGATTGGTTGAGATATATTTCAGTAATATTTAACTTGTACCAAACTTGACAAAATGTGTATCAGGCTCAGTGGATAAGAATCAACATCCTTTTTCTGATATACACATTTTTGGAGAACATTGTAACAATTGACGCAAATTGTTGAACAAGCAAAATGGAAATCACAGTTTTCCATCTTAAGGTTTCAATCCTATAAAAATGTAAAAGTCAGGTAAGTGCTTGCAGGAATAAAAAGACTACTGATGGTAATAATATTTTTTACAGGTGTAAAGCTATATAAATATATGAGTATGGGATGTGTGTATGTGCATTTTTATCTAAACATAAGCAAATGGTTGTTTGCTTACCTTCCTTGTCTCACAGACCCCTCTGTTTTGAGCTCCACTAAGTTTTGAAGAGATTTCCCACTTTGTCTTCTAACGAACTTATAGTCCTTACCTATTCCTTCCAATCCATGTTCTTTATACTCTTCTCACTAAAGGATGTGAAAGAATGTATTTCCTGCAGGGCTTTTAAATTTAGAGCATGGGGTTCTTAATGAGGGAGTAGTAATTGAAGCAAATAAATAAATAAACGTGGTTTAGTGAGGAATAACTGGTGTAGCTGAGAGAGTGCTAACTCAGTCCTGATGTCTGTTGGTATTTTAATGCATCCTGCGGCATAAATATAAGACTCCTGCCTCCTTAATTATAGCAAACACATTTTATAATGGTTCTATTGATCTTTCATGAACAATGTTGATCTTGTAGGAAGGGTAGATGGTGCAGCTAAATAACAATGTACACTGCTATTGCTTTCCAGCAGGCTACAGGCATTGAGTGCTTCTTAAACAAAATATTCAATGATTTGAGTAATTTATGTAGCATATATTTCCAATATTCTAAATAGCAAGTGACTATCGCTCTCAATTTCATGACTGGGATTGTTATCAGCTTCTGTCATTCATAGGAAATTACATCCTAAAATCTCAATAGATAGTGTGTAGCTGCTGTAAAAGCTAGTGAGATGAGGTAATGCTATGTAAGCAGCACAGATTGTCCCTGATTGAATACAGATTGAATATAGCATTTGGAAGAACTTTTGCCAATCCCTGAAAATAGTCATTATGTAATTAAAATGAAAGAAATGCCTCCCTGGTTTGAGTGAATTTTTTATAAGGAAACTAATTAGTGATCTTAAAATAACAATGATATTTCAAGCTGGATAAACCTTGCAGAAAAGTGATAGCAAGGATCATAAAGCACAATGAAGTTCAAGCTGTCCTATCTTTTTTTCAGTCACTTATCACCACCATTTTCACCCACAAGTGCTGAGTTCCGGTACTGAGAAGGAAGTCTCTGACCTTGCCTAGAGAAGCTGTTCTCTGTATTAGGCTGCATTTAATTACTGATTAGATACCATAGTTAATCCTGAGATACAAAATATAGAGCTCTGTAATTTTTTTCCTGGTCTCTAACTGTTTTTTTCAATCTAGTCTTTCCTTATTTAAGTAGAGTTTGGAAAGACAAGCTGAATATATAAACTGCATCAAATATCTCATTCCAGAAGATGGACAAAATCCTTCTAAATGTAACTCACAAGGGATAGTTTTGCATAATTCACTGCAATTGGAAAGAGTATTTGATAATAAGAATAAAGGTCAGAAACGCAGGAGGGAAAAATGTCTTTCTTTTACAAACAAAAAGCATAAGTACACTGTGTGCCAAATATCATGCGTCATTGGATGGGAGAATGAATTGTGTGGGATCTGACAAGTTCCCAGTACTATCTAATGACATTTTAAAATCTCATGTTTTATTGTGACTTTTCACAAATACTGTTTGTTACAATTTAGCAGATCCTTCAAAGAAATTACTTGCTCTTCAGGAAAATGAGCAGCTATAGGAGGCAGAAGGGCTTAAACAACTGAGACCTCTGAATTCATTCTGTCTCTCTCACAAGATAGAAAAGCAGCAGTATTTAAAAAAAAAAATAGAATTGTACAATACTGCTACAAAATTACACATTTGCTGTCAAAAAAGTAGAACATAGGGGTCCTATTCAGTGACCTTTGATGTGCAGAAATACTGGACTGCTGTTGGCAAATAATTTTTTAGCATATTTGTCATTATGGGATTTTCTTACCTGAAGTATCCATCATTAAATATTTCATATCATAAGGAAAAATTATGAAAAATCCATAAAGAGTTTTAATAAGCAGGTAGGCTGGGGTTCAAGATACCATTTTGGGAGAAGTTTGATCTGAGTCTGGCAAAGACTCATTCAATCATTCTGAATGAACAAGGATTTTTATGGTGTCCTTTCTTTCAGTCTCCAATCTTCTTGTTGCACTTGTTATCTGAGAAGAGGAAATTTTTATAAAATCTGGGGAGGATGTAAGTCCTAACTCTTTTCTCTTTAATGAAGTAACACACTTCTGTTGATGTATGCTGAGTTCTGCTCTGTCAATACTTTGGACCACCCTAAGGTCAAAACTGTAGCTCCTATCTTGGCCTTGTGTCCAGCTTGTGGCCTTGTTGTATCAGCCGATTACCCAAATACATATTATCTCTTTTTATGATTCATATTATTTGTGGGATTTAAGACTGCTGTCGTCTGAACAGGAGCCAGTAACTGATGTAAATAGGTCATGATATATTGATAGTCTTCTGATGGGGAATGAAGCCTTCTCTTTCCATCAATATAGAAATAGGAAGGAACAGAATACGTGAGATAATTGCATTTAAATATTCACTTATTCTCTTGGGTAGACACATTTTGTATTAGCTTAAGAACCGTAGCATATAGCAGTGTATATGGTAAGCAGCAGTAATTTAATTGAACTGTTGCAAAAAGGCACACAATTTCCTAGAAAGCTGTCAGTGATATGAAGACTTCATGTGCAGTCAGTGTATAGTAATGGAGGACTAAGCAGACCTCTAACAATGATCCATAGTCCGGCATTGAGTTTCTTATGAGCCATTCAGCTTTCCCATGTAAAACTATCTGACTTTCAGACTTACAGATAGTTTCAGTGATTTCCATGACTTGCTCTGTCTAGAGCACTTGATGTTATTTTTTTCTGCAGTGAAGCTCGTTATGGATAATCACCTTGAGCTGTGACTAGCTGACTAGTTTTTCACAATCATTTGGCAGTCAAATTCGGTGCAAATCAGCCTAGCAAAGTTGACAGTATTCTTCTCACAACTGTGCATGAAATCCCTATGTGATAATTTCTCATTTGCAAAAGTCTGGAAAAATGTATGAGGTATGTTTCTAGGGAGTCTTCATGTTTGTGTCACTGACTTTCTCCTTGATCACTTCAAGGGTTCTCTTTTATGTTGCTGTATCCTCATTAATTTCGTTGCCATTTTCAACCTGTTTTTCAATCCCTTTTTTGGTGTGTTACTCTACTGTGCTTTCTATAGGCTATTAATTTATTAATATTAGTTATATAAAATTAGACAAGGGGAAAAATCTTTTACATTAATGTCATGAAGTAAAATGGTCCTGAAAAGATGCTGCAGAAATACTGCTTTTCAGTCAAGTAGTTCAAAGAACTTCTTAAACTTGGCAAGTCTAATTAGATTCTGGCATTGGAAATTTCTTCTAGAATGTTTATAGTGCTTTTCAATTTTATTAAGTTTTTGGGTTTTGTTTTTCTATTTAGCTCAGTCGTCTGATTTTTAAAATGCACTGACAAAAAAGCACTAAGCATGTCCAGGTCAGATCTACATTGCCCCAGGAACAGTGTGCCACAAGCACACTGAGGTCATAGTAAATGTCATTTTCAGATTGGGATAGTCTTCATTTGCACAAAAATTTTAAACAATGAAAGTATGCTGTTTAATGACAAGTGCTACATAGGTAAGACCTACCAACATGAGCAGATTTACCAATAGTATCTGACTCAGCCATCTCATCAAGTACTGTGATTAGCTTTCTTTGTCATTGACATCCCATTTGATTAAAGACTTGTCCTTGAATTCTAGGTGCTTCTCAGCTCTAGTCAGAGATTGCTTATTTAACACAAGATCGGGGTATTTCAGCTTTTTTTTTTTCTTATGAGAGAAACTACTTATTAAATGGGTTGCTTAATATAAAAAGTTGAAAAATACATTCTTCTTATTATTTAATCAGATTTAAAATTGGTGTGTCAAACCTCTTAATTTTATACTTAGCATGGCAAGCATCAGTGTCAAACACCATTATCCAATTGTAAATAGAATGTGTTTAGGCAGGTGTGGGATTTCAGAGATACCTAGATACAGATGAATTTAATTTTTTTTCACTTGCATTAATTTAATTGAGTAGTTCAGCCTCAGTTTCTCATTTGGCATTTTCAGTGTTTTATGCTCATAGCCAGGTCTTACCTCAAAAGATGTTTTTTTTTCCTTTATTCATCTTCCGTAGTCCAGAAAAGTTATTCAAGCACAAAAGGCTGGAAACATGCAGATGTAAAATTCCAGCACAAACATGACAGTCAGATTATATCTTCTGACTCTCCTAGACTAACTTGAGCTTGTAGAGTTGATCTACCCATAGAAGTCCAAATATAGTTTAACTTGGATTTAGGATTCTTTAGGAATTCTTAACGGTGCACAAAACAGATCTTCTTGGTTAACTTGGAAATGACAGAAAAGGAATGGGATGAAAAAGTGCATTTCTTTTGGCTGATATAAGTCGAGAAGCCCCTAGATTGTCAATTAATTTGAATCAGGCTTGCCTGTTATCATTGCAGTAATGGAGTACGAGTGGCACAAAATAGAGACAGACATTTTCTTTTTCTCCCCAGTTGGCGGAAGAAGAAAAACTCTACCTGCACACCCCTATGTCAGGTTGATTTAACACTGTAGCCCAGCAACATGACTGCAGCATATGTATACACCTTACTGATCAAGTAGATGCCAATTTAGCTCTGGCAATGTTATATTCAGTGTAGTTGGAAATATTCTCACACCTCATCCTTTGGGAGATTTGTCACACTGGTCTAACAGTTGTCCTTAGTTTGTTCCACTACCATCACTGCCCAAGGTTATATTTGGGGTCTGACTGCAGAAGCACCCGGGACTGCAGTGCAGGCAGGAAAGAGGGAATATAAATTGTAAAAATAGATAAAGTATAGATTTCTCTTTCAGTGCTGGGCTTGGTTCACTTGGTTCTTCCCTCTCGCCATCTCTCCCTTTGGAGAGGGGAGTGTTGCTTGTTTTCCTTCCCTCCAGAACAAACAAAGCAGGCAGGATGTAGTTGAATGTGTTGGCCCATCCAGTTGTGTTTATAAGAATATGATCTGTATTTCTCTGGACTCCTGTATCCCTTCAGACCCCTTTTTGTGTCTGAAGGTGCATTTGTCTAAGACAGAAAAGGAGAAACTTAAGTTTAAAGTATCAGTAATTGATAAGAAGCTAAAAAAAAAGATTTCTTACAGTGCTTGTTTTCTGTTTTATTAGTGTGACTGTGTTTAATGCTCAGTGGTTTGCAATTTCAAGAAAAGTTTAAATCTGCTTCTGTGTACTCCCAAAACGGAAGTGCATTTTATGAAATAAAGCTTATGAAAAACACATGCTAAGCATTCACTTTCCCTTGAAAAATTTGTGAAAATTTCTCTGTCCTTCAGAAGTTAGTTTTTCTTTACATTTCTTTACCTTTGTATAGCAAGACATTAGCACAGTTCTTTTATCCTCTTTTATTACATCAATAAATGTTCTTCCTGGCAAACCTTGTTTGGCAACAGCTTTTACTGCATGCTCAAATAAAAACCAGTATGGAACAGCATACAAACACATGGTAATATCTTGAAGTGTGAACTAGTAACCTTCAAACTTGGTTTGCTGCCTTGCCATTCATGGAAATATACTCAGAGATCCTGTTTTAATAGATGGCAGTGTTTGCCTCTCTTACATACTTGTTTGTACAGTGAATAAAGGATAAAAATTATTTCTAAGGGGATTTGCCCTACCTGTAGTAGAATGCAAGTTTTGTATTAAGGAGCAGTAAAAATTTGTATTTCCTTTCTCATTTCCCTTCTAGCTCAAAGTTATAAAGGTCTTCTATTTAATATATTTTTGGTTTTTTCTTGAGAAATTAAACTGTTAAAGGATATTTGCCTTTTGCTGGTTTGGCATCTAGGCAATAATAATTAAAGATTAAACATTTAATTTTTTCTGAAAAACTGAGTTTCTCATTACTTTGCTGTTGAATATGTATCATTAAACACCATGCCTCCAAATACAGTGTGAACAGTTATAATGTTATTTTCTTTTAAAATAATTACTTCCATGAGGGGTTTTATTTTTCATTTGTAAATTTAATTGATCTTCTGTTTTGAAAAAAACTCAAACTTTTAACAAAACTAATTTTGTAATAAAACTTTGTTATTTACCTCAAGCATATAACTATTGATGATGAAATTCTCACTAGTCCGAATTAAGAATTTCTTTATAATTCCATCTCCTTGAATTGCTGTTCAGAAACATGATTTACAGATTTTTTTTCCTGGGGAAAAGAATCACCCTAGAAGTATTGACAGTCAAGTAAGTGACTGTGTCTAAATGGATATATGTGGAATACTTCCAGCTTGGGGTGAACAGTTTGCCATATCTCATTTCTCTCAAAGGATGGGACCTCAGTAGCTGCATATGCATTTTTTCTATGGGACCAGGGCAAATTTTACTCAGTGCCAACACAGAAAATGAATCTTTCTATGAGCAAGGATTTCTTCTATGGTTGAAGGGGGCTAAATCAAGTTTGATGATTGAAAGAAATATGAGACACAATTCAGAGGAACTGAAGCCAGACCATTATAAACAGAGACGGAGCTCTATATGAGGCTAAGGACCTAGATAAATGTTTGTTACGAAGGGGCATAATTGGGTAAGTCAGACAAATTGTGGAGTTCATAAAATTAAAATCTAAAATCAAAAGAGTTAAGAGTCAGTCTTGGAGCTCCAGAAGTTCTTTGAATCTTTTTTTAATGTCAGGAGGTCTGCTCTTAATCTAAAAATGCACTTTTAATTAAGGGTCACATCACTGTAGAAAGTGGGTGAATCACAAGTATTCAAAATTAGAAATCCGTGCTGATTTATACTGTAATGTTTATTTTCAGAAAGCTTAATTGCATGTGGAAGCAGATGGAAAATTAATGGAGTTCACTTTATGTCTGGGAGTAACTGGAATTTGAGTGCAGAGTAGAAGTGGCTAGAAAATGGAGGGGAAAATACCATTTCACTCACATTTCACTCATACACTTCAAGTGAGACTACTTTTTTTTTTTTCTTTAATGGATGTTTCTAAAGCTTCCACTTCTTCCCCTATTTTGTTTATAGAAGACATAATATATTTATTCTTCTCCATTTCTCTTTTTATTTTTTTTCCCAGGACAATTGCATTTTTTGGTGCTGCAGTAATTGTCTCTTTGTTTAGCTTGTGTCTTCTGGCATTTCACACAACAATATCTGTATTTTAAGACATTTTAAAATATGCTATTGTGGTGCTTCTTCCATAGCTGCTTCCTCATTCTGCTGAATTTTTAAGGAGAGCTCCTGAAACATGAGTAAATTATTTACTTCTTGCTATCAAATTTTTTTTTCACTGGTGATGTGAATGAGTGGGTGAAAATCTAACAATTTCACTAGTTAATATAGTTTAGTTAACTAAAATAATGTAATTAATCTCAGTACCCATTTCTTTCAATTATTCAATTAGCATGCGTAAGAATGGTCCTGATACACTGTGTTATAGAGTTCCTAGACTATTATGTCGAAGATTAGGGCAAATATGTTGACATATTGTGTTTTTCATATTGTGTTTATCATATGTTTTTGTTTGTGTGTAGGATTTTGTTTCTCTGCTTTCTGCTCTTGAAATCTTTGGTCTAAGTGACTGCTAGCTGTATTTTATCTTTTTATTCTGTGGGTCTTGATGGACTTTCATTCCGCTATAACACACAGTAAAAGACTTTTTTTTTTTTGTGCTTTTAAACATTTTCTATGCATGTAAAACCTTATTTTACATTTCACTGATTTCAGCTGACAGCTGAAGTAAAGTAGTTGTTTCTATGCTATTTCTGTAGATCTGAATTGTTAATTTTCATCTGGGAAGTAAAATGCATGCACATAATTTGTTTTCTGATGTACTTTTATGAAGAAACAACTGAGCATAACTCAGTAACAATCATGGGGTTTTTGACAAAGCTTTTAAAATTATGTTATTTGATCACTATTTTGAAAAAGAACACTAAATATAGAATAATTTTATATCCGTCCATTTTAGGCAAATATTTTGAAATTGAAGTGTGAAAAACAGCATTATGTAAAATACTCAACTTGTTCCAAATGTTGTGATATTAATTAAAATGCCCCTGGAAGTCAGATTAGGCAGTGTTTCAGTGCAAATAGCTGTTCCTGACACTGTGTTTGATGCTTCAGCTGAAGCAGTTTTACCAAGTCATTCAGCGTGCAGTGTCTCTGGTAAGACTTCTTCCTTGTAGGGATGAAATCCAAAAATCGGTGTCAGATGGAAATCAAAGTTCTCAAAGTTTGAAGGATTGATGGAAAGAAATTTTAATGAGTGTGAATTTCAATCTTTACCTTCATAAATTTGCCACAAAGGGTAAGCATGAAATTCCTGGTTGTAGATGTCTGGGAGACATGTTTCAAATTAAGGAGCTTAAAAAAAGTTTGAATTAAAATAAAGAGTAATGCTGTGATTGAAATGAAGAAATACTTTTTTTTTTTTTCATATTTTACCTGGAAATGTAACTCAGATTTTGAGGAAATTAAATATTTGCTTGTAGCTTTGTGAAACTGCTTGATAACCCCATTCCAATTACTTCTCAGTAATATACAAAAAAAATAATTTATTCCATTCAAGTAGCTATTTTTTCTTATTTTAAATAAATAAAAATCCAATCTCTCAGAAACATGCTTACTAGAGACATTACCAAGTAGGAGACTCAAACAAGGGAAATGAGGAAATGTACATTTTCTTTTTCTTTTTAATTTAAGATGACATCACAAAAAATATTCTGTAAACTGACATTAATTTTGTTGATCACTTACAGTTATATAGTCCACATACCATTTTAAATGTTAGTAATTCTACATCTGTGTCTCTTAATATAAACCCCTTTTTTAAAAATAGTTCTGTTCTGCTTTTTTCCTGTTCAACCTACTTGAAGTTTTCTTTGCTAAAAATTTTGTGTTTGTGTCATACATTTTATGTTGCCACTTAAGGTGCTAATTTTAAATTATGATGGGCAAATCATTCAAGTGAAAACAAAGGTAGCTGCTCTTTCTTGTTAAAACAGGATCAAATTAAAACTGACTAATAAAAACAAAAGGAGAGAAATAAATTGTAAGCTTATTTACAGAAACAGCTGGCCTCTGTAGCTGCTAATTCTAAACCTTAAATTTGCCTCTTTCAATATTTACTCTGAAATGAAAATGCAATTAAGAAAGAAATGGGTGAAAACAGTCGAAAAAATTCTGCAATTTCTGCAAAACTTCTTTGGACCATGTTTTATAGTCTGCTGAAGTAGGATCTTGGCCCTTTTAATACTTGGAATTTTTTTTTAATAAATATTGCATTGAAAACACATAGCTTTATGATATTCTTCAGAAGTATATGATAAAGATGTCCCTTTCTCACACTGACTCAGGCAACAGCATGCCTGTGCTTTGTGAAGTACAAAGACTTTGTAGGTAGTGAGACTGAAAGAACTCTGCATGCCACAGGCATAGTCTTTTCCCAGGTGTGATTTGAGAGAAGAGCCATTTTGTACTCAGCTGCATGAAGCTAAAATTGGCAATGGAGACTCTTTATCCATGGAAATTCCCCAAACTTGACTAGACTAGACAAAGCCCTGGGCAAGCCAGTCTTGCTCTGAAGTAAGCTTCTTCTTTAAACAGCTAGACTAGGTGATTACCCCAGTTCTCCTCCAATGTAAATTTTTTTTAAGTCATAAAATGCACTGTATTTTAAAATTTGGCATAATGGCTAGGCTCAGAGTGCGTCTTCCTGATGTGATAGCATCCTGCCCAAAATCATGCTCCTGAACTCCAAATACTGCCATTTTGACTGAAATTTTAGCTTCAGCTAGTTACATATCCTTGCTGTGCTAAGTGTAAGCCTAGCAAGTCTTGATCTGGAACTTAAAAGAAACAAAACAACCAAACCCCACAAGAAATTGTGTGCTCTTGGTTGTTACTCATTAGAAATAATGAAATAATTTTTTTGGAGAGATTAATAGTTTTAGAGAAAGGTTTTCCAAACCTGTTGTGGCAAATACAATGCCAGTTACAGGTGTGTTAGCATCTATTTCTACAACAACATAAGAAGAAATGAGTCTGTCTCACTTTTGCTTTTTATATCTTGTTTATCTGTCTGAGTTGTGAGTTGTTAGTAGAGGAGCTAGCTGGAAGAGACAAAATATATGCAGAGAAAGGGCTTTAGGAGGTATGAAATGCTTCTTACTGAACACTGACAGAGCCTGACCCTCCACTTTCTACTGTCCATATGCCACCATCTTTCCCTAGCCATAAAAAGAGGCTTTGCCAGTTCCCTAAATGAGGAACCAAACGTGACAGCTCAGCTGATGGTGTTGACATTGGCAGCAGGGCTTGATGGACAGCACCAAACCTTGCCGTGGACTCTCTCCTGCTAATTAGCTGTTCGAAGGAACTCTGTGTGCCACAGGCACAGTCTTATTGGAAAAGGACATCTTTGCCATTCACCCTGACAGCTGTGATGCAGCTGTTCACAGCGTGAACTGAGCACATAGGGGGAGGGTGGGAAGTGGAGAAGGAGGAGGAGGAGGATTTAGAACAAGTGGCAGCTCTGGTATCTTGCAGTGCAGCCGTCCAGAGCTATAATAAATAACTGGAATGGAGAAGAGAGAATATGGGAATTGAAATTTATAAAATGGGAACGTAAGCTTAGGCATGAAACAAGAGGAAGAGTGAGAGGAAGGAAACAGGACTGCCCCATGAGAGCTTTGTGAGGCACCTGGAGCTGTATGTTCATGAGATTAGTGCAGGCTGAGGGGTTTAGCATACAAACCGTCCTGATTTTCTATAGATTGTGCACATGTGCAGGGATATTAATGGGGGCTGTTCTCCAGAAATTCCCACAAGTGCAAGTGTGAGGAGCAGCATGGGCCTGAATAACTTATTGTTGTACCATAGATCTGATGGCTTTGGGGACGGGTGATGGAAGGAGTTGAAAAAAAATACTTGCTGTTTGTTCTGAATGATTAGAAGTGGGGAATGAGAGAGTTTGAGAAAGTGCTCCTGCTGTTTTTCAAAGCAAGTACCCTTGCTGAGGCAGGAACTCTCATGTGCTAAAATATACTGTTGAGATTGGAACATGTCCCCTGTTGGCACTGTGGAAGACATGTCTAACTTGGTTAAATGTTAGCTATGCACTACAGGAAATAAAGGGGCGTGTTGAGGCTGTAGAAGATTCAGTTGAAATTGTGACATTTTCACTGGTGTGTTTTTGTTAGTTCCCGTTAAATTTTACTTCCAGTTGTTTGGCTTTTAATGGACGGAGTGAGAGTGAGGTCCTATTTTGGACCTTTTGTAGTGCCAAACTATCACTTTTAAACTTACCAAGCATTTTATAATAAAGTTTTAAAGGGGTATTAGTTGCAAAATTATTTTCAAGGTTAAAGTAGGTTTCCAATTTTTTAAAATGTTGATGTCATTAAGGAGGTAAAATACCAATTCAGAATTAATAAGTGAAATAAGGATAATAGCAACATTCCCCTCCCCAGAACTCAGTCCAAAGACTTTGGTTAATGCTGAGCATAAAAAGAAAAATAAAATTACAGCATTCATTGATTTTCCTCTGTGTTTTATGGAAGCAGAAAGATTAAGACAAATATTTTGCTTGCAATATATATGTCCTAGGCTTAGGGAAGGAGTGAGTGATAGATTACTTTGGAAAACTTCTTTGTAAAAAGCTTCTGGTATAATTTTACAACTGAGTGGGTTAGTTTGTGATAGCATTGAGATTTGGGATGTTCCTGCAAATTGATTCTTTTAAAGTTTTTTCCTTTTTTATTGCTGATTACTTATGGGGTTTATTACATGCAACTTCTCTTTTCTCCACTGACATACAGACAAAGTAGCTAACAGTATGCTGCAGTTGGTAGCCAAAAATGTCCCAAAGCAGATGTTTCTATTGTCATAGCAAAGAAACCACACATATGCTTATACAAATCACCACTATTTTCTTTTATTTTTTATTTAGTACCATGCTCTTATTACCTCTTATCTTGCACTGAAGAAACCATAAATAATACAAAAAATAAAAAATAACAAAAAAAATAACACTCCCCCCCACCAAATAACAAAAATAACAAAGTTGCTTTTCATGATTTATACTTATATATACTTGCTCAATCAATCCTTGCTCTTCTTATAGTTGGACTGTTCCTGTAATTTTTAGTTATGTGTACATAATGTATCCTGTACTATATTTACAGAGGCTTGCAATGCCTTATGGTGACATTCTGTTTATTATCACTCTTGACTTTTCAGGTAATCCCAATTATTTTACTGAAAACTTTAGATATTCTTCATAAATATTTGACGTGCTTACACAGCCTGAGGTCTTGGATTTTATATAAGTCTCACGACAAATGTGAAATCAATTTTTTGTGAAAGTGATTTTGCTCAGTTAAGAAAAAAAAAAGTGAGTGTTTACGTGATTTGTCCACCATTTCTTACCTTTTAAAATGTTTTTTAAATTTTGACGAATTCAAAAATCCAGTCAGAAACCAGTGGCTCTTTATATTTCTTCTAACAATACTTATAAAAATTATACACTGTTAGTGGTTTTTAAGTGATTGGTTTTTGCCTTTTTTTTCTATTTAACTAAGTACTCAGCTTAATAATTTTATCAGTAAATCTTATATCAATTTCTTTTCATTACTGATTTAAGTGTTTGTTGCACAACTTGAGATTGGGGAACTGCTTTTATGTATTTTTCAGCTTTACTAGTAAGAAAGATTTAAAGATTTGCATGTACTTTTATTCCTGTGTTCTGATTGTGTAAGTTTGTCATTGCACACAAAATTGGTAGTTTCATGCAAGAGAATTTTTTCTAACTTTATATTACTAGTCTAGTTCACTAAAGATGAATTTTGTATTTAACTTTTTGCAAAGGCTATATATATTTTTTCTTTTCAGCAAGAAAATTATATGTTCTCTATAACCATGTATTTTCAGTGCCTGATATAAGTTAAATTTGTGTAGCTTTTTCATGGACGGCTGCAGCTGAACCTTTGCATGATATGCTGTATTAATAACACAAAATCTCACTTATTTTTGTTAATGACTAATTCAGGAAATAATGATATCTTTTACTTTTATTTAGACTGTAGACAACCCAAGACAATATTGGTAGATTCTTAAGAAAGAATATATCTTCACATTTCTTGTGAACTGCCAATGATTTTGATAATGAACACACCTGGGAATTTTAATAAAATTAAGACCTCTGTCCAGCTAGTCTTAAGGCTTGGGCTGAATTGTGCCCAGAAGATGGATACAACTTGCCAGGCATGAAGAGGTGGCTTAGAAAACCCTTAAGGATTAATATATTTAATAACCCTTCTGAATGTGACTATCAACTCAGTAACAAAAGAGAAGAGGGGTTGAGAATTTTGGGAGATTTTTAACCTTATACTGTATAAAATGACAAATCAGTGAAGTGAAAGGAGAATGACAGTTTCTCTCATTCTGTTTTCACCACCATTATCTGTTGTTTCTTTACTGCTATTCTGACTGAAGGACAGCATAACACTTCTGTAGACACTGGTTATTAGATACACTTATGAACAACAAATATATCAGTAAGAAACTTGATTTTTTTTAATTTAATGTTTTATGGTACTGAGTTTTGTTTTAATCTAGGAACTTTTTATTAGAGATATTATGATAATCCACAAGCCACTGATACCTTCAGCGGTCATAATCTTTCGAATTTCTTCTCTCTGAAATTAAAATGGCATCCCTGAGTGCTGCAGATATAATCTGTTTGATGGCATGTTTATGTGTACATGAGTTTCTACGAGATGAACAAGAAAGAGTTGTTCAGAGAAGCTTTTCACCTAATATGTCAGATACAGTCAGTATCCATTACAGAATCATACATCTATTTAGTTTATATACATATACATATATATTAGAAAAGCAGTTAACAACTGCATTAAATTGTGGGATTTTTTTCTAAATAACATTGCAAGTATTAGTAAGCCACAGAGGGATCTTTCAGCATCTTTTTTTCAGGAAGAGAATTTTCATGTTTAGTTTCTCCTCATTTATCTTGCACTCTTCCTTGCTCTCAGTCTCTCTTTCACATTCTTCTGCCCTATTCCTGTCACACTTGTCATGTGTAATACTGCACTCTCACGTGCCTGCTCACTGCCTCTCACATTTTTTCAGGTGTGGTCTCTCTCTTTCATGTGCTCTCTTGTGTGTGCTATCACTCAGTGTCTTATTACTTATCCTTGCCCACTCACTTTCATGCTCCTGCTCCCTTGTTTTCCCTTGTTTTCATGATTTCTCTTATGCTCACCTCCTTTCTCATTTATGCTCTTGAATGCACAGTGTGTCTCTGTCTCTTTTATTCTCTCACTCCTCTCAAACTTATTGTATCTTATTTTTTTTAGGGAAAATATGAAGTTGTCATTAGCCACAAAGTGGTCAGGTAGTTACAGTCTGATTTTTAAATTTATTAGAAATGCCTCTGCCTGAATTAAGTGCAAGTCTCTGACAGTGACACAAGATAGGTTGTTCACCAGGCACAATACTGCTTTATGAACATTCTTAATTGAATTCACAGGTGAGATTTTTTTTCCTTTAAGGTGTTCTCTCTCTCTTCCTTCCACTCCCATCCTCCCTTCAATCAAGTCATTGCTTGGAGGCAAAGAGAGTAAGGGGAGAAGGGAAAGAAGCTCATTTAGCAGCCATGGTAGACATAAGCATCATAGTACCAATCAATCAACACACATGCTCTCCCACTGAGACTCCCCTGTGACCTTGAGGAGTGTGACAAATGACTTAGGGGACAGAACAGACAGAAGGTTTGAGATAAACCAAGAAATTGTGTTCTTCTGGGTGATGAAGAAAAATAAAAATGAAGAGTGAGGGTAGATACATATTTGGTTTGAACGGGAGTCAATAAATTCTGTAACTGCTTTTCACTGTACTGGCAGTGGTTAGAGGAGTTACTGTCACAGTAATCAAGACTTCTTCAATAAACCTCACTGCAGTGTTTACAGTGCTTCTTTTTGTGCAGTACTGCACTACTTTATGGCTCTGAGCTCTCAGCTGTGGCTGGAGGTAGCAGCAAGTTATTGATAACTGATTCCAGAAGCAACATATCTCGTCAAATTCATGTTGAGGGAAAATAATCTGCAGAGTGAATCACTTGACCTGGACAGACTTCACTCACTCTGAAATCTGCAATACATTAGCTCAGTCATGAGAAGATTATTATTAATCATAAATGTTTGACATGTCAATAAGTGCAGCAGCTTACAGACTGGTTGTACATACGATTTCATCAGATTTTTGAAAACTATTTTTATGTATGTTATATATTTTATTGTTTTTTAATAGAGAAGTTGAAATAAGCAATCTTTTTGTATTTATTATGTATCTACGAATCTAGTATAGGACAGGGGTGCATTTTCTTGAACACACCAATATATGTCTAGCCTTAGAAGAAAACCTTGTTAGGAGAAAGATTTCTTACCACTTTATTCATACTTTGTATCTCCTTCAGAATGCAGATTTTTTTCTTTATTGTATTTTCTTTACTGATTCCTCCCATTTCATTTTTCTCTACTTCTTTTAACCCTTATCAACATCACTCTCAGTATTTGCTGTGTTAAGCACCTAGTAATTGTGATTGCTATTATGTATTTCAGCCAGCCAAACCACTGATACTCTTGGTGCTGACTATGCTTAGATTCCTCTAGTTTCCAGCTCTGTATAAAAAACCCCAAAACAAACTAGTCACCTTTCTGATTAAATATAGGCTGTCAAATACACACCACAGGTTAGTAATGCTTGTTCTCCATAATAGCCATTACATTCAAATGCATGAATTCCATAATCCTGATTTTCTAATCTCATTGCCAGAATTAGAAAACTATTTCTGTTCCAATTCCATTTTCAAACAAATTTGAAGGCCACTTTTGGGGTGTTTTTTTGGTTTTTTTTGTTTTGTTTTTTTTTTTTTTTTTATGTCAGACTGCACTTTGCAATGCAGGAAAAGGTATTTTTGGTTCATTACACTCAGTGGCAGTGCTAGTAAACCGAAGGCTAAATGAAAGGAAGTAGCATGTGTTTGGGGAAGCAGGCTGTTAAGTATCATCATCCTTCTAAAGATGTTGAAGCTGGTCAGATTAACTGGTAAAATGCCCAGATCTCTGTTGTAGCAGCTATAATCCAGTATATACCTGATGTTTTAGTGTATCAGAATTTTGAGTTAAAAAATAAAAAAAAAAAACATTACCTTGTGAAGAGTTGACATAATTAACAGCAACATAATCTACTTTAAAAATGAGTAAGTGACAAGCCCTGTAAGGTTCTAGAAAATGATAGGAGAAAGTAGTCTTTTGCTGCTTCAAAAGACTTGTGTTAAGTTTACCAAGAAGGTTTTTCACTAACAGAAGGCAGCAAATTTGTATCAAGAAATGAATAACAAAAATTATTATTCATGGGGATTTTCATGACGTTAGTAACCAAATGATATACAACAATTAAAATCTTCAGCACCTTGCTGAAGGTAATTCTTTTTTGAAAGTTTTTCTCACTCACCAGATTTAGCTGAACTTTTCATTCAGGTCAAATTGCTAATCTGCAACTTTGCAGCCCACTCATCCCATCTTTTGCCCTAATGAGGGCCTTCAGAATGGGTCTGACAATGGTAAATGACAGAAAAGTGAGATTATACGTTAGTCTGAGGAAAAAGATGTAAAGAGAAAAGTTTTGGTCTTAATCTATTAAGTATGAATTGTATTTCTATATGCTACATTCTATTAATATGAGTAACTATGCTCAAGTTACATAAATTACAAAACTTAATTTTCTACCCAGTAGATTTTTCATATGCATTATAAGATATTTAATGAATGTTTTTCAAGAACTTCAGGTTTTCCAAAAAAGAAGTGGGGGGGCAGGGGGGAGAATGTTTGTTTTGTTTTGTTTTTTGGCTTTTTTTAAACATTGGATCACTGAATATCATGTTGATATGTTATTCACTTGGAATTAATTTATTTTAGTTGGATCAAGTCTGTATCTACCAAAATAAGTTAATCTTAAAAGAACCCAAAAACAACAAACTGAAAAAAACTTCTGAAAGTATCTTCAAGGACAGGGAAACATGAGCATCTGGGTATTTGTATTAGTTTGGGAACACAAGACATGTAGCTTTGTCTTAAAGAGATAAGAAAAATAGAACAGAAACTTGAACTCAGGTCATTAAAGCCCTAAGATAACACTTTAATCACTGTACCTATCCATCCTCTGGAAGAAGATTATTAATGCAACTATTTTCATCTTCTGCTTTTAAAAGTCTGTTCTTATAAACTATCAGTGCACCTCAGTGGAGAGTTCTGTAGTTCCTGCCTGGATTTAATACAAATTAAACAGTAAGTTCTTTGTGTTATCGATGCCAAAAGCTTTCAGGCTGAATTCAGTTTTGCTTTATCCTGAAAAAGAGAGATTAGCACATTCGATAATAGAATACATATCCCTGTATAAATGTTCTCTTTATATGGTGGAAGTATGGATACTTTTAGCTCATTCAGTTTATTGCTGGAGGTATGAAATACTAGAGGACAAATATTGAGACACTAATACAGTCAGTTTAATAAAAACATGTGGTTTTAAGGGGGGGATTCAAGATGAATTTACCTATAAAACTGACAGTAACTCTGGGAACTGTTAAGTATGCTTTAATGTAAAAATAAACACACTTTTATTTGGGGGGGATAAAATACGTTTTGAAAGGAGAGCATGGTAAAACTAGAGCTTAAGAGTTTGCATAGATAAACTTTGCTGTAAGAATATTTAGTTCATAAGAACATTATGAAACTTTGTGATGTAACGTTTGGGGGAATGTGGTATTTGAGACATAGTCTAATGTTTGCCAGTTCTGCTTGTCCATAGATTGATAATTTGCCATATATAGCAAACATAAACCCAAAGCAAACAAAATAATCCTTGTTTTGTCATATCAGAAATTCAATCTTGTGTTTTTCTTTTTTTGCCCTGGTGGAGAGGTTCAGGGACATTGAATCCTAGTTTAATATTTAAATTATTATTAAGCTAGAATTACCATATATTGGTAAGGGTAAATAAGGAGAATCGAGGAAGAAGCAGCCAATATATTACTTATTCAATGGTGACATTGATTCTAAAGATAACTTCTTAAAATAGGTACTTAAAATAGAAGTTATAGCTGGATTTAAGGGAAGGGTGTACCATTGCCAGTAAATTCAAATTTAAGTTATTGGTAATCCTTTTAGTAGCAAATATTAAACCATTACTTTTAAACAAAACAAAACAAAAAAGAAGAACCCCATAAAGGTTTGTGATCTGTATGTCGCTGAGTCTAGCCTTTAAGGAATAAAAGAAAAAGAAAGCCTCTCAAACTGTAATGAAACGAATTTAATTTTGCAGGCACTGGGCCCATGCCATTTCATTTCATTACCAGGATACGCTGAGCGGGCTGGAATCAGCAAGAACTACAGGCAATGCAAGCTGATGATAAGCATTTCATCATTGCCCTAAACATATTAAATTTTTTAGCAATACATTTTATCAACACCATCTTCATGGCTGGATAACATTTCCCCCCCTTCTTTCTTTACCCCACTCTCTCCTCACCCCATTGGCTTTTGCTCTGCAAATACAGCTTGTACTTAACTGTTCTGAAAAAAAAAAATTAAGAAATCGGTAAGTACAAAAAATTTACAATTTAGTCCAGTAATTATCCTTCAGGCTTCTCCCTCTACTTACTGAAAATGGGAAAATAAAGCTACAGTATGAGCAAGAGTAACAATAGACGAACCTCATTAGGTTTTGTGACAGTCCTTAGATTTTCTCCTAAAACTAAAATGTATCCCAGGGGATAATATATTCAGCTGAATGAATGTCTCATTCTCAGACATTTTGTCTTTATAGAATACTGATGCAGAAAAAGGAGGTATAATTCTAAAAGAAAAGGTTGTAGATTTGTTGTTTCTAATAAAGTAGTCTATAAAATGTCACCAATTTCCAATGGCTGCAATGGTGAGGTGGCCAAAACCCAGAAGTTACTGAGGCTCAAGACTGGAAGAAAACTTAATCTATTGATATCCCAGTAACCAATGACGGACCAACAGGAACATATAACTGTGAAACAAAGGGAGTGGGTAATGATTTTGCTTTACTCTAGAAAAGATCTTTTTTTCCTGAGCACTACTCTAGGTAACTGCATAGCATTTTTAATGACAGAAAGGTGCATATTTAAGGACTCTCAAAGCATAGCAAACCTGGGGCTGGTTAGCAGCTAATTGGTTGCAAAAGCAACTCTAGAGTAGTTGAGGGTGATCCTAATTGTATTAATAATGGATTCTGTTCTTACATAGTACGGCTCATCACTGGAAATGTGGTTTTAAGCAAATGCATTCTTTAAGTTTCGCCTGATATTTAATGCTGACTGAGTGGCCTGCTGGGGAAAAAGACCACACTCACAGATGGCTGGTAAAGCCAGCATGTCTAATATAACTCAGGAAAATCTGAAAACTTAGTACAGTGTTCCTTCACTAACCTGCATAGTTCATTTTGAAACTTGTAGTGCAAGAATCTAGGGGACAAGAAACAGTTAGTGATGATATTTATGCAAGCAATTACTGGTCATATAGCCATACACAGCGTAAGTAGGGAGAATTCTTCAAGGTCTGAAAGAAATTTTTAACAATTGTGTACAGCTTCTCCTTTTTCTTTCTCATGCTTTGTACAGAAATCTATCCTGTTCCTCTGTCTTATATTTCTGGTTCCTAGTCTTGCTGCTAAAATAAAGACCTGTTTGCATGTCAGAGAGTAAGGGCTGGTAGCAGTAGAAATTGGAAAATTAGTAGGTGTACCACCATCCTGTTTAAAAAAACACCCTGGGGTTTGAGAAAAAACTAATCATTACATTACGCTTGGAAACATGGGTAAGACAGCCTGTATCTGATAGATACCTGTACCCTATTAATGTAATAATTGCTTGCAGTCAAAAGTTTAAAAAAATGTTAAAGGAAAAACTACTGAAAAAAATTCTCTGTCAATATTTACACAGAATATTAACATTTTTATGTATGAAAAAATATTAATTTTTCTTTAGTTTTTGTTACACAGTATAGTATCTTGACTAGATTTCATTGGTACAGCTCATCCTGTGCATATTTCAAAGCCTGATGTAGGTGACGTTTCTAAAGGTTGCTTTGGAAAGGCTTCAGGAAATAGCAGCTGCCATTGCAATTCCTGGAGATGGGTAAATTATTCTTGAAAAAAGATAGGATGTTTTCTCATATGGTTTTCATCACTGTGGTGTCTGGGCATTTCATACAAGTAACGATAACAATAAAGGTTTTTCTCCTTCTTCCTTCCCTGCTTGGAAAAATACAGCAATAGCTCTATGGGACATCTGGCACAACACATAATAAATGATTAGAGAAGTGTCTATGCACTGAGTTTATCAGACACTGTCTTGGTCCCCATGCGACTGCATCACATTTGTCCCTATGCAGAAAGTTTAGCACATAAAAAGCTCCTGTAAATAGGGAAGGAATCATCTGTCCTCTGTGTTATGTCCATGGCATATTCAATAAGAAGTATTTAGTTTAAACTGCAGCACTGAAAACTCAGATTGAAAGTTTTTAATGTAATAGATGCAAAGCACCATCATCTGAAAACAGATTACCTGGAGACACAAAAACTTGTCATCACTGGAGGTTTATTAAGGGTAGATTTGATAAATTATCAGTTACTAAAGCTATTGGCAAAGTTTTTGTCATGTCCTGGAGTATGAAACAAGGAGGATGACATTCTGCAATTCATTCGAACCTTCCAGTTTTAGAACTCAAAGTCAACACTAACAGTGTGCTTGTTTTGTTAGATATCCATCTAGAAATTCAGTTTGTGACTACTTCTACAGGTGGAAATCTCACGGACTTCTAACTGTGTCCCAACTGCATTTTTTTTCCTTCCTGCTAGCCTTCTTTCCTTACAATCCACAAATTCAAGAGCAGTGACAATCAGGTTGCTCAGAAATAGCTCCCCTCAATGTCATAGCCCACTGACACTTCTAAGCTTCATGGTCAAATCACCTCAAAAGAAGAGACAGCAAAATTTAAGACTATTTTTTTTCATAAAAAAATATTATTATTCTCCTTTCACCTATGGCATATTAATAAGTACTAGAACTGTATCTGTTTTTCACTCCTCCATTGATCAACAAAGTAAAGCTCCTTCCAGTAGAAGCAAATACAACAAAACTTTATTAAAAAGTAGGTGGAAGTTTCAATCAAATAGAAGGTGACTAAATTTACAGTGGAGAGGTGAGGAACGATTCTGTAACCATATCAAAGAATTTATTTGTTAATCTGTTTCAGAGCCAGAGAAGATCTTTATTCCATTTGTGCTTTGATTCTACTGAAATTCTTTTCAAATAATATGTGGATGAAGACTTATGTGCTCACCAACTTCTATTGAACACTTGACATATATAAAATTACTCCTAGAAATATAAAATGCAACAAGTAAAAAGTAATTTTTATTTTATTTTAATCCATATTTATATATGGTAATTACAAAATTCTTAAGAACTGAAAGCAATTATTTGGTTCAAGAATGTTTAAGAAGACAATCTACACAAGAAAATAGTTTCACATGCTAAGTCATGAAAATCCTAAATTTTCCTTATCCTAACATCAACTTTATCATTCATTCAACCTCTTCCTAAACCCTTCTGTTCTCATTGCTTTCTTTTTGTTTTCTTGATATACACGCCTAGCATTCATTTCTCCTTTCTGTTATTTCTGTAATTTTCACAAGGGCAAATTAAATCTGCTGCATAACAGCATTATGTGACAGTTCAGTAGTTCCACAATTCCTACAAATATTCTAAGTCTATTGCTGTTATAAGTGATGCTCCTCTGTGTGACTTCCAGAGAGCAAAAGCTTTTTATAGGCAGCTGTGCTAGTTGTCCTATTCTCAGTTCTTCAAGTGAACATAGTGGCAGAATTCTGCTCTGGTGTGACAAAACTCCCTGAGAAATAATCTCATCCCCATCATGGATTGTACACCTCCTGATGCTATGCAATACAAAGCATCTTTTCAATTGCCACATGCCTCTGCTGTGCCTTTAGTCTCAGAACTTGTTTGTTTTTATTTCCACTGAATGGTCTTCAAACCAAGGCATCTAAATATATTGACAATGGCATATAATCTCCTGATTGTATTATGTTCCCTTCTGTTTTCTTACCAACATCTTTTGTTCTATATTACTGACATTGCCATTTTAATAAGTATGCATTTTAAATAAACAACTAGAATTAGATGTTTTTAAAGACAATTTCAGTTGCCCCTGTTTGTATTGCTTTGTAGCGATGCAATTTCCTATATGCTGTTTTAAAATATTTAAAGCTACCTGGCAAATATAATTGCTCATTTGTCCTTATGCTCATTATTACTCTCACCAGTGTCATTTGAGGAGTTTTAAGAAGGTAATGCTTCATGAAACAGTTCAGCTCTAGACAAATGAAGCTCTAGACAAATGCTGTTCTTGTTCAGTTCCAATCAAAGCACTTTGAGTGGTGTAAAAGAAATTTGAAATTATGGGAAAAAAATGCAATGGATGGCCGCAAACCAAGTAATAATCTTGCAGACAGTCATCCATCCATACTTTTTCTGAAAATTTGAAAAATATTGGCCTCTCTGCAAAACTTATTTCTAACTCTTAAAAAAACCCCTGCTTTTACTTCCCAAATCCTAAAACAGTTTTCAGTCTTCATTTATTTATTTATAATTCTGTTCCACTTCTTCACCCATTTGCCTTCAATATCTCCCATCAAAAAAAACCCTGTGGGGTTGCAAATTACTGTATATAGCTGCAAGCTTCTTGTCAGTATGACTGAAAGGTATTTTCGATTGCCATCTACCTTTATGGAACCAAGTTCTGGAGTTTCTAATAAAGCACTGTAGAATAGTGACAGTGTTGTTATATGTTGAGAAATGCTACAGTGACACAACAAGCATTTTTCTTAGATGTGAAACATGACTTAAAGTGTGGTTATCATTTGTCTGTCCTACAGCAGTGACTGAAAATCAGTTGCCTGTTCTTATCCTTTCTGAATAATCACATTTTTAGAAAGTGGAGTGATAATAAAAATATGTAAATGTAATAATAAAAGTTATGTGGTGATACAAAGACGTGAGTCTTGACATTACTGCCACAATCTCCTGAGTTTTTCATCATGCCTACTGATGCAATCTCAATGATATTGAGCAAAGGGGGATAGTGACTTGCAGCTACTGTGCTCCTTATATCTACAACTTTTCTTATTTGCCATGAGATGCACGCACCTGCCATCAAGTCCTGAACTTCAGACACATTTTACAGGGCTATTGTTTTCAGTCTGCATGGGGTTGCTCCTCAGAACTTTGTGTTTCTCTTTATCAAAGTTCATAAGTTTTCTGTTGCTCCAGTACTCAATTTTATCCATTTTTTTCTGGATGGAATCTCTTCAACTTTTGAAGTCAAGCACTCACCCAATATTGTTGCTGTCTCCAATCTTATTGAGGGTCCAGTCTGTAAATTATGTTACTAAACAATTTAGAATCACAAATCAACCACTGGGATAATCTGCTTGTTACCAGCTGTTAGCCAGGTACTTAGCTTTAGTTTCATGTCAATCTTCACCCTACCTAGCAATCCTTTTATTCTAGCCCCTATATCCTCAACTTCCAAATGGAGAAAGTGTTAGATTTAATATTTACAGTCTTGCTAAAGCCAAGATAGGTTATATCCACTGTCTTTTTCAGCCAGATATTTCATCAGAAGTGTCAGGTTTATCCTATTAGCTGGTTAAGCAGTATCGGTAAATCCATGTTGTATATTCCTGATAACTTCTTTATTTTGTTTTCTGTCATATTGTAGCTTCCTGATCTGAGGGTCATATCTTTACTCTCTGGGTCTCTTTTTCTTGCTTTCTAAAGGATGAATGCAATGATAGCATTTTTACATCCACCAGGGATCTCATCTAATTGCCATGCAAGTTACAGACAGTGGATTAAAGTCACACCAGCCAGTCTTACAGACCTCTCAGGAGAATCCTGTCAGGTAGTATGGATTTGGACACATCCAACTTGCAAATATTCTTCATAAGCTTTCGTAAGTTTTTTTTTTTTGTTTGTTTGTTTTTTTGTTTTTTTTTGTTTTTTTGTTTTTTTGTTTTTTTTTTTTTGTGATTAATAAAGAATTTATCTGTTAATTATTTAGATATTCTCTTTTGTTTGAATTTTATAGAATGGATTTTTTTTTTAATGTAAATTAGGTAAATTGATCCCAGCAATTAGTTTTCACACTAAAAGTGTTATCTTGAATGACATTGAGGCAAATGTTCTGGATTCAAGAAACTGGCTCTACAACACAGCTTTGCATGCACAGATGATAAAATTTATGTGATTTCTTCATTTGTGGGTTCTCTTCTGTTACTCTTCTTTTATGTTTCTTCCTGCTTCCCAACAGGGTTGTTTCCTGTTGTCATCCTGCATGTAGCATTAACACTCCAGTCTAGGCTCAGACCTCAAGACTCTGCAGTAATCTGAACACTGTTAAAATAGATCAATGGCCTGGAATATCAATTCATTGTTCTCAAATCATATGTATTTCCTGAAAACTCACTCTTTATACCCTCCTATTTTTCTTCCTTATTATTTTCAGAGTCAGTCAAATGACAGGCAGAGTTGATTGGTTTGAAGTAGTCTGCAGTATACTCTTCCCTTACTCCATTATAATTAATAATTTGCTTGGACAAATATGATACAAAATGCATCTTTTGCCTCAGAGATATGCAAAGATCTGTACATTTAAAAATACATCTCTGATTTTAGGCTTTCTTGGAAAAATCTGATTAAAGACATTTTCACATTCAAACTTTGAACTCTTTCAATGATGTTGCCCAAACACAGTTGAAAGTTTCTACTGTGGTGCTTCTTTTCTATGGCTTTGCAAAGCTCATGATGAGGAATTTTGTAATCTCAAATCTACTTTTCATGCCTTTCCCATTTCTGTTGAAATACAGACATCTGCACTTGTAATTTAAAGAGAAAATAAAATACTTTTCCCATGAGGACTTGTACCATCTTATCTATTGTAGATATTTGCTTCTCTTTAACTGACAAGATAGACTGCAGGGCTTCTCTAGTTGCAAATGGCCCATAGCATAGGTATGGCCAGATAAATGTCACCCTGAGAAATTTAATTAAATGGTCACAGACATTAATATCTTCTTAAATTCCTTTTGTCAGTTGTTATAGTTCAATAATCCAGTGTGCACAGATAAAATTCAAGGTGCTGATTTTGGAGTAGGTGTCACTCACTCTGGGTTAATGTTCTAACTGTTAGCAAAATAGAATTGATTGATTTGCAAGGTAAGGCAGTACACTTTCCTGGCATAGGCAGCAAGCAATAAGATGTCTGAAGAGACCGAACATAATATGAAGAGAAAAAAACTGAAAAAATAGTTCAATTTCACCAGGATAGGAAGGGAATTGTTATACGGAGATCACGGGAAAGGTTAAAATACAAAACTAGTAGAAGAAATAAGTACCATAAGTAAAAAAGCACGTTGAAAATCTCACAGTTTCATCCTTTCTTGACCACTACTCCTACTCCCTATATCCTTTATAGGAACCCTTGACAGTCAAAACTTTCCTTCTGGCCAACACTTTGGTATTTTCAGTGTATTTCAGCATTGCTGGCACCTTTCCTAAAAGTGGAAACAGTAGCATTTTTATAACAAGACAAAAATAAAAGAGGAAAAAATGTCCTATTCACCTATTTCTCTGTGTGAAGGCTTCACATTTGTGGTTTTAATGCAATTAATCAAAGACCAAATGCATTTGTATTCTCTGAACAGTTGATGAATACTTCATATTTTCTCAGTGTAGCAGTGTGAAATGGTTCAGGATGCCAATGGTAATAGTTTTGGGAAAGATATCATTCATTCTAGGACAATTCTTATGGGTTTTGTTTTAGATGATGGATTGCACATCTCAGTCGTTTGCAAGCTAAAGGCTTTACATGTGTGTTGCCTTCGCCAAAGTGCCCTAACCCGTACAGCGCGAAAATTTTCTGAAGCGCCTGTGCCCTAACCGCGCGCAGCCGCCAACATTTCCCCCGTTCCTATGACAAACTGTAAAACATTATAAAAAATCTATATAAAACTGTATATAAAACTTTATATAAAACTGTATAAACGTTATAAACTGTATAGACTGTTAGCACGGATATAACTGGTTGTAAAAGGGAATGTAACAGGTTAGTAACCAATGGGATTTAGAACAACTGTTGACGATCAACAAATAAAATATTAACTTTTTCCAAACGGTTCTTAACAAATGATACTAACTTGTTTAAAATGCAAGGCCCAAAAATCAGGGTTAGAAGTATGATGGCAAGTGGGCGTATTAATGTAGAAACAAGGGTGGTCAGCCCTGGGGATTGGTTGAACCATGATTCAAACCATCCCTGTTGGGCCTCTCTCTCTC
>VRYO01002772.1:38443285-38453324 GCA_009812075.1 Sialia sialis | reverse complement strand
GTGTCCTCTGTTCGCGTGTGTCTGTGTTAACTAGCAGGCCTTCCCTGTTCCCGCCAGCTGCGACGACACCCCCCCATCCCCATCCCCGGTGCCATGGGTATGGCACCATTTTGTAGCACATAGGGTGAGGGTCTCTCCCCGGCACTTTCGGACTCCGCTTTAATGGCGGCGTTCCAAGCCTCCTCTGCCAGCCCCTCCCAGAGTGAGTGCAGCCGCTCTCTCCCCTCCGTAGGTGTGCCAGGGCTCAGAGGCTGTGGCAAGCCTATGGCACCAGGGGTTCGCGACTGTGGAGAGGGTCCCCGCTTCCGCGAATCCCCGCAGCCAGCGAGACCGCTGTCATCGAGCATCTGTGTAGCCACCCCACGTCCCAGCCGTGGTGTTGCTAGCAGGCAGCTTTGAGTGGCTTTCCAGGTTTCTTGTTCCTGTAGAGTCTTCCGCAAAGCCTGAATAATTTTCCCCATGATTTGAAGTATTTACCTGATCCTGAAGACATGGTCTCCTCTGCAAGTGCCTTCGTGCATTGGTCCCATGTCTCTGGGTGGAGTACATCCACCGCACTCTCAATTACCCCGGCTTCTAAAAGCCTTGACACAGCGAGGGTAAAATCCCTCAATTCGCAGTCGATGCCCCACTGCCTAGGAACCTGATACATGACCTTTGCAAGAGCCTCCATCCTCTGCGCAGGTCCAGGAGCGTCCTCCCCACCGAGCTAGTCCAGCTTCTATAGCCACCGTTCACCCGTCCAGGTGATTCCTGCTTCCCGGGCGATGAGTCCTGGGTTTCGGCACCAGATGTTGCCTTCACCGAAGGCTCGTGACCTGGTTCGGGAACGGCACGGTGGCTACCTCAAACCACTCGGTCCAAGTGCTCACAGACACCAATATAGTGGACGGCAAATGGCATTTATTAGCACGTTGCACAAGGTTTTATAGGGTCGGGTTAGCTGCGTGACTTCCACCTGCTTCCCAGTGTTGCTAAGGGGAAGCGTCCTAACCCGTACAGCACGAAGATTTTCCGAAGCGCCTGTGCCCTAACCGTGCTCAGCCGCCAACACATGTGCTGTCTACATTATCAAATTTCTCACTCAGTATGAATGCCACAGCATTTTAATTGAAAGGAATGCTAACCCCTCCAGCCCTATCAATATGTCAGGGCTGTTAGAGTCTGAGAAATAACCTTACCATTTCAGAAAAATGGACAAATTCCATACAAATGTTTTTACCTTGGCAACCAATGGGGCTGAAAGGTGAATTGGCACATTTTCAAGAGCAAAATATCTAACAGTGAACCCTATACTACAAGAAACTCTTTTAAAATACACTGACTTGGAAGAGATTGAATATTTGAGGGCTTAGCAATGTCTATCAATGGTGTTAGTCTCCGTAGAACTGCCATAGAAAAGACTTTCTCCTTTGAGGCTAGCTTCAGTGTACAACAGAGATTGCTGGATCTGTTTCAGTAAGAGAAGGTATCAGAGCAAGGGAATTGGGCATTTGTACAAAAAAAGCTCCTAGATCAGATTGGTGCAGCTCATCAAATGGTGGCATTTAGTTTAGCTCAGCTCTCACACAGTAAAACAAAGCTGAGTTAGAAGTGAATGCTTTAGTGCCTTGCCATTGTGAAATGTCTTAAGATAATCAGTGTGTTGCATTTTAAAATAAAATAGGTACTCTATTTATATACTGTCTTTATCAGTGATTGAAAATATTGCCTTTTCTAGGGGTTGGAAAGTTACTTATGGAAGAGTGACATATACATAGTTTACGCAATTTTTTAGGCATAACTGCTGATGGATGGATTTTGTAAGTAATTAATTTAAATTCCCAGGCTGCTGCTGATGTTCTGGCTCCCCTCTTCTAATCCCTGTTCTGAGGACCTAAATTTGATAAGTTATTTGCACATATGCTTTTGGAAAAGTCAAATGCTTATTCCCTTAGAGAAGGAGGAAGATCTGTGCATATTTCTAAAATGTGCAAGAATTCTTTAAATGTTTTATTTTCCAAATGCATTTATGATTGAATACAGATTAACATATCTAGGGTATATTCAAAGTTTTTCATTATGGCATTTCTGAAGAAATTTTAATAACTATATGTATTTAGTAAGACTGACATGAATTAGGGAGAATGATTAACAATGAGATTGAAATACATATTCCCCTAAATAGTCTCCAGTATTGTACAATCTAAATTTTAATTGGAAAAAAAAAAGAAAAAGAAAAGTCTAAGAAATTTTGACTGGTATTTTCAGGTTTTATAGAAACTTATTCACATGGAAAGTTCAGTTCTTAGATTGTTTAGTTGCAAATGTATCTTTATGGAAAGAAAGACCACATTATATCTCCAAGTGCAGACACTTATTTGAAAAAGTGGTTACTTTATACTATTCAGTAAATATTCAAGCCAAACAGTTTAAATCTGCACTGTTTCGGTTAAGTATATTTTCCAGGTGTACACTTCCAATAATTGTCAGGGGTGGACCACTGATATTAAAATCATTGCCTTTTACTCCTGAAGGCTCTTTGCTATGTTTTTGTTTTCTTTTTTGTTTTTAATCAGTAGTAGCACTAATTTAATTAAATTTATATATTCAGGGAGACATATTTTCACTGTACATTTTGTAATTTCTTCCTTATTGATGTGAAATTTGTAGTCATCTGGTAGATCCAAAGATTAAACAGTTGCAGTTTACTATGAGCACATTGATTTGGATTTCTTTCCTTCTTTAAATGCAGTATAGATACCTTTTATAGGATCTTTTGTGGTAGATGTCTGATGAAGCTTTTTTTTAATGGCTCCCAAGGAAACAGTAAAGTGACTACTTTGGCAAATGCTTCTGACCAAATCCTCTGGTTTTGTGGCTATTGGGTCTTTTAAAGAACTTGTTTTCCTAAGTTTTAAAAAGTCAAGATCCTTCTCTGTGTGCCCCTTGTGGAATGATAGCCTAGCTTCCAATACCATAAATCATCGGGTCATTGTTCCAGATAGTGAAAAAGTACTGGTGTTAGCTGACTGTATAATAAAGCTAGTTCTAATGGGAATTCATGTTCATCTCATGCTTTTCCAGTTCAGGAGAAGAATATGGAATGAGATACACCTCCTGTCATATAAAATTCTAGCTTTCTCTTTGATCTATCAGCACCAGTTTTGACCACACTGCTGCCAAAAAGGCAAGTTGTGCGCTTTTCCCTGCCTCCAGCTGTCTGTTCTTGCCACCTCTCTTGTGTCAGTGCTAGTGATTGTTCTGTTCTTCTGGGAAAAGTAATAATCCAGGGAGGCAGGTCTAGTTTTTAGTCAGTTCAAGGAACTGACATAACTGGCGAGCTACGTGATTTAAGTACTGACATGGGATGTGCCCAGCAAAAGAGAAGAAAGTAAGGGCTGCAAAGTGTGAGATTGTGTAAATGCCAATGAAAGCTTAAAGAAATAAAAAATTATCATAAAAAGATCTAATGGTGAATTGTGAATGTTTACCAAACTCTGGAATTAGGCAAATGGCAGCTGCCTAATTCTGTTGGTATAAGCCCTTGTATTCTGCTCTATTACTTGCATTTTCAATTTTATTGATATCTCAAGATTTCTATCAAAACAAGTGAATTATATAGTCAGATTTTTCTTTATATGTATATGTATTCTTATGCAATTCTTATTTCATTTATATGTAGGATTTTGCAAAGACAAACTAAGACTTTGCTTTAGCTCTCAATGTGCTGAAGCTCAATTTTTTTTTCTGGTGAAGCCAACAGAAGGAAGAATGCAAATTCTTTTTACTACTCTTGATGCCTTCGGGTGGTACAGTTTGTTTTCAGGGAAGCCTGGTTGTCATGGGAGACACAGTGGGAAATGTAGTATTTTCAGCTAAAGACATTCTGTAGCATCTTCTGTTGAACTCTGTAACAGTGAGAATATCACTCTATGGACAGAATATTAAATAAATATGTTCTGCTTTTTGTATCAACTGGACTTCTTAAATCATGGCTTGTTATGTTTGTTTGGGTGTTTTTGTTTGTTTTTTGCTTTTATTTGGTTTGGTTTTTTCCTATTATTGGCTAGTTAAAGAGTAACAATAATGCAGAGTTCAAAATATGGGTGGTTTGAGTTACTAGGTACTACTCTTTATTAAAAAGAGAATTAAAAAACAACAAATTAAAAACACTTTCTAAAGCCTCACAGTTGCCTCTAAAAGACAGTTCAGCTTTAGCTAATTTCTTTTTACTCCTATAACCACTTTTATATGTTGTTTAAAGCATCACCCTGCATAAATATGAAAGAATGAGAACAGTTGTGGATTTCTAAATAGCTGTCAGGCTGATTTTCAAATCATCAGAAGCTGGGAGAAAGCTTGAGGGATGCTTGCTTATCTCGCGCTTTTTCCCAAACCAGCATGAATTGTTTGTTGTAAATCTTGTTTTGCAGTCTGTTTTCTGAAATAAATGACTGCCTATTCTTTTTTTATTATATTTTATTTTTTCTCTCTAGAAGAATGACCAGTTCTGTATAGAGTATGCACATGGAAAATTACAGTGTTGCTGTGCTGGCTTTAAAACCACACTAGAAAATGCATGAAGTAGGAGGGTCTTCCTCTTTAGTACCCCATTATCAGAGAGGAATTTAAAGTCTCAAGCAATGAAATGTTGAACTTTAGTTCAAATTTTTCAAGTAGTCTATTTTTAGCTGTTGAGGATTTTCTCCAATCCTCAATCAAACCTAGGCCAGGAATGTAGATTTTTCCTCCTGCTTATCAAGATACAAACACATAAGCAAGATATGGACATAAAAGAGCGGGAGCATAGGATAAACTGCTGTGATGATCCATTCAAATGCAGTTGTATAAAAACAAATAAAAATGATTTTTGTTACACTTGGTGATTAGAATTTTTTTGCCAAGTAAAAACAATTAGTTGATGGATCCATATAACAAATCAAAGAACTTTGTGGAATACTCCTGTAGTAAAATATATCAGTCAAAAATTTTGCCGTAAACCAAGATAATTTATGGATTTCCTTTCCCTGTTTTAACTTTTGATATGATTTTCACAGTTTCTTTTAGACTTTATAAAATTATTTTCTTTTAGCACTAAACTTCCCATTTGTACTTAGGTTGAAGCCCTTTAAAATGATTTTAGCTTCCTAAAGTCAGAATTTAAAATATTCAGTGTAATTAAATATTGGAATTGTATCATAACGCTAACTGCTGTCTACTTTTGCAAAATTGGACAGAAGTAATTATCAGAGTAAAATGGATTCTAAAATCATTGATATGATGATATCTACTTAGGATAATATTGAATCTTATGAAAATAATTGAAAAGCTGGATTTCAGAGTTAAAATCTTCAAATATGTTGCTATGTTTTCAGCTGCTTATGAGAGGATTGAGTCTGTATAACATTGCGGAATATTATATTTGCAACAGGACACTGAATGTCAATGCAGTATAAAACTGGCAGATTTGGTGGTTTTCAAAGTTAATATATTAGACTAATCAAGTGAATTGTTTTTGTCAATAGATTGAGAGTAAAAAGAGGCTCATCTTGGCTGCTTAAACTGAAACTGAGTTACTGAACTGCTACTTCCTGGTCAGTGCTGGCTTTGTATGAGTGTTCTAGGGAAAGCTAGGGAAAGGAAGATTTATACTTCGGTTCTCTGTATTTTCATGTCAGCTGTCATAGAAATAAATGATGTAATTGATCTCTGTTACATATTCTGCAGATCTTCACATCCTAAGCAATCCTTAGATTGTGCAGATCTTGAGAGAATCTTCTAATTTCTCTAATTATCTCACAACAGGAGGAATGACTTTGTGATGACCCTTAATTAAAGAATAAAAATTGTTGCTTATTTTAGCATAATATTACTAATTGTTAAACATAATCCACTTCAAATGTAAAAGTGTTAAGTGAAATCAAAACAGGAGAAGCAGCTGTAAGTGAAGCCCTGGAAGTGAAACAGGTGACTGACCCAACAATATAATGGTAAGTTCTCTTTATTTGCGGGTCAAATGAAGGATTCTGTTTAGTCTGACTTAAGCATCTTTTCTATTTTCTTGATTTCCCAAGCAAGACAAAGTTTAAAAGTCATAAGAGGTGGATTTTGTTCATCAAGATTATGTTTTCAGTAAAATTATTGTGAAACTATAGATAACTGGAAACATCATAGAACATATTTATTACAATCATGTAACACAACCTTCTTTCAGATAAACTGTGAGTATACCTATGAAAATAACTTTCCATTAATAGCCATAGTTAGGATTGTGTATGCTTTTACAGAAAATTCCAGAAACCACAATAACAACTACCCAACATTGCCCTTAAAAAAAACAACCAACTAACCAGACAAACTAAAATCAAATCCACATTTCCATTGTATCTTTGCTTGCTGTAAACAAACTTTAAAAATTTAGACTGAAATATTCAATGAAAGATATTGACTATAGAGGTAGAAACTTTCAAAGAATGCTGAGTTAAAATACTTCCATTAATGAGTTAAAATACCATTTTGGAAAAAAAAAAGGAAAAAAGAAGAAAGTGGTTGGAGAAAAATCTGTTTTCTTTCTCTGTATAATTTAACCTGACAAAACTGACTTTTCTCTAGGCTCGTATGTATCTTATCATAGTGATAAGGACACCTGTTGGCATTCTGAATATCTTATTAAGCAAATAGTTCCATACAAAATGGAATAAGAATCAGATCAGCCAACCATCTGACAATATGGAAAATATCTTTGAACAATGATGATAAGATCCTTGCTGAACTTTTTGATAGCAAAATGATAGATGCCTATGCTGGGCTCCATCTACAGCAAAAGTAGTGGCACTTCCAGAGCAGAGATCAGTATAATAGAGGTTGGAATGCCGAGTTACAGACTCTGTTTTTACCTTTGATACTTATGTAGCATTTTGATGTGGAGAGTTAGGTACTCTTAAATTATGGTGGGATATTTAGCAAAAATATATGAATTCCATTTTGGGTTTAGGTTTGGTAGTGTGGGTTTGTTGAGTTTTTTTGTTTGTTTTTGCTTGGAGTTTTGTTTGTTTGTTTGATTTTGTTTTTTTTTCTTTTTTGGCTGATGTGTGGGAATTTTTTTTAATTGTTTCAGGATGGTGTTTAGGATACTATCCAAATTCTGGCGGACTTCAGAGACTCTGGGTCAGACCTAAGATGTCTGCTCTACATATCTGTCAATCTAATCTGTTTTTTTTCCAACAGTCCCTGTTGAAATACTTCAAAAATGAGGATTTGTGCCATTCAAAGGGTTCATTCACAGCACTGCTAGACATCTTTTAAAGATTAAATTAATTTGGTGCTGTGCTACCTACAACCCTAACCCAGCCAGTAGTAAATACAGACTATTGAGCATATGCTTTCCTGGCTAGCAGTCAGACTTCTTTAGCAGAGATTCTTTTATGCATACCCTCCCTTTTGAGCTAATGGAATAGTGACAACATGTTTTCTAAAGAAAACCTGTGTATGAGAAAATTGCTTAGACATGCATAATCTTTTTTCAAGAAGCTGTCAAGGATTTGTATTGATGCTTGGTGGTATGTTATTAACATGCTTACAAAAATAATTTAAAGGCAGTAGAGCAGAGCTGTTTATACTATTTGTGGTAATATTACCATTACTAATTACATTATATTGCAATACTCACTGATATAAATCAACTGCTGGCAGTGAAAGGATTAGTGTGGGATGGTATAACAAGCCAAGATTTTAGACCTTTGAGTTCAGTTTCGCATTATCTTGTTGAAAAATGTTTTTCATCTTCTTGTTTAATCCCAGTGAAACATTTTTGCTATGCAAATTGCTGCAAAGACAACATTATTTTATTGACTTGTGTTTTCAGTTTAGATATGGCTTTTGTAGAATAAGAAAACAATTAAAGAGCTTGAAGATTATTTGTTTTCTTTAAAACGGTAAGTCATGTTTATGAAGAGACACAAAAGGGAAGAGGTCCTTTATTTTTTCCTCTATATGGAGGTAATGGATGACAGGTAAAATGGCTTAAGGTGTGAATCAGCCTTTAACTCATTAGTCAAGCAAATATGTTAAATGTATTATTGTATATGTAATGGGTTAAACCTCAAAACAACCTCTTCCTCTCCTCCCAGTACTAACATCAATGTAAGAAGTGGGATAAAATCTGTGACATTCAGATAGAAGAGAAAATTAAGATTAAACTTCATAGAAAAAAAGTCTATGAAGAAATTAATAGGAACGAATGTAGGTTCTTTATGTAAATCTTGACAAACCATATTTTTTCAGTTTGTGAGAGGGAAAGCTACTTACAATGGGCTCAGTCAGTCGTATCCTAGGCATTGTAATCAGAAGTTTCTTTCAAGCATTGCTTTGTTTCTTTGATATCCTGGTGGTCTTCATTAGGACTGCTTTATCACTATTTTTTATAGTGAGAAAAATAAACTGATCATGTTAATCTCCTATTTTCCTTCTGACTAGTGTCAGAAGTTTACACTTTTTTAAATGGAAGCAGTAATTAATTACCAGTATTCCTCTTCTTCAATGAGGGCTGCTGCTTCCTTCTTCATAAAAGAAAATTGATGTGTTACCTGTGCAAATCTTTATCAGAAAATCTCCATGTATGAGTTAATTGCCAGCATGATTTGAATAGATTTCATAGGACTGGAGTCAAAGCATTAAATTGTGGAAAAATGAGTATAGTGAAATATAGTGCCAATTTCAAAGTCAAATCACATCCACTCTTGGGATTTTAGAAAAATGTAGTTTTCTTGACTACTAGTCTTTCCACCATACTAGAGTCCTCTTCTGAGATGTAAAGGATTGTCTTTTGCATCATAATACACTGCCTTTGAGAGAAAATGAGGAAGGGGGATTTCTGCTTTTAAAGAAAGATTCTATTCTAACTTTGTTTGTTTGCTTGTTTTGGGTTTTTTGTTGATTGGTTGGTTGGTTTGTTTTTCTGTTTTTGTTTTTAGCATACTGTCACTTAGCATTTAGAAATTTCTGGAGATTACAAAAAGTATGGGGTTTATTTTGTGGGGTTTTTTTTTGTTTGTTTGTTTTTTTCTGTCCCATCACATATAGTTTGATAAGTTAATGCTGCATCTCCTGAATCAATTTGTCTCCTGAATGTGGCTGGGGTTTGTTCATACAACTAACCATTCTGCAGTTTCACCTGAAGAAAGTTTCACAGCCATGAGAGGTGATATATAAATCCTTATGATCCACTTTTTCCAAAATGTATCCACAGAACAGGTGCAGTGCAATGAACAGCAGTGCAATAAGACAATCATTGTTGGTCAGGTAGTGGTTTGGATCTTAGATCTTTTTGACCTTAGAGTTAATAGTAAGTAGTTTACTTGTGTTTCTTCGCTGATAAATCACATCTATGATGAGCTAAATTTAAACCACCAATTTATTTTGTATAGGAGTAATCTATGTAAGCCTAAACAGTGGTCATCTGTTTCTCAGGAACCACACATTATTCTTTGTCTTACTTACCCTATCTTTCCTTCGCACTTGAGATAAGGAGAGAAGCTTTCACAGATGATAATTTAGGCAACACTGGAGAAGCAAAGAACCACAATAATTTGATATTTGTAGGATGATAATATAATCTTTTATGGCTGAAACCAGTTGTAAACTCTCATCATTAAAAGTCAGTCCAGATCCATTTCAGCCATAAAGATTTGTACTGTACTAGAAATACCAAGAGGTATTTAGTTAATAATTGGATTGTGTTGTCCTTATGCATGGAATGCATCTAGATGTCTGTGTTCAAAATAAGAGAAGGCTTCTGCAGGAATTATATATTCAGTACCTTACATGTGATAAAGTTTTACATCTGTCAAGTGGTCTCAAATCAGGAGATCAGCATTAATCAGACATTACATAGACAATAAGTAGAAGAGAGAAATGAATTGACTGTAAAATATGAAAGGTGAACTTGATCTTACTTTTGCACTGTCTTTGCTGTGTTAATTCCTCCTTACATGTCATTTTAACTATTACAGTAATTTCACAACTATAAGCCACACCTGATTATAAGCCACACCTCCCA
>VRYO01002772.1:38351559-38442285 GCA_009812075.1 Sialia sialis | reverse complement strand
CAGGGGATATAGCTCTGTGAGGCAATGGTGATTAAGAGATGTGATTATTATCAGTAAACTTTTTGATAGTGTAAAGTATTGCAGATACAGAAATGAGGGGGATAATTTAAATGCTTTGGAAATCAAAATGAATTATGAAGCCTCTTTTTGCTTTTTTCTGATAATGTAGAATTTCTCTGTCATCTCCAAAACATTTGTGTTGCTAGATTTCCTGTGTTCTATATTCATTACTAACACCAGTATAGGTAGCTTCTAGACTGCAGTTAGAAGAAAAAAAGAAAAAGGCAATGAAAAATGTACTTCAATTCTTTTTCTGACAAAATGTTCATTTGTCTTTCTAAAAACATATTTAATTGCCCACATAGGAAAATAATTGCACATCCTGTGAACCTTTTAGTTCTAACACTGGCATATTCTTACTTTAATTATCCTTCATTATTTAAACAAAAAATTACAAATTGCCTTTTAAGGTTTTATTTAATTCTTTTGAAAGTGCCTGTTCCTGTGCAGTTGTTTTTTTGGGGTTTTTTTTGTTTCATTTTTGAAAATATGCAAAATTTCTTACCTTTGTAAATTATGTAGTTGCTGCTTTTTCTATCGTTTTTTTTTATCGCTTCCATGATGAGCAACCATCACCAGTAAGTATTATTTATTTGATATTTTTCTGTGTATTTTCAAGTACTGTAAATGACAGCATTTAAATATAAATATGAGCTGTAGGCAAAAGAATAACAAAGTAAATTTAAACCTGGCTAGCTGGCAAAGAAGAGAACCCAGTGAGTTAATCTGGTGCTGCTTCCTCAATGAAGTGTTTACTGTAAAGGTACTTCATGTGTATGTATTAATGAGTCAAAGTGCAAACCCATTCATCATCTTTATTTCTGCTTCTCTCTGTCATCTGCTGGATCTTTTATTTCTTCAATGTTATTAAAAGATCAGAAGTTCATTATGCTTGAATTTCTCATAAATGAAGTCAAGGTTACAGAATCTTCACAGATATTACAGCCTCCTCACAGGAAGAGGTAATTCTGTAAAATAATCCATAAGAATTGTATAATTGCTAGGGTGTATGTTGGTGCAGCACAGTCACTCTCAGGCTCTCTAAACGAACAATTAAACATCATGATGTCTTGACAGTTGAAACAACACAGGGGGTTATCCTTGCTAAGACCTATTAATGATCGGCCATAAATGAGTGTTGTAATTTTTCTGAGGACAATGTTAGTACTACATCGTTTGACAGGTTACAGTGTATCTTATTTTTATTTTTATGCAGGACCCTCCTGTTATATTTCAGTGGGAGGAAACTGAGGGGTGGGGTATTGATGCTACTGTATTAAAGCCATAATAGCAGTAAGTTTATTTGAATACAGAATTTTTTGGTAGATGTTGTTCCAAAATGAAGTCTGCAAAATGAAGTGGTTTATTGAGGCATACAAGTAATGATTTAATTTCATTCCTCTTAGGCATGTGAGATACATGTGAGCCTCAATAGGAGAAACCGGTGTTGAACCATAGTCTCTAAACTCCTGTTTTGCTGGAGGTGAGACACAGGATTGTTCAGAGTCCCTTATGGGGTTTTTTTGGTTTGGTTTTTTTGTTGTTTTTTTTCCTGTTAGTTTCAGTGAGTTTTGTCTGATTAGAAAGTTTGTGTATGTGCATTTCAGCTGTGTAATTCTGGTAGCTTGACTTCCAGAGGCAATTGTATAATTTAGACAGCTTAACTTCCACAGGCACAGTTACAACATCTGTCAGAACTGTTGAAAGAGGACAAAATTAAGTGTTTGGTGTCCAGGAAATCAAGGTTCTTCAGAATCAGGGTTTTACTTGTGAAATTGAGCTAATTTTTGAGGATAACAAAGTGGAGCAGGCTTTATTCCTGAGGCTATAGTTTATGATAGTATATATGAGGCTATAGTTTTAGTATATGATCCTAGTGGAAAAAGAGAGGAAAAAGCCTAAGAAGTTTGATTAATGGAAGTAGCTTAGAAAGAGCTAAGTATGGGTACTGATCTCAGAGCTCTTAGGCTGGAAAAAATGTCCCATTAATTTTAGTGGGAGTTTTGACTGCACAAGGACTTTCAAGATCAAGTGCTTTCTTGTTCATTAAAGGATAGAAGGTAATTAGAAATAAAGCACAGAAAAGATTTTATATAGTACTGCTTTTGTCAGCTGAAAAAAAATCCATATTATTGTAAGAGTTTTAGGCTAATCTTCTCTCTCCCTTTCTTGCATAAAATGATGACACAGTAGGTTGTTTTCATTACTGTTAGAAGTCTCTACTTCTATATGTTCATTTTATAAGGAAAAAGCAACTGGCAAGTTTTTTCTGTTATCTTCCTTGCTGTTGGTTTGCAGTCTCATCTTTGATGCTGACTTTGTCATGTCCCTCTTCCATCCAAACTGTTTAGCTCAAGGTATTCCCATAAAATTTTTGTTCATAAATGTGGGATGAAAAATGAAATAAAAAGCAAGTGTGCATTTTGGTTGAAAGATTTTGCTGATGTCAGCTCATGAAATAGAGAAACAGTTAGAAAGAAAAAGATAAAACTGTACTAAGTTTAACAGAAACAAATCTCACATGTTTTATAATATCTTGCATTATGTTGACCTTTGAACACCTTTTAGGGAAGCTGTATATTCTTAAGACCTTTCATTCCAATCCTATATTTTAAATGTATGGCAGCCATGAGCCATTGCAGGAATCATGAACTTAGGCCATCAGCTGATGCAGGTACTTTCTAATCTGACCTCAGGAGCAAGGAACTCATCTCCTGTTAGAACTTCATTCTTTGCAATACTTAAAAATAAGATTTATTTTACTCTTTTTTTACAACTACTTTTTTTCCTCTCCTCTGTATCAAAATCTCTTTTTCCTTCAGCCTCAAGCTGGAATTATTTGTGTGAAGAGTATGATCCTAATTTAATTTTGGTTTGAATTGCCACTGGAAGACTGAGAGCATGGATCATTTTCAGTACAGTTTTCTATGAGATGCTGGTGCACACAAGGAAGCTGTAAAAAATGATGGGATATTCTGATATTGGTAATCTGTTGCTTCTCTGGTTCTCTTTCCTGTCCCTGTAATATGTAATGATCTTAACCATTCCCAAAAGCGTGGCAAAGTGAGAGAGACATATTTCACTTCTGATTTAGCTGTAGTCCTCTCTTTTGTAGAAAAAAGGTATGGTATTTTATGATGCCATGAATTTGTCTTTTCAATATGCAAATTTTTATGTGAAAAAGATTTTGTTCCTCCTCATTCCTGTTTTATTTTGATGGTCTTCCTAAGCTTTCAACTAGCTAAGAGAGTAGGAGAAATATTCATTATTTGTGATAGAAATTTGTCTTGTAATTCCATTCCAATTATTTTCAGGAAACTAATTATTTCTGCAAAGGTGACACTTCTGTAAAGGTGACTTTCTAACAAGTAGGGGAGTATTAGGTAATATGGAGTATGCTTTCCAAAACTCATCACTTTATCAAAGTGGATAAAACTGGTCAATACACATTCTAAGCGAGACCTTGGTCCACAGGGACTTCCTCATTGCCTTTTAACCAGTTTAATTCCATTTGCTTTGGGTGAATTGCTCTTCATTAATACCCATGTAAATGAGGCAAACAATCATATGTAAAACATCAAAGGAAATACAGGCAGATTTTAGAATGAGGCATTCCCAGTGGCTTTACCATATTGTTAAGCTCTCCCTATTAATCTCCATGGATTACAAAAGGGCCTTTTCATGCAGAGTGTAAGACCGAGTAACGTTTCTGCTTCTGTAAGACCAAATAACATTTCTGATTGTGTAAAGCATTTAAATTTTGTGGCTTGAGTTATTTTGTTGGGTTTTTTCCCAGTTAAAATTTTAGGTGACAAAACGGGACTTTCTGAATTTAGTTGGAAAGGTGACTTCAGATATGAAAGGAAAATACTTTTAGTAGATAAAATACTTAAGATGAATTTCTGCTTTCAAGAGGATTTCTTGAAAGAGCTGAACTACGATACAATTCTCCAAGAACACAGAACTTTTGTGAAATATCCAAGGTACCTGTTGGGAGTACTTTGGAAGAGACATGTGTTTTCCATTGCAAGTAAAAGTACTATTTGATGTAAATAGTTCTGAGGATTTTACTCACTATAGAGTGGTAAAGGAGTGAATAAACCATTCTGTACAGAATAATAATGTTCTTTCTGAATATGGGGCACAGAGTGCTTGTTTGCAATTTGGGCGTATTACTCTACAGAGAACAGATTTGAAATTGTCCGACTTTCCAAAAACATTACTCTTAGTGTAATGTTCTCTCTCTGGGAAGCTTTCTTTTTTCAAATAAAATAGAGTAGTGAAAAGGCCTGGTGCTGTGTTGATTGCAGACTTTCTGACTGTCCTTCCTGATGAGAACATCATTTCCTGTTGGAATAGCAGATTTGAAGGTTCTGCAAACTTAGTAACCTACTGAACTTTCCCTCCACCGTTCTCTTAGAGTCTTTATGTCTCTAGTCCTTGGAGACATGGTATTTTGGGGAGTGTGAATATTATACTCAGGAGGGAACCTGAAGTAGTACATAGTGCTATTTATATTCAGCAGTTAGCAACAGAGCATGAACATCCATTAATGCTCCCACATTAAACACAGCTTTAACTGCAGTTTCAAAGATCTGCTGGTTTTGCTTTTTTGAGTCTCAAGGCTGATTAATAATATCTTAATAAAAAGCTTAATAGTGCATTAAACTAAAAAAGGAGAAAAGTTTCTTACTATGAAACAACTTGGTAGTTCACTAAACAGAGCAATAAAAACCCGTCTGCAAATCTGTTGTCTGACTTCAACAAAATGTCCAACAAATAGCTTTCAGAAAGCAAACTGATGTTTGATGTAGCATTTTAAATATTGCCACCCATATGTTTGGTAACACTAGGCTGTGGCCTCTGAAGTTTGTGAACCCTCATAAAAAGTTATTTATCTGTCTTCACTAGAAATTTACTCACATTTTGCTTTCTACAGTACCAACATTGGGCCATATGGGGAGGTGGGTGATCTGAAGATCAGTAGTAAGAATGACACATCTTTTTTATTTAAATATTATTGCTTTTTAGGCACTGAATTTTGGAGATATGCCGAAGTACTTGTGGGAGATTTGGGTACCTGAAAAACCATGGGTGGTAAGATATCAGATCCACTGCAATAAATAAAATAAGCATTTAATTTTAAGATAGGTATTTTTGGGCCCTGCTGTCATGGAATGCAATTGAACAAACCCTGCAGGGCTCATAAGAAGTGAAGTACTACAAATATGTGCAAATGTCTTTCCATTCTTTTCAATATTATCACACTGGTGCAAAGTTGAAGTAATGCCTGTAGTCAACTAGAACTGTGTGAAAGCATCTGACAGGGGCAGAGAGAATTCTTCAGCTCAAGTTTATAATAAGGCCATTTCTCTTATCTTTACTCAGACAAGTGAGTGGTTAGTTACTGCTTCTCAGAGCAATTAATGGCTCACAGCTGGACCTACTGAACAGTACCCTTCCTCAGGCATCCTCTTGAAAGTCTTGTTTAAGTCTGCCTTCTGAACTCCAACTCAGTAAGCCAGGGAAAATAACAATCTTCTTTTGAGCACCATGTGGACTTCTCAGAAATTGAGTCTGGCAGATGCTGTCTGTCCTCCACTATCAGTCAGAAATCAGAGAAGAACCAGAGTTCAATGCTTTGATTTCTAAAGCCCTGCATTAAAGAAGAGCCATGGTCTGTTCAGATATGTACTTTTTAAAAAAATTTTTTAATTTTTTTTTTTTAATCCAGAAATGCAGTCTAATCTGTCAGTTTCCACACTGGATTTTTGTGCAAAATAAAGGAACACAGTCTGCCCACTATATGCATTTTTTTAGGAGAATCTCTTCAAAACTAATACAGAAACCTCCATGTAGAAACTCAGACCTTTCTAGTATTTTAAAGGTTGAAAGCAATAAATGCAATTTAAATTTATTTTCATCCTATTAAATATTTAAATCCATTTGTTCAGCTATTTAAACTATAAATGTACAGTACAATGTTATTTCTTTTGTAATATAGACATCATTCCCAGAACTACACACTTTTTGCCACTGCCTTTAAGCTACATCAGAAGAAAATTTCCTGGAAACTGGGATTTCCTGTATCAGATATAAATTTAAAACTACATTTTCTAACTACCTACTGGGTGTTTGAAGTTTTAGCTGTAAGAGTGGGATATGTTAGCTTCAGTGTAGGCATTTCAAAGATAAGGGTATTGCTTTAACTTTTTTAGTGCAAAATATTCTAAATAAACTTTGTTGAATATCTGTTAGTGTAGTATAAAATTGATCTAGATTAAAACCCCCTAGATATGTCTCCTTACTAATTATAGAGAATGCAATGATTGTAAAATTAATTAATTACCACAAGAATTTTGAAGGAAATTTTCAGTAAAAAAATAAGGCATTAGACACAGTTGAAGCTAAGTAACTTAAAGTGAACACAGTAATAAGTGGGATTCGCAGCTGAATTACATGATCACTGTAGGTCCTTTCCATTTGAATATTTTATTCCATTCTATTTAGCACCCAACACTAGAAATCTGTGTGGCTATAGCTATTTATAAATTCTTTCTATGGCAATAGTTAATGGCTGGACCTCACTGAAGCTGACTCAGGCAATGAAATGCCATGTGAGACTGAACATGCACACACATACTTAGTTCCTTTTGTACTGGGCCTGAGTGCAGTGTTTTAGACAAAGCTGTCAAGCCTAATATTTTATTTCATTTATATTAATCTTAAAATAAAGATTTTTAGTGTTTTTTTAAATCTGAGGACAATATATATGTTATACTTCATGATCAAGTCCATTTTTGAGGGAAAGTACATTATTCTATGCATCACATTGCAAAAGTTGGTGTCTTAAGAGCTACAGATGTTAGGGAAATGTATTTCAGGAAGGTAGAGGTTAATTACTAGAAAGTACTAAGTATTAAAGCAACTAAACAGTTCTAGAAAGTTCTGGGCTTTTAAGCTAATTTCTGGAACATTTTATGTGGCTCTTTCAGCCTTTCCCTAAGAATTGTCTTTGTCAGACAGTTTTTTTTTCAGCTAGGTTCAATACTTCAAGATATTTCAAAAAATGAACGAAATATTTCCCATTCTTGTTCTAGGTTTAAAAAATGGAAAAATTTATTCTCTTTACCAGCTGATATTAGACATGGAAAACCTTTGGCTTTTTTTTTTGTTGTTGTTTTTTGATGGTTGACAACAATAGCCTGTCAAATCAGTTTACTTAAGGCTTCTTTTCTGTGGCTGTGAATGTTAGGCTTTGAAAAAATCCTCCAAGCTTTTACTTTAGATGTTCTAATATATTTTTATCATTTTAATATTGATAGATGTTCACAGTCTGAGAAATTCCTAAGTAATGTTGATGATCTCTAGAGTGAATGAGGACTGCACATTTTGCAATGCATTATTGAGTATGAATAAAGTTGTCTTGTATTCTCACATTTTAAAAAACAGCTGAATTACCTGTGAGTACTTTGCACATCTAAATAGCAATTACATAGCCTCTTTCAAAAGGATTCTTGGCAAAGCAAATCTCCATTAACATGGTATCTAATAGAATGAAAAAAAAAAGAGCCTTAAAAAAAGTTTCAGACCTAATGGATTTTCTTTTTCTTGATGTTCAATTTCAGCCATTTCAGCCTTTAATATTTGTGGTAGATGGTACTAAATACTAGATGCTGAAGCTCTTAGGTGAGGATTTCATGTAGGTGATAAGCAGCAGTGCAGACAACATGATTTTGTGGGGGAACAGGACTGGGATGGATGCAGGAATGGAAACACAGCATTCAGTGTTGAATAATCTAAAATTATTTAGGATGTAAGAGATGAGAGCACATGGATAGCACTTTGTCTTTTAATCAGCCTATACTACAGCTGACATGCATTCACACACACGCGTGTGCACACAGACACACACAGCATTTAAAGCTGCATTTCCTTCAACCCAATTCAAATCAGTGTCCAGTGGTACAGGACTCACACTCCAACTGCACATCCTGGCTGGGCCCTAGCTGCCAACTGGACTTTTGTATGTGTGGTTCAGGATTACAGTAATCTCATGACTATAAGGCGCACCGGATTATAGGGCACGCTTCCGGGTTGTCGGCAAATTTCCAAACTTTGACCATATATAAGGCGCACCAGACTATAAGGCGCACCTGTTTTTTTGTGCAGCGAGGATCTGTGCGCAACAAAGTAGCAAATTACTAACAGAATCACATGGTTTACTGGCAGGTGCTCAATTTCCAAACATTTTTCACGGTTCGGTGTAGCCTTTAAACACAGCCTAAAAAGAATCAAAACACTAAAAAAATTACAGAGAAAAATCACTCAGTTTTATTAAACCTGCCAGCTCTGCTATCACCCAGGTGAGGGCAGGGTGCAGCCCAGGGAGGAAAGGGCAGTGCAGCCGGATGGGCCGGGGACCTGCCGCCCCAGGCTGGGGGAGGTGGAGGAGGCCACAGGGGGGAGAGTTTCCTGGCAAGTGGCGGAGCCCCCTGAGCACCACAGCGGCCCGCCCACCCCAGTGCCAGGCTTGCAGCTTGGCACGGCTCGTGTCTCGGTGCGGCTCGGCGCAGCTTGCGGCTCCCACTTCCAGGTTGTCAGCAAATTTCCGAACTTTGTCCATATATGAGGCACACCAGATTATAAGGTGCACTTCTGGGTTTCGATCAAAATTTTAGGCTTTATGGTGTGCCTTATAGTAATGAAATTACTGTAGTCTTTTCTGGGATGCTGGAGGCCCATGCATGTTTTCACTCATGAGGAGTTATTGTCTTAAGTCTCTGTGGATTTATGAATCATGCTATTGGTGTAAGCTACTGTAAACCAAGCCAGTGAGCCTGTGGCCTCATTATCACGTGGCTTCAGACCAGTGTCCTTGATATCATCCATATGTAAAGCCAACTAGCAGTTGTCATGGAAGTTATTATCACTCCGTTCTCTCAACCCAAATCTGTTACAAAGTGTGAAGTCAGCAACAATTGTGTAACAGAGTTCAGCTAGAGCAGCTTTGTCTTGCATCTCATACTGGGCTAATTATTATTTGCAGATGGGCAGTTATAGTTGTGGTTCCATTTATCTGAACTGTGCTTTTTCTAGTCTGTGTCATATGATCAGAACAATCCCTTCTAGGAATATAATGTTACTTTGGCATTGACAACATTAACATCTGTTCCTTGGGGGTGGAAATACTGCTTCCCGTCCCAACACATTAATACACATATCTGGGAGTATGCTTGTATAGGAAGGGAAAAAAAAATCAAAAGCAGAAGAAAGGTTAGTGGAGAAGGAGGTTTGTTTGAGCATGAATCTTATGACTGAGCTTGATGTACATTAATGGAATCTTTCCTTGAGAGAGGAAATTGGCTAAGGTTAAAGGAAAGAATCCAAGACTATTCAAATATCTCACTTGAATACAAACTCCAGAAATTGCTTGATTTCCAAACAATAGATTGTGGAGGAATATGTTTTCTCCTGGGAGAAAAAAAAAAGAAAAAAAAAGGATTTTTTTTCCATGCTGTTCAAGTAGATGACAGTAACTATTTTAGTCAGGATTCTGAGAAATTGAATGTTCTGTACATTTTAATTTTTGGAATCTGTGTATACAGATAGTTATTAATCTAGGTTGAAGTTTTCAGTTTTTATTTTGTTCTGATCGTAACTTTTAATGCCTATTAATGGTAAAAGGAAGTATCTTAAATTGGATGTAATTCAGAAATGTTGGAAAAACTATGATCTTCTTTGTAATTAGATTTTATTATGCTGTTGTTTTCAAAGTACAGTAATTTCACAATTATAAGCCACAACTGATTATAAGCCGCACATCCGGGTAGCCAGGTAGACCAGGGGATTTGTCCATATATAAGCCACACCCGAATATAAGCCGCATTTTTTATTTTTTTTTTTTTTTTTAAGCAAGGATCCATGTGCAACAAAGTAACAAATTAGTAACAGAATTGCCCCAGGGTGGGATTTGGTGTCACGTGCTCAAGTTGCAACAGTTTTCATAGACCAGCAAAGCCTTTAAACGCAGCCCCAGGCATCCTCCCCGGCCAGCTCTCACTTCTGGGTTGGCATTTCGCTGGGATTTGTTCCATAAATAAGCCGCATCTGATGATTAGCCGCACTACTGGGGTAGGCTGGATTCTGCAATGAAAAAGGTGTGGCTTATAATTGTGAAATTACTGTAAGCTTCTTTGCAGTTTAGAATTGTCATTAAAATTTCTTGGGAAACAGCTCTTTCAAATGCATCTAAATAGATGTTGGTCAATGAGATGCTGTTCTTCTGTCTCAAATGTGAAGTGAAACTGAATTTATCAGGTTTATATAAAAATAAATACCTACACACATATCTTGACTTCACTTCGCTCCCTAATTGGTAACATGCAATGTACGATTCTCATTTCTGATTCATTCCATTGGTGTCTGCATCTCCCCTAAGGGATCCAAGCTGTTTTCCTCTCCTGTTGTAATTGAAATCAAACTTGTTGCAACCTGTAATTGATAGTGAATCTAACAATCTAATGTTTTATATGAGACAGATGCACAGCAGAAGCACATGAGGCAGCATATGGAAAAGCAACTGCCCTACTGGGGTGAAGATAGATCAGTTCTTGTTTTACTAAACAATATTCCAATACTTTGATCAACTAGTTTACTTGCATTTTAGTAAGTTAAGAGATGTGTAGAACATTTGGAGTGTATGTGCTGTATTAACAGAAATGGTAAAACCACATCTTTCAGTCATCATGAAGAACTGTACCTCCAGACTCTCATATATATACTTGCTTCGCCTGCTCTTTTCTCTTGAGATGTTAAAGAAAAGTAGTCTAGTTTCTGTCTCACTTTTTTTATGACAGGTCTAATGGCTCATAAGGGAATGTAAATCTAGATGTTCTTTCTCACTCTTGTTTTGGCATCTACTGCAAATCACAATCTTGTATAAGGAATGCATCTTTTTTTGTCTCTGGGTGAAGAGGTTTGCTAAGAATCTGCCATTGGAAGCAGGATGCTGCTGTCTACCAGCAATATATAACATATTCCTGTTTTTCCTTTTTTTTCTTTAGTCATATAATGCTTTCATTCTCAGTGAATAAAATCATAAGATATTTCTAAGTATTATACTATAGCTCCTTTTCTCTTCCTCTCTTTCTCGAATATAAGGTAAAAGGAGCCAGTCATTAATATTATATTAAGTAATGCCTTAATATTTCAAAACATGTGGGATTTCCTTTTTTTTTTTTCTTTTCCCTCTTTTTTGGGAATCTACTCTAGTTTCTACACAGGAGGGTTATATAGTTTTGATAGCCTTCTTCTATCTCTAGCTCCTCATCATGACACAAAATACTGTAATTAAATATAGAACTAAAAAGAAGTTGTAGGTTAATAATAACTTTGTTTGCTGGTGGATTTCTTGAGATATTTTGAGGCATATTTTCTTAGCAGAAATAATGTAATAGTAGCCTTAGTGGATTTTCACATATCTGGTTTTGAAAGGAGCCTAACATGTTCCTTCCAGGGCTACTGATAACAAGCTGTTATCAGCACATCTGAGTCAAGCAGACTACAGCTTTGAGCTATTGCATCTGTATCTAAGATTGAAGACCTAGTTTACGTCAAAACTCACACTTTTTCTGTGATGCTCCTGACCCTAAAGATGTCCTGTGTAAAGTTTAGCAGGATTTCTTCCGGGGTAGCAAAATTCCTTTAGGTATATCTAAATAAATATTAGCTTTCTGGTGAATACTTAAGAAGAGATTTGGAGGAAAGATAGTTATTCTGTAACTTCTTGGATAATACCTGGTTTCTCAGGGATCTGAGAAAAAATAGAAGAGGAATTAACTTCCTTACTCTGTTCACAATCACAGTGGAGATTATTCTCATTAAATATTTATCCATCATGGAGGAGGAAGAGAGTTGAGTAATCAAACAGTTGGTGTTAATTTAAATGTCAAACCACAATTAGAAAAAACATCCTTGCAATCAAATTTTATTGTGGTTTCCCAATATGTGCTCTGAAAATATCCTTCACTCAAAGATTTCCACTCTGAGGGAAGAGAAGAGAGTCCAATATGGATTTTACTGAAGTTTCTTGAACTTTTTACTCTTTTTGAAAATTCCATAAACTTTCTCTGATGCAGTAATAGCTTCACAAGGTTAACTTGAGGCTGTTAGCTATTTATTACAAATAGATTTTCCTCCAACTTGATCAGCTCCTGTCTTGAAAAGATTCCATATTTTCCATTGGTGCACTTAAGGTACCTGTTGACAGTTTATCCAGCTTATCACGCTTTCTCTGAATAGGAGTGCAGACTTCCAGCATGCAGAGCACTTTCCACCAGCTTGGTGTCATCTGCAAACTTGCAGAGGATGGCCTCTGCCTCATGATCCAGTTTATTCATGAAAGCATCATCTGCAAAAGGATCATTAGCCCCATTAACCATCCCTATAAACAAGATGACATTGTAATCATTTGAACCAGGCAGTCCAAGCAATTTTCTCAACACCAGCTAGTCCACCCACTCAAAACCTATTTTCACCAATTTATTAGCGTGGATAAAATAAAATATTTTTTTAAAAAAGATAAAAACGTAGCTAAGATCAAGGAGACCCTTTTTCACCAAGGCAATGATCTCATCACAGAAGACAGTTGAGTCATTCAAGCATGATTTGCCCCTGGTAAATGCCTGTAGGGTCTCCTACTCTATATGCCTGGGTGTATTTTCCAGGAGGGGTTTTTTTTGAGTAGTGATTCTAGGCTGACTGATCTCCTGTTCCTCCAATAATCATCCTTCTTTTTTTCAAAAGTGGGCAAATTTTCATATCATCAGAAACCTAACCTAATGACCCAGACATTTGTTAGACCATAAACAGTGGCTGATGTCCCATACACTTAACTAGTTTGTACCTCAATCTTCTACCGGGAATATTTTTTGAGTCTCCCAGACCCTGGCACAGGCTCAGAGGAGCTGAGTGGTTTGACACAGTCATTGCCACCAGAAACTGAAGAAAAGAAGACATCTATTACCTCAGTTTTTCCATGTTCTTTGCCACAAGGTTCCCTGCAGTTTGAGTGACGGCCCCACATTTCCCTTTGTCTGATAGCACAACTTTCTTTTTATGCATCATAGTTCTCAGTAGTATGAACTCTAAGGCAGTACTGGCTTTGTAATTCAGCTGAGCACCGTCAGGATTTTCCTGTTATTCACACTTATATGCTGTGACTGTTAGACTTCCTGGACCTCAGAATTTTCCTGTGTTTTGGAGAGGTTGTCACTGATGATCAGTTGGCTCTCCTGAACATCTTTACCCTCCAGGGCAATCCCATTAAACCCCACCAAGAAGATCCCTAACAAGCTTAAATCTATTTTTTCAAAAGTCTAGGTTAGTAATTTTTAAATTTTTTAAAATTTTTTTTAATAGTTTCAACTGTATATTCTAGTCAGTTTACCAGCCACCAGTGCACTTATTTTAAATAAAGCCAATTCTTGATGGTGGCCAGAAATCTTTCCAAATTTTAGTGTTCCACCATTTTGCCATTTCAGAAGAGGCTGGAAGGTCTTTGTCTCCTCTGAGAACCACCCTTCTGGTAGCGAGGCTTCACCAAGTTTTATAAAGGGGGCTTCATCTCGTCTTCTCTGTCAATCAGTCCTTAGTGCACACTCCTCTCTGTATGCAGCCTGGTCTTGATCCATCAAGTTATTCCTTCAGTTAATCACCTGCTCCAGAGCAAGTCTCCGTGAATTCAAACTACCCATGTCCATAGAGTGCAACCTCTCCTCCTCACTTGTCCAGTGTAGCCTGTATGGACTCCCTGTGGTTTTGTTCAACTCCACATGTGTTTATGTACAGGCACTTGAGGTGAGCCCCCGAGCTGCACTCTGTTAACAGAGCATGATCCTGTGTGTTGTGCTCGTGCCTAACACATTTGCACTTTTTCCTATCCCTCCTCTAAGCCTCAGATCACTTGCTCACCATCTCTAGATGTTTGAAATGCTTTGCACTTTATTAGCAAGCTTCTCTGCGAGTCCTTTTTGGAGTCTCTAAGCCCACTTTTTTAAATACATCGTGGCAGAAATATTTGACATATATGTTTAAGGTATGCATACAGAAAATGCACATATTTAGTGTCTATCCATCCTTATATACTGTATGAGAGTTCATGAAGAGAACAGACACTTTGTGTATATTGTTCTGCATTTGTGCACAGCAGGAGAAAGAGGAGAATGTAAGCAACTTCCTAAAGTACTGAATTATTATCTTTTTGATTTGGTGCATTGCCTTCAGCTTTTTATCTCCTGCATGACTTACTGGCAGTATTATCTTTCAATCTGATTTTTCAAATGGTACAATGTGTTTTTTGAATATCATTGAAATGAGAAACAGAAAACAGTCATACATATGCCTGGCCAATTTGATGGTGATGATTTATTCTTCTTTGTAAAGAAAGTGTTGAAATGTTTTGGAAAGGCTGGTCCTGTATAGGGATTCAAAACACAGGAGTTAAACAGATTCAGTGTTCATATTCTTTTTGTCTAGAACTATAATAATATATATATTTTAAAAAATCATCAGCATATAGTGTTCTAAACACATTTGACATGTAGTACTGGATTCTGCTATTAAAAAAACCATTTTTACATACTCCCACAGATTTATTTTCTTTCAAAGCTCTTTTTCGTGGTGGAAAAAAGAAAAAAAATGTACTTGAGTATTTTAAGGGAGATATATCTATTATTTTATGTTATTAAGATACCTGTCTTTTCTGATAAGTGTGGTGCAACAGAGGTTGTCGAAGTGGGTATTTTGGTAGTATATTAGTCTGAGGATACTCTTGGACATTCCTGGGTTTATACCATTTTTTGTGCTATTTTGTTTTCTTAAACCAATAATCATCATAGTATGTGGGAGACATGAGGAAGTATTCATGAGTACAGTTTTTCACAAGTTTTCTTCACCTGTCCCATGCCTACTAAAGTAGAATTACTTTCCATGCTGAAGGAAATTTTTTCAGTTGTATTTTTCCTTCTAGGAGGAGAGAATTTAAAAGAACATTATGTTCCAGAACTTAAAGAGTTTATGACTTAGTGTTAAATGCAAAGGTGAACTAGGAAAAAATAGACTACAAATGTGATTCACAATAATAATAATTTTAATCTTTTAGTGGGGGGTAGGGAGGGACATTTCCTTTGATTAAAGAGTATGTGACAATATTTTTTCTGTTGACATTCACCTGAGATGTTGTTTCTTAAATTCTTCTGAATATTGTCTGTATTACAGACCATGCAATGTGCTTTATAGTATATTAAATGTTAGCACACCCTGAGATCAGGCAATGGGTTTAAGCGTTAATACTTTACTGCCTGAAAATTGAGTTTAAATACTTACATTGTGGATACTTCACTTTGGGTGTCTGAGCTTAGAGTTGCAAGACAGCCTTCAAGTGCATACTGGTTTTGTTTTGTTTGGGGTTTTTTTAAGCTGTTTGTTTTGGCTTGTTGTTTTTTGTTTTTGTTTTTTTTTTTATTGTTTGGGCTGTTTTTTTGGGGTGTGGTTTGGGTGTTTACTTGCTGTTGGTATTTTCCAAATCATATCCAAGAATTTGTTAAAGAAGCTTGAAAAAACTTGGCTTACAGAGGCTGAAATGGTTTATGGATGCCTGTAGCTTTTGTCCATCTTTTTTGTGCCATGTGACATCAGATTATGTCCTCAGCAAGATCTGTATAAAACAGCCCACATGGTTTTCACTGAGGGCAGAATTCAGTAAGTTTTTAAATGCAGAAATTGTGTAAGGACATGAAATGTCAGTATAGACTAGCAGGAGTGTTTTGTGAGGATAAACAGAGGTGATACAGAAAATGTAATTCAGCACCATCTTTGTCAATGATTGAAGTTAGACAGATAAAGGACAACTTTTTCCTGATTAAAGTCAGCAGACGTTTGCCATCGACCTTCACAATGCATCTGGATTTTACCCACTCTATGTGACTAAACTGGAACTTGGCCAAGTAGATGCCAGTGATTCTTCTCATCAGTAGAAATTTACTCTGTTCTGGGTTCAAAACCTTTGTTACTCTTCCTGTCATTAAGGTGAGATACACAGACATTACTTAAGACCTTTAAAAAGTTTTCCTCATTTGTGATCATTCATCTGATTTGAGCAGAGAGGGATAAAACATTTGTAGTGCCTTTAGTAGCCTCTGAGGATTGAAAATATGGATAAGAAAGATGTTTCTTTTTTTTTTTTTTTTTTTTTTCCATGCCATATGTATCAGATTGTTTCTGGTTTAGGATTAATGAGGCTTCGTGGATAGGGATAAAGTGGATAAGCAATCACTGATCTTTGTAGGAAAGAAATGGGAAATATTTTATTCTGAAATGTTTCAACAGTGCTGAGTCTTTGAAATCAATTTTCTGGTTTTAATACAGTACTGTTTAGAGCTGTCATATTTCTAATATATTGAGGCACTGTAAACCCTCACATCCTGGACTTCCTTTAGAGGATTGGGTATATATGCCTGGGTAGGTGAATGTAGCAATCAGGAAATAGCACGAAGTGAATTGGCTGTTACTGCATGTTTTTCAGCTTTGCAATGTATTGCAGATCACAGGGATTTATTACAAGAGAGGATTGTTGATTTTGGTTTGGGGTGGGTTTTTTATTCTTTTTGTTTGATTTTTTTGTTTTCTACTTAAATGATCTTCACTGTGCTTTATTTTTCACTATACCCTTCCATTGTCAGAAACAATGCATCCATTAATAACTACCCCTCCTCACTAAATAATCCCTTATCATATACTAAAATAAATCATTACATTTTTTAAATACTCTCTGTTTCTCCTTCTCCCAAAACCCAACTTGACCTCTACCAACTTCCATTATGCTCACAATCAGAGGCTTTAGAGAGATGAAAAATGCCAAGTGTATTGGCTAGCAATTCATTTGTACACTTGTCAATTTATAGAACTGTCCTTCAGCCTCGGTTTTTAATTTAGTGCTTTAGATGAAATTCTATTTGGGGAGATCAGTGAGAAGTTAACCAAAGCCTAGGCAGCTGCAGTGGTTAGAAGTCAACAGCTTTGATTGCACGCCAAACTGACATCTAGGTTTAGTTTTTCTGTTTTACTTATTTCTCATCCTCCAACCTTTTGCCATATCACATGACATTATCCTATCAAGCTTTGATATTGGTAGGGGAGAATTTGTGTGCTGAACGGAGCATTGCTTGTTACCTTATACCATGATTTTACAGTGACAGAAATATCAAATGAAAGAAAATATACAGCAGAAATAGATTTTTAACACAATTTCTGACAATGTTCCAGCTGCTATGCCTGTTGCTCTGATGCCCTTCACTGCTGATGATTTAAACCAGGCTATTGATTAAATCATACCATAGGTTGAAGGTAAAAGGCCAAAAAAGAATATATACAATATAAAAGGATACATACAAAAATATATTATATTCATAGTCATTGCATGCAAAATTAGAGAGAGTCAGCTCACATTTTTCACAAAATTTCTTTATCCTTTTTGTGATTTGAAAGATCTAAAATGTTCTTGATGAGCAAATATGCCCATTAAACTGAATGATAGAAATGAAATTAGGACAGATAAAATAATATGATCTGAATTTCCCTCCCTCATCTTAGTAATGTATTTAAACACATAAATATACATTTAAATGTATAAATAGAATATATACAAGCATATAAAACACAAAAACTGCTGAGTGCAGGTAGCTTGGGGTGCAGCTGCAGTGGGAGATACAGGTTGAACTCTGGGTGGGAGCCCAAAGGAAGAGGCCATGATTTGCCCCCCTTTTGCACAAGGAAGAGCATCGGGACGTGTGGCACAGCCAGGTGACTGCACACTCGATGGCAGCAACCAAGGACTCCAGACTTTGTCAAGCTTGATCAGTGAGGGGATAAAAGACCAGTGGTTCCTTTGTTCAGGATCCTTCCTGGGAGGCAGGGACAGCTCAGGCTGTTCCTCTGTTACTCTGCCAGGAATATATGGCTTTATGGAACAAGACATCTGAGACTCTGCCGTGGGGCTGAGCCAGTGAGGAAACCTGGTCTGGCTGTGTGAGTGGGGTGGGGGCATTAAAAGAGAGACCCATTGAGTCACTGTAGCTGAAAATGGGCTCTGGTCACAGCAGGGTCAGTCTGGGGTGGTGGGTGTGTGACTGTAGAAGTACCTCCTGAATAGTCAAAATGGGATGTTTCCATAACAAAACCAAATAAAGACAGTTCTCAGCTATAGTGTTATTTACATATAGCCACGTGTGTGAGCTATTATCATATATATTATTACTCGTGTAATAGGTAGTATGCAGAGGTCAGTTAGAAAAGTGAGTGAAGTGTCCTGAGAAATCAACACCCTTGATAAAAGAATACAGTAATTTCATGCCTATAAGAAGCACCTTTTTGACTGAAGATCCAAGCCTAACCTGGAAGTGCGCCTTATATTCCAGTGCGCCTTATATACGGACGGATTCCAGATAATTGCCAACCTGGAAGTGTGAGCTGAGCAAGTGGGGAGCCGCCACGGGGCCACGGCCAGGTGGATGAGGGCAAGTTGGGAGCTGCCGTGGAGCCACTGGCAAGCGGGCGGTGAGCCGCTTTTGAGCAGGTGGGGAGCCATGGCAGCTGGTGCCGGGGGCAGGAGTGCCAGGGCCCATGGCACAGGCAAGGCACCTGAGGCTGCATTTAAAGGCTTCACCAATCTGTGAAAATTGTTTGCAAATTGAGCACCTCACAGAAAACCCTGCAATCATGTGATTCTGTTACTAATTCGTTACTTTGTTGCACACGGATCCTCTCTTCAAAAAAAAAGTGTCCCCTGTAGGCCAGTGTGCCTTATATATGGACAAATTATGGAGACTTGCTGGCAACCCAGAAGTGTGCCTTATAAGTGTGCAATTACTGTACATATTTTCTGTGAGCCTTATAGTGCCCATAGCCATTTCAACATGTAAATCGAGCCTCCGGTTTTCCATGGTACTGAAAACCAGGCACTCTAAACAATGTGTAACAGAACAGCTTTTAAGAGTGTTACAGTGACAGAAAACTAAGCTTAGAGAGAAAAAATTAAAGACCATGATGCAGAGAGAAGGTGAGAGTGATGGATGCCTGCTTATGTCCTTCCCTACTTGTGTGAGGTCACTCATTGCAGCTGTTGGTTAGGAAGTGGGAAAAGCAACCAGCTTTTGATAGTGCTGTTCCATTGCAGGTACAGCTAACATTGAAAGCTTTTATTTTATTCCAGTTGGCTGAATCTATCCTGCTGAAAGTAGGTCTGAATGAAGAGAAGGTGTTTGATCTTACTCTGAATAAAGTCAATACAAAATTGGTTTTGATTTTAGCAGCACAAGTTATGTCCATAGAGAGAAACCATTTAAGCCCTTCCAGCATATTTAGAATATTTCCAATATAAAATGGGAACTCAGAAACGGAAAGCTTACAGTTTTTAACCTGAACTTACTATTTTGCTGGGCACTTGATAGGCAAATGAAGATTGCTTTGACATGCCATTATTCACTGTAAGGTTGGAGTTTAATAAAAAGTCAGGAGGAGTAAATTAGACCATTTTTCTGTATCTCTTACTGTACTTTAAATACTATCTCAATATTAATTCCAGAACATCAGGCCAGAGAAAGATTTTCAAATGGGGCCTTATAAACTGCTAGTGACCCCCTGTTTCAAAAATTATGTCAAGGCTAACTAAGGAAACCCCATGAGGTTAATTATATTAATATTAAAATTATTCATTGTTGTCTGTGATTACACCTGGCCATGTCTTTTCCATATTGTTGTTAAAGAAGTTAACAACTGAAATCAAGTACAGTGTCAGCAAGAAGTGTTTATTTTAGTTTTGGAGTTGCTTTTTGTTGTTTGTTTATTTTTTTTCCCTCATTAACATAACAAATCTGAAATTGACTCATGGGATTTGTTTCCTCAGTTTCCTTTGGGGTGTCTTTTTTTCAGCTAGCTAGGATAATTTCTTCTTTTAAATCATCCTGTTACCTTCTTCCATTTTTTACTTTCTTTTATGACAATAGAATTAATGTAAACAGAAAACTGTATTTATCAAAGTAATAAGTATTTTGAATGAGAATTTTTCTTTTGTCAAAGTTTGGAAATACACCTAAAAATAGGAACTCTGAGAGAGAAAATTTCCAGGCACAGTTTGATGTTTAAACAGGTTATCATCCAAGTTCTATATGTCAATTCAAGGGCAAAACCCCCAAATTAGTTTATAGCTTCAATGTCAGAGAGTCTGTAAGTACCTAAGCTTTTTCAGTTAAAGTTTATATTTCTAATAATCTGTCAATGTCGATGCAAAGGGGCACTACACAAACTGGCTGAACTACACATTTTGCTGTCAAACTTACAATATCTAAATATGTTTAGACACAAAGGGCTCATCCCTGTGAATGATCTCCGTGAGAAGATACATCATCCAGTGGGTGGATTTTAGGAATGTGTATCACATGCTGACTGTGCTGAGTACAGTGTGAAGCACCAGCCAACGCCTTTCTTGCTTGGAGGTGGACAGATGAGGAGCCAGCCTGCAGTAGAGGGCTCTGACAGAGCTTGTGCAGCACTCTGTTGGGACAGAGCAGGGCACTGTCCAGGGAGGAGCATGATCATTCTGTGTGTCCCTTTACTTTGCATGTAAAGAATTCACATTTTGAGCATAGTGTATTTATTCAGTGAAATTGCACTGGAAAATAATCTGACATTGCAGACACTTCATAGTTTTCCTTGAAGCTAGTGTATTTTCTGTATGGAAGGGAACATAAGAGTTGGGATGCAGGAAAAGAGAGAGAGTTCAAATGTCAGGAATCACGACTTTGTGGAATATTTTAGGTCAATCTGGTGCTCAATGTGCGTGAACTTTTTTTTTTTTTTTTCTTATGGGTATGTCCTATTTACCAGCCATAGTTCTTTTCCTTCAAGCCAAGGGTTCCATTCTGCCTGTCCTACCATGCAGTTGCAAATTCCCTTCCAAGAAGCTCCATATATTGCAGGATTAAGTGTTCAACTTCTTCATAAAGTCTATATTGAGAGCAGGTACATAAACACACAATATCCTTTATGGGTCTTTACAATGATCTAAGGCATATTTAGAAACAAAATTCTCATTTTTTAGATTACAGATTACATTGTAATGCTCCTTAAATATGTGGAAACATGTCACTAGGAATCTTTTGAACAAAACAAAACTAAAAGATGAGAAACATATATGTAGTTTTAAAAATTATTATTAAAGAGTGAGAGACCTCTGCAGTGAACATATTCCAAGCATTTAGTTCTTATGTAATAAGTACAGTGATTCTGAAATAAATTTGACAAGATAACAAATAATAATTATAAAATTTTTTCATACTTCTGTTGTAGTGACTGCATTGAGACTTAGAACTGATTAAAAATTACAAAATGCATGATCCTGCCTCAAATTTTTATCCTACTACTGCAACATACAGAAGGCCTGAAATCCCTATCTGCAGATTATATACAACTTCCATGAGGTCAATGACAATTTCTCACATCTTTTTTAATGAGACTTAGGGTACACAGTTGCAATTCTGTAAGTATTTTTTTAATACATGATACTTGACAATACTTTCCCTTGGAACCAGCTTCCTCCTTATTTTACTTATACAGGTTATGCTGCATAATCCACAAAGATTTTGTTGTCTTTGCTTCTGTGAGGAAAATATAAATTAGCTTATTGTGAAACCAAAATACAGCTCAGCATCCCATACCACTTGAATTCTGCATTGCAAACATTAGTGATACTAGGTTCACAAATGCTGGCAAAGTATGTTGAAAGATGGACTGCTGCCTGGGCTCTCTGAAACAAGATATTGAACCCCAGAATGCTAGCATGAAATTCATGGAAGTTTTTCCATGATTTTGTAAAATGTCAAATTATGCCTGAAGAAAGATGGACAGCTGTAACTCATAAGCACAGTAGGAACAGATGAATTGCAAGGTCAAATCTCATTGTGGAGTAGAGCACTAAGATTGATTTTTATTTCACTTTTAACTCCACCAGAAGATTAAAAAATAATTAAATTAGGTTTTCAAGCTTATGCATGAGTATCCATAGAGTGGAAAGGTTTTCTCAGAAGTCTCTGGTTTTTTTCCTCATGATTTTTAAGTTTGTTTTTGTGTTGGTTTTTTTCTGTAGCTATATGAATGAAGATGACTTAGGAGAGTAAAACCTTTTTGTGAAAATCTGTAATTTTGAACAAAGGGAATTAATGATTAATTTTCATGCAAGTTTTTATGTGCGAGATTTAAACTCATACATCAGTTTTACAAAATGAATTTATAACATATCTATCAACCTACCCTCTCCTGAAGAAGAAAATCTGTAAAAAATTATATGGACTATATAGGTGGTATCACACAAAATAACACATTATATTTAACCCTTCATTGCAGGGGTAGGTAATGAATTAAGTAGTCAGCATTAGACACTTCTGGAAGCTTAGATTAAATGACCTAATCTCCATTTAGGTCCCACAAAATATAATACTCTTACTGTCCTTTTGTTTGTTTTTGGTCACTTCTGCCACATCAAATGAATGAATTCAGGGACTCAATTATTCCTTCATTTTTAGATTCCATTTCAGGTGTGATGAATCTGTTAGATTAATTTGTTTGGGGCTTGGCATATGGATAAAGAGTAAGGTTCAAGGACAGCTTTTCAATTCACTTGATCTCTCATCTGATCTCGGACCAAAAGCAATTAAAGGAGTTTCTTTGAAATTGGAGGATGTGTGAGCATGAAGAAGATTGCTTGTGGTTTCAAGTGTTGTACTCTTCAGTGGGGCTAATTTCTCACCCACTCCATTATGGAAACTAAGATGGACTTTCTCTTTACTGCCTTTGTGTACCTTTTGTACATTAACCTCTTCTGGCAACTAAGCCCTATCTGGTCTCTCACTCTCTTTCCCTGCGGTGGGATAGGGAAGAAATCAGAAAAGTAAAAGTGAGAGAACTCACAGGTTGAGATAAAGACAGTTTGACAGATAAAGCAAAAGCTGCATGTGCAAGCAAAGCAATATAAGGGATTCATTCACGACTTCCTATGGGCAGGGAGGTGTTCAGCTATCTCCAGAAAAGGAAGGTTCTATTATGTGTGATGGTCATTTGTGAAGACAGATGTCCTATAGACCTATTGAATCCATATCCCTTCAATTTAGAGAGAAAGATGTCGTGGGGAACCCTGTTAAAGACCTTACACAAGTCCAGAGAGATGACATCCATAGCTTTTCCCTTGTCCACTAATGTAGTCACTCCATCACAGGAGGCCACTAGGTTTGTTAGGTAGGACTTGCCCTTGGTGAATCCATGCTGGCTGTCCTGAATCACCTCCCTGTTCTCCATGTGCCTTAGCAGAGCTTCTAGGAAGATCTGTTCCGTGACCTTCGTAGGCACAAAGGTCAGGCTGACAGGTTGGTTCTTCTCAGGTTCTCCTTTCTAATATTTGTAAAAACTCCATTTGTAGTTTTCCCTTTTTTCAGCTACTTGAGACTTAGTCTAATTGACTAATGACATTTCTAATATCGTGGAGAGTGGCTCGGCAACTGCATCAGTCAATTCCCTTAGGACTCATCATGTCCCATAGACTTCGTACATTCAAATTCCTCAGGAAGCTGATCTTCTCTTACAGAGTCTTTGCTTTCCCAGTCCCTATCCTGCTTTCCATTCACTTGAGTCAGGAGAAGAGAGGCTGACAGAAAGACTGAGGTAAAATGGTTGTCAAGTAACTCAGTCTTCTCCTTGTCCATAGTTTCCAATATGCAAGTTGTGGTGGCATAAATGCTTTGACCTTCTTTTTCTGGCTGACATACCTGTAGAAGCCCTTGTTGTTTTTTGCGTCCCTTGCCAAGTTCAGCTTCAGTTTTGCTTTCCATCCCCTTCCCTACACAACTGGGCAACATCCATATAATTTTCCCAGGGTACCTGTCCCAGCTTCCACTGCCTGTGTCTGTGCAAGGCAAATGGCAATTTGTTGAATGTCCCTTTGTACTTTTGCACTGGTAAATGTCATCATTCTTTTTTTTGTTGTTTGGCTAAATGTAGCTTACATTCACATGTCTGTTAGACAAATTCATGTCTTACACCATGCCTAAATATTTTTTTCTGACTGTGATTTTTTGGAGTAATGTTTGGATTAAGTTTCAAAGAAGTAGCTATGCTTTTGAAACTGCTGTCATGCTGTCACTTCTTATATGATAGAACAAACTTGCTGAAGTTACCTCTGTAGAGTCTTTATACATTCTGGCTTTTCTGGCTGCGAATCAAGATCCCATTAACAGGAGTTCTTCTGATCACTGTTGCTACATTTTGCAAAAATAAGGGGATACCTCCTAAAGAAGGTAAGATCTAAGCCTTAAAGGTCCTCAAAGATTAAAACAACTTCAATTGATCTTCCCACTGGTCCAGATTTAAGTGTAGTTTAATCCTTGTAACCACCTCCACTTAACAAGTGAGTCACACATTTTCTATTGCATGAAAGCTGTGAATATTCTTAAGTGTAGCCTGAGATTGAAGCCAACATACAAATCTTGATTAGATGGACAGCAATATGACTAATTTTTTCTTTAAATTAGTGAATAATATTTTTGCATGGTTTCAGGTGAAAGAAGGAATTTTGTTTAGTAAAAATAAATTATTTGGTTTGGTGTTCTTTCATTTTAGAAGTATTTTTTTTTAACATGCCGACCTTGCCTGTAATGTTACTTGAAAGACTATATGCCATGGTCAGTTGTCTGGCTCTGACACTTCATGGTTCAAGTCAGTAACACTTAGTTCTACAGCCTTTTATGTCAGATTTCCTTCAAGTGAGATTGTTGAAGCTGTCTAGGATAGACTTAAAAGTTAATATAGCAAGGTGAATGATCAGATATCTCTCATTGAAAGCTGCATTTAGTTACCAAAAGTGTTTATTTCATTATTAATATGTGACCTGATAAATGGTCATAAACTCAGGAATATAACTCTGTTGAATTACAATTCAGTATTAATAAATAATTGCAAAATTAAACATAGGCCAAACATTTCATAATTTTGCATTTGGCAGAGGTTGGTTGGTTTGTTTGTTTGTTTTAATATGTTGTTATTTCAGGTAGGAATGTAGTACTCAGCCAAGGTACATTTCTTTTCATTTTCAAGTTCAGCCTTCCAAAAGTAGTTATTGACAATACAGAGAAAGTAACTTTTGCAGAATCTCGAAGGGGAATGACTTCCATGCAGTAGTGTGTTCATCACCTTATAAGAAAACCTTGCACAGGCATACTAATTACCAACCATGTAAATATATTTATCTGGTTCTCTCACTATAGCTGCAAACTGTAGCTCCCTCTCTAAGCAGTTATGTTGGCAGATGGCATGCTGGTCCTTTTCCAATAGACTTTGCCAGCTCACAGGGCTACCACCCACACCTTTCCTCTTTCCCCAACCTTGCACCTCCTGTATCTTTTTAATACCCTTGCATCTCCCCAGAGCTCTTGGAAGGTGGTGTATTTAGAGAAAGGACAGTTTCATATTCCAGGAGATTTTAAAACATGCCAACTAAGGCTTAGCTGGCATGCTAAAGTTTGCAGGAGCATCTGTCTATAAAATATTCTGACTCTACTTCTTACTGATCTCTGTTGGAGGCTTTGAGGGGAAGCTTGCAGTTCTTGTTCTACAAACTGAAAAAAGTGATAAGTCCTTAAAAAAAATCTGTAAAATAGTTGAAACTTAATATATTTTTCTGGTACCAAAAAAATACAGCTTGAAGGCTACTACTCTATCTTCTCTTTTCTGCTCACCATTATTTATTCTAAGAACTTGTGCCCTCAATGGAAAATTTGGAATAGACTTTTTTTTAGGATGGAGACTCTGGAAATAAAGACTGATTGATATATGAAGTTGGAGTAGTGTCTAAAAGTGAATTGAATCTGAAGATTGAAGTAATGAACAAAACTAAAAAGACCCCAAAATCCACAAAGTTAGCTTTGTGAGAGATTTTCTTATTAATTAGTACTCATATAACATTATAGAAAAATCTATAATACTAAGAAAGATCAGATTCCCCATAGAAAATGGTTGGCTGTGCCTCAAAGACTATACAAATTGCAATGAAAACATGGGCAAATAATTGGTGTCAAGAAAATTTTTTAGTTTAGAACTGATGCCTGAAACCCAAGGCATCAAAAACATTAAAAAAATATATTATTTTAAGCATTCCTACCAGCAATTAAAAAACCTATGTGGCATCTCTATCAAATGTAATGACTTTTTTATTTGGCAGAAAATAGGTCTGGTGCTTTTACATTTTAACTTATGGTGCACCTAAACTTCATCCACTATTTGCACAAGAAATGTCTCATTACATGAAGGTAATTAGGTATCTGTCATTGCCAGATGCTGTTGCTTTTTAAAGATGGTGACACTTCAGCACTGAATTATGACTGGATTTGAATAAGGATTTACAACAGTCCTTCTCTACACTGCTTTCTTATCATAAAGCACACTGTACCTAAGTAATTGCAGTTTCTTCATGCCATTTGCAAGGAGTGCTGTTTAGGGTGGAGAAGAGGACTCAGAATTTTGAGGAAAGCTGGTACTTTGAAGCTGGCACAAATTAAAGCTGCAGTTCTGACTTAAAGTTGGCAGAGCCAGACTACAGAGTACTTTGCTCCAGCAGGTGTATCCCTGCATGACTGGATTCATTAGCAGCCAGTAAGCAAAGAAATTTAAAAAAAATTAAAATAAAAAAATATTTAAAACTAAAAAATTAAAAAATAAAACCAAGAAATTATGTGAAAAAATGTGAAGATTACTGCTTTGATGATTTCCTGTATTCAAATGCAACTTGAGTGGCAAGGTTGGGTTTTTCATAGGGGAAAGGTTCTGACTTACTCTTTTACACTTCAGTGAAAACCAGAATCTTGTAAGGTTGTTATATTTCTTGTGTCTATGGAAGCAAAGATCAAAGAAATATTCTTCACCACCTCTACGCTCCATTTGAAAATTGATGAGCTGTAGGATATCTTTTTGCTTTGGTTTGTCTCCACAGCAGTGGAGAGTATTTTCTCCATGTGACACATTTTAAATTCCAGAGCCAGTTTTCCAAAGACTTAGCATCCACCTCTTTTTTTTGTTGTTGTTGTTTTTTGGTTTTTTTTTTGTTTTTTTTGTTTGTTTTTTTTGTTAAAGGTGGTGCTCTTGTTTTCTTTTGTTTTACCACATGTAGCTGAATGAAATAACAGACAGAAGACTGATGAGTGAGTAATATGTCTAGTGACTTAGTGTTTCCGTTTTCATATACTGAATCCAAAAGACGCTTGGTTCTGCTTATGTCAAATTATTATGATATGTCTCTCAGTTGCTTTCTGACAATTTCCACTGTTGTCATAAAATTGTTAGCAATGCGGAGGGCTGACAGAATAATATTTTCAAGAATAATTAGTGACTTTGATTTTTTTACTTGATTTTTTTTTTCTTTTAAGCCTGTTTCTTTTTTGAGTGACTGTGGTATAGTACTGTATTTTCACAAGCATGTGGACAGCAAATGTAATACTTCATGGGAAAAGTCCTGTAAACTGTAACCAGTTACCTACACATTACACCCTCTCATCTTGTGGTCACTGCTAGATCTTTGGTTTCTAACAACTTTGTAATTATAACTGCCTTCTTGAACAATTTTATTTTGCTGCAGAATCATAGCATCATTTAGGTAGGAGGAGACCTTTAAGATCATCAGGTCCAAACATTAGCCCTGCACTGCAAGTCCACCACTAAACATGTCCCTGAGTGCCACATCTACTTGTCTTCTAAATATCTGCAGGGATGGTGATTTAACCAGTTATCTGGACAGACTGTTCTTATATTTGACAATCTGTTTGGTGAAGAAATGTTTCTTACTATCAAATCTAAACCTCTCCTTCTGGAACTTGAAGCCATTTTCTCTTACCCCCTCACCTGCTACCTTGGAGAAATAACCAACACATCCCACACTGAAACCTCCTTTCAGGTACTTATAGCATAGATAAGGCCTGCCCTGAGCGATACAAGTGAAATTGAGGTCTTCATCCTGACTCCAAATTGTCTTTTTTAGGCTAGGCGCAGAATCTGGGAGAAATTTTGCGCATCACTGCAGTTATGAGTTGTGGTGCCCCAGGAACACATTTTCAGGTATTGCTGAAAAAGAAGTTAATGCAGTAATATGGTTTTAGCTCTGTCTCTAACAACTGCAGCAAAGTGTAGTGAGTGGAGTAATACACTCTTACAAGAAACGGTTTCACCAGATCCATCACAAGATGTTAAGCAAGTTTATTGTTTGACATATCTTTATAAAAATGCAAATTCTGGCATTTTCCCAAGCTGACAAGTCCTTTCCACTCATCAGTGTGAAGCAATAAAACCCACACGACTGTATTCTGAGAGAAAGTAATATTGCTCGGGCAATTTGCTAAAAACAGTAAAAAAATTCAAACTTGGGTAAAGAAAAACCATTAGAAGATTCTAAAAGGAAAGAAACAGAATCATAATCTGGTTTCAGTGTTTTCATTCACCTCCCTTTCTTACTCATTAACAATTCCTTTCTCAGGACTTTTACTGTTCAGTCCTCACCTTGATGTTTTGCAATCACACACCTGATAACAAAATTACTCAAATAGTGTCCTAAATGTTTTTAACAACACCTTACCAGTGAAAACATTCTAGCTCATCTGTATTTGAATGCGATTTACATAAATTGAAAGAAATTGTACAGTTACATTGTGAACTAAATGAAGACAAAAGAGGAATCATTCAGTAAAAAGAAACAGTATTTGGCTAACGGTGTAGGCACAGAGGTGTCCAACATGCTGTATGTAAGCATGTAAATGGCAATATATTGAATCACATTCCCTTTGATCAATTAGTAACTCTGTTAGCAAAACCTCTTTTAGTTATTGTTTTTGTTGTTGTTAGATCCAATTGATTGAATTGGCTTAATAGCATCTAACATGTTGCTTAATATTAAATGAGAATCAAAGTGTGAAAAGTTATGCAGATTAGATAATATCTAGTAAGTCTAGAATAAATTAGATTGTATTTAGCATAAGTAGAGACAGAGGAATAGTTACTGGTCAAAAGGTCTGTATTTTATAAAGCAGTGAAAAGATCTAGAGGGAAGTACTTAATGCTTCTTAAGCTGTGCAAGGGTACTGTCCTGCAGGTGTAAAGCAAATTAGTCCTCAGTTCTAGGGTTATATGCTGTATGATAAGATAAGATTTAGTGCTAATTTACTGTAGGTAACATTAGACTAAACTGGCTGGTATGCACTCCTGCAAATTATACAGAGAAGTCAAAATTTTAGTACAATTAGTACATCAACAAAAGCTAATAAAATATTAATGGCAGAAGAGAAACATAAGAGATATAAGAGATATTTTGTAGAATATGTTCATTGTGGGGCATGCTGGAATTTAAAAAAAAAATAAAAAAATTATAGAGATGACCTGGCTTCATTTCTGATTTATTTTTGAACCAGACAGTTGAGACATTTACAGTTGCCAATGCGGGAACTATTGGACTCTTAGCAAACTATTCTGACAATGGAGAGTTAATGGAAGGACTACTTTCTCTTGTTAAGACCAAAAGGATGAAATTAGTAGTCTTGGCTGTGTCTGCCTTGGCAAAGAGCCAAACAGAATTCAGGAAGTGTTTGGATGACATGTAGTACAAAAGAAGTAATGTTTTAGCTAAACATGTAATATGCAAGAAGGATTACCCTGTATTTCCAGTGACTGCTTTTATATTTTCAGAGTCAGAGAACATGGACAGAGAAAGCTTGATTTAATGATTTAGATCTTTATTTTGCCATAACAAATGGAAGTTTGACTTTAGTGGAAGGGCTAAACATTCAGAAGAAAGAACTTAATATTGGGGGTGAAATAAATCACTGCAATGTTAATAATTTGAAACTGTCAGGTGAAAAGAACTCTTGCAGGCTTCACCTAATAAAGGAGAATACCTAATCATATGCCTGTAGAATACAAAATATTTAACAAACATTAAAAGTCTCAAATTATTATATTCTTTTAAATTTGGTTTATGGAGACTGTATTTCATGCTCATTCCCATCTTCATGAAAACATAACATGTGCCCTGGGATAAACATGCTGTTAAAACCTTAGAAAAATTGAATAATTCACTGTTAAGGTGGTTTGATAAAACTGTCTGATGGTTTCATAATGAAAGTTAATCTCCATTTTCAGGGCAGTAGTCATCAATACAGTCTATAAATATATATATTTAAATTATAAAATAACCTTTAAAAAAGTGGGCACAATGTTTGAAAATCTCTCAAGCAGAAATGGTATATAGAAATCCTAAAGCATTTGTATTGGAAGACAAAGCCAAGTGGCATTACCAGCAGGTAAAGCTTCCTTGTGATGGAAAATTGCACTTGGCACACATAATGGCTGATTTTCTAGAAACAAACATAAACAATCTGAAAACCCACTTGCATAAAATCTAAGGTCTAAGTAATCATTACATGGTATGTCTGCAAAATGAGTCAGGTCTACAAAGTTTTTTTTGTTAGAAAGAAATCAGCTATTTCCTAAAGAATGGGTGTAAAAACCAAAGGAAAACAAAATCAAGACATTTAATCTTTATTTGCATTACTGATGTCCTAAGAAATTAAGGTATTCAAGGTAGAAATACAAACCCTCAAACTATAATTTCAAGTCAATTCATCCTCTTATTTTATTGTGACTCCATGCTTCTCATTCAAACCTGAATGTTTGAAAATGCATGCATCTTTTGAAAGTTGAGAGAACAACAGAATTACCCAGAATGAAGTGCCCTCATTTCTCCCAGTTCCTCATAATCCATCAAAAATATTTCTGTAAAGGTTGATTTATCTTAAAGTGTGTTCTAAAAAGTTGCAATTGATAATGACCACATGCTTGAACTTCCAGAGTTTAGAAATTATGCATATATATATATATATATATATATATATATATATGAATATGTATGCTCAAATGTAACATTTACTTTTTTTATATTCCACTTTTGGAGACATTATTATACTTTTGGTGAGTCTGTTATAATGACTAGCTCTATGACTCCTTTTTTCTTCTCTTATAATTTTTCTTTCATAGTTACATTTTTTCTATTTTAATTTAATATTTTTTAAATTCCCATTCCCATTTCATTTTTTTTTTGTTTTGTTTGTGGCAGATATTAGTACTGCTGTCATTAATGTATCTTCCACAAGAACAGAAAAAGTTTTAGTGTTTTTCATTCAATTACTGCTTTGCATTTATAAGGTTATTTTCAGGTATTTTTAATGCCTCTCTTTTTATAACTCAGCAGAAAGTTTGTGGATTGTTATCATAGTGTACATATTAGTCTGAAGAAACTCAAAAAAGTCAGTAGGAAGTATGGAACATTTTAGCTGTACAGGAAAGCGATGAGCATTATTATGAAGGTTAATCAAGAATGAAGCCTTAAAAAGATTCTGTCTCTTAATCACTATTTTTGCAGATGATAAAAAGAAAGCCAAAGAGATGAAATTGACAAATGTAGCATATAATGGTCCTTCTTGGAGCGGTACTACAGGGGCCTCATTAGTAGACATTTTAGTACAATCATTTTTACCCCTGTGGCTGTCACTTCAGACTACTCAGAAAAGGTGGCTGTAGGAGCTAATCACAGTGATGCCTTTCTCAATTGTATTTTCCTTGTAAAAATGAGGCACAGGAGAGTTAGCAAGTACTAATTGAAATCAGAATTATCATTGCCATGGATGGCATGCTGTGTCTGTAGGGTATGTTTGTGCCAGTGGAAAATTACCTTTTCCCCCTAGTAAGTTTGGAAGCTTTAGTCTTAAATGTAAAGTTTTGCTGAAGTAAGTATTAGCATACATTTCTTTCTGCTGTTTTCAATACCATTTCCATCTGACTGAGCAGAAGTACAGTTGTTAATTCATGTTTAATATTACTAACTGTGGTTGATAAGGGGAGGGGCAGGCTTCAAGAAGATGTGCCATTTATGTTGCAGTTTGACGTTTAAATGGGCTCTCTCTGGCATGTAATTCCTTTCCCTCCAATATTCCTCTATTTCTCTTTCAAAAATAATTGTAAGTACCGTGATCCACATGCAGTTTAATTGCCATCTTGAGAGACACTATAAGACTTCCAATGCTCAAAAAAGCACCAAAGTTTTACAACGGCATTTAGAATTGGGTAAAAATCGCAATTTTATTCAGCTTTAGAGAAGTATCCTTTAGTATTTATTGATCAATTGTACATATTCCAATAAATAAACAAATGAAGATAGAAAAGAGATTGACAAACTTTCACTCCTTCCTCTATTGGGATTTTGAAATAGTGGTGGAGTAATAATAACTTGCTGTAGCAAGCATTAAAAGTATTTATCCTCTTTTCCTCTTGGAAAACAGGAATGCATTAAAAAGAAAAACGGGAAAGAAAAATATTACTTAGAAAGTTTTGAGCTCTATTAAGAGATGTCTTTTAATTTCTGTTCATGTCCTAGAGCTTTCTAGATTTGAAAGACTTTACAGTTTTGAAGAATTGACACATTCCTAAAAGGGAGTCTGCGAGTAATCGGTGAAGCTTAATTAAACTTTAAAGTGTTTCTCCCTCAAAGAGCATGGTACCACAGTGAAGAAGACATGAATCTCTGTAAAAACATGGTAAACTGAACCATGCTTTGATTTTAGTACAGGCTTTTGGTTAGTTGAGAAAATGGAGGCCAGCCTTCAAATCTCTTTTCACACATTTGAATGTTTGTTTAATCCACTTTTACCTGTCTTCTAGTGTCTTAAAATGAGATTTTAAAGTTAAAAAAACTTTTACACCAGGTTATTATCCCTTGAATGAATTTTTGAATTGTTGATCGTTACCTTCATTAAACATCTGAAAGTCAAGAGAAACCACACAATTGTTCCTAAGATTTAGAAGCCTGAAAATCTTTTGTTAAATTAAGGAACTGGGATTTTCTCATATAAGGGTAAAGAACCCACTACAGCACAGCAGTAATATGTCACTGTTACCAAGAAAAGGCATGCTTTAAAAATGAGAAAAACTTAAGAACAGAAATTCTGTCAGGTATGCCATCAGCAAAATGGATATTCACTGCTTGTGATCCTTGATAAAGCTGGCCATTGAAGAGAAAGGGTGAAGCAGTTCCTCGCTGAGCTAATTGTAGGCCTTTAGACACCACCTACAGCGTGGCTGCTTTATCCATGATCTCCCCATCTTTGGCCAAGGAAAAAAAATAATGTTACAGAATAAAAATTGGGATAGCACAGAAGGGGTTTTGAGTTCTAGTTATACAGAATGCTATTCAGGCAGCAATAACAGGGAGTCTGAAAACAGGTAGCTATAATGGAAACTATTTTTCAGCTTTAACTGAAGCAGATGCTATCACACACGTTTCATGATACTGACTTCTGAGGAGGTGAGCATAAGAAGTGATTAACCCAAGAGGTTATACTGACTGAAGTGAAATTAAGGTCAACAGAAGTACAATAAATCCTCATGTTTCTTGAATGTCTAAGTCCAAGTGCAGATATTCTGAAGGGTTTTATTTGTGGTTTTTTTACTTTTTTTTTTTTTTTTTTTTTTGGCAGGGAAGCAGTATTGAGGTAATAATTCCCTAAAGTTTACAAGTGTAGGTAAGCTGAGAAAAGTAAAAGCTAAAGCTGAAGTCTATAGGGATAAACATAATTTCCATAATAACTGTTGTACTGAGTCATAAGGGTTTGTCTTCAAAGGGAATACTTTTATAACTATTAAAACTTTGATTATTTTAATGATTTTAAGCAAGATTTAAGTCAGAGATAGAAACATGAAAATATACTGAAAATGAGAGATAAGTTAATCCTTCAGGAGTTAGAAATGAGAGAGAGAGAAAGATTTCTTGATCTCTTTTCACACCAGTGTGAAAAAAGTATCAGGAAATTATCCAAAAGAGGTAGGAAGGAGCTGGAGTGAAGAAATCAACACAGAAGACTGTTAAAACTGTTTCACTTTTATTGACATTGTGGATAATAACGTTGGTGCTGAACTGACTTTCTATGCTGTTGTCTGTGTGAAAAAGTAAATAACCTTCAGACTAATTTAGTTCATTTGTCTGACTAATCAATTGTCTGGTTCAACTCAGTACAAGGAAAGTAGATTTTGTATTTTCTTTTTTCTTTTTTTTTGTTTTTAATCCTCTGTTCTCTGTCCTTTCATCCTCTGTTATTCTATGAAGGTGGTCATGGTGACAGAGGTACTTGAAGCAGTTCTGCTATGGATAATAAATTACTTTTCCCAATGCCTCCTTCGCCTAAATACTCATGTACATGTACTATCCTGAAAGCATGAACAATTAAGAAGGTAAATACTAAAGTACTAGTAAGAATTGATTACAAAATTATTATACAGGAAGAAACTACACCATTTACAGATGTAAATTTTCAAAACCAAAATATTTTTGTCTTGAATTTTCTCTTATTTTTGCATTAAATTTTTCTTTACACAGTAACAGAAAATGATGAAATGTCTTTTATATTATATTCCTGCACTGATTTTTTTAAAATAATTTTTTTTTCCATGCTGCCATACAAAGTATCTACTGGTGTCAAGTTAAAGATGTGGGGCACAAATATTATAGAATTGCATTGAAAGAGCCACAGATTCTGGCCGCATTCTTGTTCCCAAGTTACATTCAGTGTCTCTTTGTGTGCTTGATTTTTGCATGCATAAACACTTTTGTAAGTAGGACAGACCTCAGTGTAGGCTAAAAGACATGATTTTAATAATTTTTCCCCCCCTCTCATAATAGTTTCTTATTGAAAGAATGTTCACTGAAGAGTTGGGAATATTCTTTATCCAGAAGAATAGTTATTTCCTTCCTTTCTCTTTAAGGCAAATTATGTTGACAAATTATGTTTGTATCATATACCTGTGAATATCAGGAAGGGCTCCAATTTCCAGTTTCATTCAAAGACTAAGTAAGGTTTCAAGAGACATTCCCTAAACTTTGAATAAACAAATTATTAAAAAAAGAAAATTCTTAATTGTCACGATCACATTCAAAGTGAAGGAAGGGAGGGTAGCAAAGGACAAAGAGCCAGACTCCACTCTACAACTCTATATTCTGTTAATGCAGATGTTGTAATTCATCTTTCGAGGCAATTAGCCTTCTGGTGGCTTATGGGGAGAGCACAGTCATTATTATTTCCAATAAACCTGATTGTAGTCAGATGAAATTTCAAACAGATTTCAAGCGGGAAAAGAAATTAGGTCAAGAGAAATAGCCACTACAAATTAATGAGCCCACTGATAGATAACTTCACCATTAGCATCACTACTTCCATAAACTGATCTGATGATGTAGAATTAAATCAGACACTATTTCACTGAATAAGGAGAAAGTACAGAGATTATATTATATTTTTTTTCTTTTTATACACTGAAAAGTGTACTGCTGGAACAAGTGACATATAGACTTTTAAAATCTTTAAATATGGGGAGTTTAATGTGGTTCCTTTGTTCTTCTTCTATGAATTTCTGTGTGCTAAGGTATTTCTTCTTTAGGGGATTAATTGCAGATTTGTCTCATAGAAGTATATGATGTCTGAGATAGCCAGAAAGAGGAGAACAACAGAGCTGAGAGGAGTTCTTGCTCTACTATTAAAAACCATCAAAGTATGTATAAAATAGATAATAATTTAAGGTGTATATGTGGGTATGTGCATGCACATACAAGACTTCAAGATCCCACCATGATTCTTCATACACTGAGAAGTCATCTCAGTCCCAGATAAATAAATTAATTCTAATACCCCCTGTAACTGCCATACATATGTGCAGTGCACACAGTGCACATATAGATCAGGACAATAGGCACTATTATTTTACTTGCTTTTATTATTTTAGCATTACCTCTTTCATGTCTTTCCAAGGCAATTAGTTTATTATCACTTTGTATAGAAAGGAGAAGGAAAACACTACAAACCCATGAAACATCCAAAAGGCTATATTACACTGTAAGAAGTCAGGTGGAAAAGCTGTAGGTGTTTCATGTTGCTTCTTGCTCTAGAAAATTTTGTTTCAGTCCCATGGAAATTTATAATGTAAACATAATATTGCAACTGAATATAGGTAGCCCTCTATATACTAAATATGTAAATTTAAAAGAACAGTGTGATTGTAATACAATGGGAGAAGACTCCAAAACCAGCCAGCTTCAAGCTTCAAAATGATTCTTGACCATATTGACTAGATTCGTTAACAACACACATTGCTAGTAGTTAGCACTTAATCACTATCAATCATTCCTGACAAGCTTATTTTAAATTAGTTACAAGTGTACAGTGCCACTGAAGTGATACTGTTTAGTTCATACTGATAGCTATAATCCATCAGTCCAGGAAACAATTTGAGAGCGAAAGCCATAACAGAGTCTGTCGCTTTCTTGCCTCCTCATCCCTCTCTGTAAAACACTATTGGTGTTCTGTGTTCCTCTGCCTCTTCCCCAAAAGAAAATTGGGTGATCTCAGCTTCTCTTGACATTTATTTTTGGGATGAGGGCTTCTTCTGGTTTTGCAAATTCTGCAGGATTATTCTGGTTGCATCAGACACCCTGCCTGCCTTCTCTGCAGAAGTATTTTGGTTTTACCAGAAATCATTCTTGCCTACTCTGCATCCTTAGTTCTTATGTTGCAGAGTTTAATACTTGTGCATTATTTATGCACCCTGTTTGTGCCACTGCATCACAATTCCATCCGCGTCATTGCCACTTAAGGCTGTTATTTATACATTAAAGCTTAGCTGCTCTACAATATATTAATGTTTTTACAATGTGAAAGTATGCTTATGTACAGTCCTGGTACAGTATATGCTATTTCATTGTGCTTATGTCAGTTACAAGAAATTAAATTCTAATTTTCTTGCTTAATAGGCATCTAATTACTGCATGCAACAGGTGTCATTTTTGGCTACAGTAAAAACAAATCATGTTTGGAAGCAAAGACATCTTAACATAGCTTGAAACTCAGTCCCATACATGCATTAAAAAAAGGTGAAATCTCTAGTCAAGATCTAGTTAGATTCAATTTACGTTTAAAAGGAATATCTTATAATAAAAGTCTCTATAGAACCTAAGTGGTGTATTTAGTAGATACAAACTGAACTGTTTCTGCAGAAGAACACTCAGATATATATTCTGGAAAGTTAGGCAGCTTTGAACTTTATTCACCACTTTGAAGCATGAATTCTAGATGGCAATCATTGAGTTTAAAACAGCTCAAAATCATGAGAGTTTACCTTGATGACAGTCATTGGAATCTTGACAATCACAAAACTGATCTAAATATGTCTGTGGAAACTGTGTTGACATATTTTACTATGTTTTTTTTCTTATATCTATTTTCTCATATCTATTCATCTAAATGAGTGAGTTACAATTTTCCAAAGGTAATTCATTTGAAAAATTGAGAAAGAGATTTGGATCTTTTAATTGGATGAAACAGGGAAAATATTGCTAAATTAAATAATTTTGTGGTATTGAACATGCTGAATCTCCTGTAGCATTTTTGAAAACCTGCCAAAACTGTGTGCATAAGTTAGCTTTGTGTGCTTTGGAGACAACTTCAAATCACTCAAGGCAGCTAAGCAGCAGATCACTTTTGTTTGTTACTGTGTTTGGCTATATTTGCATGTCATGTCTTTCTTTTATTTAAAATTTAGCATTGAGCACTGTAAGGCTCCAAAAAACTCACTTGATGAGCCTTTTTTAAAGAGCTTATGGTTGTTCCTGTACTCTGAGTTAGAAGCACGGGAGAAATACTAACAAGAGATCGGAACAACAAAATAGGCCATTATTTCTAAGTTCAGAAAATCAGAGAATTGTGGCAATAGGTCTAGTGCAACATTCAATCAACATAGAGAACTTCCAAAGCATTACCTTAGCCCATTCAACTTCACAAATTCTAAGCTCATTTGATTCTAATTTCCACAAAAATTCCATGAAGAGGGAATTAGAAGAAGGAGAAAGAGACAAAGAAAAGATATAAAAAAGGATACATACAGCTACCAACTCCCAGGTTTCAGTACTGCTCAGTTATTAGAAATTCCAAGAGGAGGTGGGATCAAGACATATTCACCACATGTTCGGCGTTAAATACTCCTTGACCTTCTTGGGCCCTTCCTCTTGTTGTGACTTCTGTTCATTTGCCACCTCTAGGGTTTAACTGGGGCTCCAGTGCTGTGGTGTGTACCATTACCCCTGCTATGCCAGTGACTGGCAGCCAAGAAGGGTCTGGGATACAAAATCTAAGGGGTGGGGGTGCATAACATGGCATCACCTCAACAGAGCAAGGCCTGACCTGCCCCTTTCCCCATACACATGCACTCCAAAATGTCTTGAGACATAAAACGTATGTCCACCTCATGGCTCGAGACATTGACTGTGACAAAAATAACAGTACCTTTCCTTTTGTGGCAACTGTGGGATCCTAATCTCATATAGAGAGGTGAAAGGAAAGTAGAGTCTCCAAAATTGCAGGTAAGTTGTGATGCAGACCAGAATCTGGGAGGAAAGTTCAGGAAACAGTCTTTCAGCTGCAGTGACAAAGGAGTCCAGCAGATTGGTTGGTGATTTCCTTTTTGTGTTTCCAGTCTGTCACAATGACATGCACACTTCCTTGCACATTTTTCTTCCTCTTCCCTCCCTTCTACCTTTCCTCTAGCTTTTTTTTTTTCTGAATATGGCAGATACGTAGAGTGTTATCTCTCTAATTTTTATTTTAGGATAGTGTGGATAACTCACAAAGTCTCTCACAGGAACTCAGCTAAAGGTTAGTGGCTAATGGTCTGGCTAGTCCTGAGTTAGGTGGTTCAGGACTGAAAATTAAATTGTTGGTTTCAAATTATACAAACTGAAATTGGAAGTCAGCTGCAAGTCAAATTTTAAAAACAGGAATATTTTATAAAAGCACTTGAAGTTTCTCTGCACATTCTGTGTCTGAAGTGGAGTCTGGTCAATTCCTCATGTATGATGAACGCTTGAATTGCCAACCACATCCTGATTTGTGATACTCTACTACCCATTGTAACAACATCCTTATGATATTATTAGTTAAACACAGCCCCATCTAAGATACTCACATTATGAGAGTAACATACACAACCAAATGACAGAAACCCTTGTAGGATTTTCTTATGGTTCTTTTTTACTATTTCAAGCTACAAATAGCTGTAATCTATGAATCTCAGTTTGCAGATGTATAAAAAGAAAAGTTTGAATCATAATTAAATTCATTGTAACAGTGGGGTGCCCATACAGAAGAGTATTGCAGTATTTTGAAAACTAACTGTGTTAGTTGGGGATTGAAATCATAAGAATGTTTTTTTTTTCATAATATTTCCAAGTCCAATTCAGACGGAAAGGGGTACTGGCCAAGTTGCATGGGAAACATGTATTTCAAACTACATATGACTTGACATCTCATAGCTAAGTAAACTAAAAAATATTTATAATTATTATTCTTAGAGCTCATTTATACCATAGGGAAATATAAATATCCTTGTATTATAGACAACTGTCTTATTTTGGAGAACTGGTTTCATTGAAGTAAAGGTCAAATATTTTATCGGCATGAGTGAAATCAATGAAATACTGTCAGCCCCATGTTGCAAGTGAAATTTAACAGAAAAAGAAATTCTTGTTGTCACCAGATGCTCTGTCCTTTCCTTAGACCAGCACACTGGGATCATACTTTCTTTGGGCAAATCTCCATGCATTGTAAGGTATAAAGTGAAAAACTGAAAGATAAAAAAAGCAATATTAACAAAATAAGAAATATCTAGCCAGGCAAATTTTTATAGGTTAAGTGACATAGATGTTTAGAAAAAGTGTATTATTATTCTGCAGAAGAAATTTCAGTTTTGGAGAGAATAAAGTCAATTATTCTTACTGTGTCAGGAGTCTACCCCAAAAATATATTTTGTCTTGCTATATAAAAACTGGTTTCATGAGTAAAAGGCACAAAAGAGGTGAGGTCAGTGGTGTTTTGAATATTGCAGGTATGAGATATTTTACTAGTTTCTAGAATGTGTATTATTATTATTATTATTATTATTATTATTATTATAAAGTCAGATGTGACTTTTTGTTGCAGGGCTTGTTTCTTGTTTTTTAAAAAAATCTAGGGTTGCATTGGGTACAAAGGACAAATGAAATTGCTGGAAGATCTTTGCAGTTCAGATTTAAGAGCTCACACTTGAAGAATCACATTTTGTATTCTCTGTTCTAGTAAAACAATTTGATATCTGCATTGAAATGCATTTTCAGTTAATCTTTGTCTCAAGGCCAATGGAGCACTGTGAATTTTGAACGTTCTTTGGCTAAAACACTGAGCACACACCACAGCCATTCCTGCTGTGCTGAAGACCAGCTGGGAAAAAGACATGTACTCTGAAGTTAAAATAGTCAGAACAGGTCCCCTACTTGATAACAGCTGAGTGCTGTAGTCAAATACAGCTATTGCAGCAGGATTCTATTGATTTATACTGGATAAAACTGGTGCTTTTATCAAACAGTTTTGTGGCTACTCAGCAGTCTGTGTCAAGCCATAGGCAAAGATTTTCAGAAAGTTCCTGGCATCCAGAGAGACAGAGAAAAACTGGTTATTATACCAGGCAGATCGCTCAAATCACTTAACAGCATGCCTGCCTCAGTCAGATGGAAAGCACATTCACATTATTCGGATTATACTGCAAGCTAGCACAGCAGAAAGATTAGGCCTCCCAATTTTCCAGGTAGTGTTTAAATCTTTTCCCTAGCTAAAGGATATAGCTGACAGTTCACACTCCAAAGTCAAGTTAATCTGTAACATTATCCGCCCATTTTCACTGAGCAGTCCCCAAAGCAGTTTGTAATATGCATATGAACTGAACCATTGTTGTGATCAAATTTTAAATACCCTTGTGAAATGGGAAAGAAGGAAAGATAAAATAAAACCCTGCTGCTCTGGTACTGAAGATTGACAGCAAAAGGGAAAGTATTGCTTCATTGAGTGCATGGCTCTGGCTACAGTGGCTGCATTAAGTTGCTGGTGGGACTTCCAGTCCCTCCTCTAATGCATGGCTAATAGCTCAGCTCTGTAGAGCCAGGAGATGAAGCTTTCCTATTTCAGAATATTATGAAGTTGCAGTGGTGTGAAATTAGAGCGACAGTTATCGTAAATTTGTTTTGGACAAGGATACTTGGTTAATAAAGCTCATGAATGCTTTTCCATGTGGTAGGTGTTTCACAGTAGCTCACCGCAGCATCAGCAACAGTGAAAAATGATAGCAGCATATATTACATTTTCTGAATTTGGTGTCTTTTAAAATGATTTCTTGTACTGGAGATCACACATCTGTTTGAAAGCAAGAGGTGAAACTGGGCACAAGGAAACAATTGCCATTATGGCAGAAGGTAAAAAACAACACGTTGTTCAGTCTTCTGCTGGCATGTTGCCCTCTTCTAGAGTGGCTGACACCATAATTTATTATATCCATTTGCTTCATAGTAGTGAAATTCAGTCCTGACTTTACTGTGGACTCAGAATTGATCCCATTTGAAAGACTATATAATTCACTTAAATAACTTCAACACTGTAAGTATGTCACAAGATTAGTAAAGCTTCTATACTTGACGACTCTCATGTCAAATTTGAGTGTTCTCTGTTGGTACAGTCTTAACTACAGAATGAATAAAGAAATACTAAAAAGGGTGTAATTTGTATTATTGCTAGTAATATTATTTCTTTGTCTTTTTAGCTATTTGCTCTTTTTTAAGTGCCTCTACTATGGCTTGCTCTTGCAAAAAGAAAGTTAGAAGAATATAATTTTTCTCTCTTTATGTTACCTGGGCTTGGCAAAACAAGTATTCAATTCAGGTTTCCTCACAGCAAAGCAGAGAAGACATATTAGCCCCACTCACTGCATTCAAAAACCATATTCAAAGTGTTACTTTGTTGTTTCTGTTATTTGGCAGATTGTGTTTTAGGAGCATATTTAAACAATCCTGTAATTAAAACAATAGGAACTGAAATCTCATATGACACTTTTATAACCAGTGCAGCTTATTCAGTATTGAGAAGATTTTATAGCAGTATCTTTTCTCCCAAAGCTGCACTGGAAGTACAAATACTTCAACCTCCAAATTATTCTGGTAAACATCACATTAACAATTAAAAAAAGCTCATAATTGTTGGGAAAATGAAGCAAGCAATGATAAAACTTCTACCTACTATTACTTAGTCTTAGGCTTGGTAATATAAAATTGGTCAGCAAAAATGTTCAGTATCAGTCTGCTTTTAACTGATAAATTAGAATGATGAATCATGCATAGTGTAACTAATATAAAGGTTTTGATTCCTAACCAAATCCAAATGCATTTTATAGAGGTAAAATTCTAGAATATTACTGAGTTCTTGTGATCATTAGAAATAAGTGCAGAAAAAATAGCGTTACCTAGTTGTGAAAAATCAGTAATGAAACCATTAGATTAGTAATAATGTGACACGTCTTAACTGATTTACTCACTTCATTGTGAAAGACTTTTTAATGTTAATATTAATGTATTTTATCTTGAAATAAATGTAATTATAAATTCTGAAACAAATATTGTTTTCATAGCAATTGGTCACAAAGAGTAATCATTAATATTCAGTGAAGTGTTAATATATGTTGAGACTAGAGTGACTGTTAACTTCATTTTGACTTTAGATGGAAATACGTTGCAGTGCAAATCTGAGTGTATTTGTATTAATCAGTCCCAACGAGCATTTGAGGTTGAAACTTAAATAGCTCTTTTATGTTTGACCTACAGTGGTGCAATAGGAAATTATTATAATGCAGAGGATGGGTTTTCTAATATTCTTAACATCCTACTCCACAAATACAGTTAGAAACTACTAGGTTACATTATGAAGCCTTTTTTTTCTTTCTTATTTATTACCTGAGTTACAAATTCAGAAATTTTTTTTCTATCTGATTTCTTTTAGAAATTTGAGAAAATAGAGAAAGACATAATGAAGTTATGTTTGAGGGGGACATTTTCAGAGAAACATCTGTCCCTATCTTTTGGTGATCTTTAATAGACTGTGAATATAAAACCTATTTCTTTTGTTTTAAAATAAGTAGGACAATTCTTTTTATGCATCTATACAGCTGAAAATTGATAGACTTGCACATTGGCTGCTTAAAGTACCGTAATTTCACAATTATAAGCCGCACCTGATTATAAGCTGCACATCCAGGTAGCTGGGAAGAACATGGAAATTGACCATGAATAAGCCGCACAGTTGATAAGCCTCATTTGTTTTTCTTTTTTGTTTTTCTTTTTTTTTTTTCCACGTGACAGAGGGGGCAGGACGCTCCCCGTCCTGCCTGCTTGCTCCACCCGGCCTGGCCCCACGCAGCCCCGCGGCAGGGGCCGGGGCACCCCCGCTCACCCCCGCCTCCTAGCACCCAGATCGGCACAGCCCCAAGCAGTCCTGCTTGCCGGTGGCAGGGGCCGGGCCGCGCCTGTGCACCCCCTGTTCCAGGCGGTCCCCCCACTCCCGACGGCTCCCAGCGGTACCCCGGCCCACCAGCTCCCAGCAGCTCCCAGGGGCCCCCAGCCCCGCCTGGCACTGCCACAGGGGGTGGCCCCGACCCCGGCTCGGCTCAGGGCTGCTGCAGGGTAGCATTTCCGTGTTGGCATTTCGCCGGAATTTGCCCATAAATAAGCTGCACCGGATGAAAAGCCGCACTTCCGGGGTGCCCTCAAAACTTTAGTCAAAAAGGGGCAGCTTATAAGCGTGAAATTACTGTAGACTTAAATTAGTACACTTTGAAAGTGGAAATAGGCAAGTGAATCCCTGAGCTTTGTGATAATATGGATTTCTTGACTTTTCATAGGTCGTTCAGTGGGAAATATCCAAGGTAAGGTAATATAAATCAAACATCAAGCTCAAAAGGGTCATTCTCTCAAGCTTCTATTGACCTGTAATATATGTTTATAAATTATACAGAAATAATGTTGAGCATATTGCACATTGAAGGTGCATAGAACCTTGCCATTGCAGCTGCTGAACTTCTTTCAGACCTATCACAGAATAATTTAGGTTGGAAAAGCCCTATAAGACTGTCAAGTACAAACACTAACCCAGCACTGCCAAGTCCACCAATAAACCATGTCCTAAGTGCCACAGCTACTAGTCTTTTAAATACCTCCAAGGTAGATAACCAGTTCCTGGAGCAGCCTGTTCCAACACTTGATAACTCTTTCCATGAGAATTTTTTCCTAATATTTAATCTAAACTTCCCCTGGCACACCTTGAGTCCATTTCCTCTTGTCCTATATTGTTTCTAGATTGTCAGGAGAAAATTGAAAATTAAGAGAGAGTAAAAGGTACATGCACTGCAGAAATGCCCATATTACCAAAAACAATTTGGGAGATCAGCAAGTAGGGACACCTGCAGCTCTCAGCAGTTCTTCCTGGAAGATTACTACCTGCTGAGAAGAAGAAAAGCTTGTATCACTGTAGGAAGACATCACAGAAGTAGGTCAAATGCCCACAGGTGACTGACCAATATGGATATGTTAATACATGGATCTTGCTCATATGTTTTCTTTCTGTTGGTTAGGGGTTTGGTTTTGATCCTCTTTTTTTTTTTTTTCTTTTGTAAAAATAAGTATCTTAGTAGTGGGCTCCTTGAAACTTGCCAGCCATCTGTCATCTAGCAGAAGCCTTTTGATAGCAGACTACTTCCAGTATGTTGATCCCTGCTTATTATTCAATTCAACTATGCTATTACCTGACCTTTAGTAGTAAAAACTGCACACAGTATTTTCACATGAAAAGATAACCTAAAGAAGTCTTATTTGAAAATGGTATTTCATGAGAGATAGAGCAGTTGACTGGATTGCCAGATTTGACAAACTAGTATTGTTTTGGGGTTTTTTAAGCATTAAAGAAATTTAGTTAAATTTAATTTTGTAAAGATATTTTGAAAAGGTAATTTAATTAATTGAATTGTTACAAAAGATAGATCTTAATAGCTTGTATACATTTCAGCATTCCATTATAATTAGGAGTAGTTAATTTAGAGACAGCTGATTAAAAGAATGTAGGGATTTTATGAGGACTCAGGTGTTTAAGAGCCATGAGCTTTTGGTTTCATGTGGAAAAACTGTGAAATAATTTTAGCAGAAATACAAATTCAAATCATGTTTTCAGAGCGAAAGTATACAGATTACATTGAGCTTTCAATGTTATCTGGCTTCAAGCTTTTTGATTCTGTGTTCAAGATCTTAGAAATACAGTTCTGAGCCATTATTTCGAACACTCTGAAGCTTTTCAGTTTTTTACATCTAAAATCCCATGTTGATTTAACACATAGGAAAACTTTGATCCTGTCTGATCATGTCTTAGTATTAGCTGCCTAGGGGATCCTTTGTACAGATATAGCACCTAAATCTCTTTCTCTATCAATAAAATGAGATTTTTGTTTAACATCAGTTAGGCTGTGCCCATTTATTTTGGTAGACTATTTGCCCCACAGGAGTTTCAGCTTTGCATTTCCGATGTCACTCATGCTACAGAGCATTCTTTTTGCCCAATTTGAGTCGGATTTCTCCAGCACAAGACAGAGCTTCTTTTTTAGCTGACCTTTCAAATCCGTTCTGCTATGTCCAGTTGAAAAAAATAACTCTCATAACAGTACTCCTTAATTCAAACCTGTCCCATCGTATATAACTCCTCCCACACCTCTGAAAACAAACTAATTAAAAAAAAAAAAAAAAGGTAAAACAAGAGGAACTCTCTGAAATGGCACTCCAGACGTTGTATCATTTTAACACTGTGTCACCCACATACTGTGAAGATCTTCTGAACCCTTCCAGTGCCACTTGCTTACCTGTAACTTAATTGCATGATATTTTCAAACAAGTCTACAACCTTGTCGTGTTTCCGTTTTCACATCCAAGGAGTGCGGCTGGTGAACAGTAGGTCTCTCCAGTTTACTTTTCAAGTGGGAGACAGGTTTGACTTGGCAGTGCTGCCAACAGCTAAAGCAGGCTGAGGGCATAGTGTAACTGGCTGTCACTAATTGAATGGAGAAGACTAATGGCCACATGTAATATTTCCACAGTAATGAGAGCGCTGCACTGACACTGCTGTGCTGCTCTGTGAGAGACTTAAATGTTTTACAGGGATGGCAAAGCAGTACCATTCTCAACTCCCTCCACCCACACAGCCTAAATGTCATAAAGTAGTGAACAATCTGACTTGGCTGAGGAATTTCAGGAAGCTTCTTTTTCAGTTAAAAAATTGAAGGAAAATTGGGCCTAGTGGAAAAACACTGGCCAGCTACAACTCCATGCCAAGACCACCACTTAACCAACATCTAATGGCAACTGAAAAAATATTTCCATTCAGAAAACAGTAATTGCAGAGTCCTGTATTGCCATGTTTAACAAGATCAGTTACACTATTTTACTACATTTTAAGATATGCTTCTTTCATGAGAGAGACATGACTTCACTGAAAAATAACTAACACAGCAAATTTAGTGTGAAGAGCAGTAGGGGAAGAACCCACCCCAATGAGTTCAGTGTACAAGGGAAAGACTGGACAGCATCTGCCGTCTCCCATTGGAAAAATGAGCAGGTTTCATTTAGGAAGCTGAAACAAATCACTGTAATGTAACAGGAGAGAGAACAGAATTATCTCTTTAGGCTTTCTAAAAGGCGTTGTTAAATAACTCCAGTCTGCACTCAGATTTAGTATAAAATATTTTTTTCTCAGTCATACAATATATTCTGGCTTAGAAATTCATTTTGTCAACATAAGCATGTTTACTGTTGCTTTCAAACTCTCTAACTAACTGGCTTGGCAGGCGGGCAGCTCAGCTATGGAGAAATGTGGCTCAGCAGCTGCATCTGCCTGCCTGCTTCATAAAAGGAAAGGAGGAGAAATCATCTGAAACTTTATAGCTGCTCAGGGCCATCTCACTGATCATTGTCCACCCTTACACATGTCCTACTCCAAGGAAAGTAATGAAGATGCTAATAGGGTATGAATGGTATATTATGATGCATGAGTTGGAAAAAGAAGAGGAGGGTGTGTTATTCCAGGTAATTTGGACAGGTTTATGCATTCAGATAACTGTCAGGAAGATAATTCAGAAATTAAGCTAATTCAGAAATTTACCTTTGTAATCTGCTTTCATTGTGTTCCTTCACACCTAAAGACATTAAGCTTTTAACAACCAAAACATTACAATTAGAAAGCCCTTGCCAAGATTTTAACATAGAAATGTTTGTATAGAATTCATTTGTCTATCCCTTGTTATTGAAGTCATAAAGTGTTCCTTCCAGGCCAAGGACAAGCCATAGGTGACATAAATACTTCTTAATTAATATCTTAACATCAGAGGAAGTATAAAACAGTACTTATGTGCCAAAGAATCATCAAGGTCATATAGTTTGTGCAAGAATATAGCTTTCAGATCTCGCTAGGGTACTTGCTTGGTATTTATTATGTCTTCCATTTGGTCATTTTGCAGGACTTGAAACTGGCTCTCATTTTAGGATTAAGCAGTTGCCGGTTAAGGCAAGCTTTTGAACACATTTTAAATGCTATTCCAAGAAAAAAAAAAACTTTTTCTTTCTACTTCTCCAAATTAAGAGCCATTAATTCATACATTTTCTCACAGCAGTATTGAGATGTCACCACTGCATCAGTATCTTTCTCTTTTCTGACTTTGGTCTGTGTACAGAAAAATTCTTAGCTACACTGGTAGATCAGAGGTGTGTGCTCTATGGCACTATTTGCTGATATATTTATTTATTTTAATAAAAATGATGGAATAATAAATTTGACTTCTTGGGAAAGAAAATTTAAATACCAAAATCTTTAAAGAAACCCCCTTTTTGTCACTAAGAGATAAATTAAGCCTGGATTTTCATACCATATGTATTTATTAATAATTCTGTAGCCAAATTGTCTGATTAACAACTTTATCAATGAAATGCAATCTAGTATTATTGGAGACATGACTGCTGTCTCTTGAGATTAGAAATAGCTGCTTGTGGGGTGGGTTTGGACATGGTACAAGAACTGGTGTTTATATGCATGCAGAGTGCAGATATTGCAGACATTTGTTTGACAGTTATTTTCTGTAACACTTAGCAAAAGTGGTAGGATGTTACTGATAAAAATATTTTGCATGAGGGGTAGCTGAATTAATATAGGATGGGGTATTTACAGAATTATGGTTAAAGGACACATAGAATGAGCTGAAGAGGTGGGATATCCCTAGCTGTTCTTTACTGTAAATCTCAATCTTAATCCACAAAGATTGTTAGAGCCTCTGAAGGGGCTGGCTGATAGTGGTGACTGTTATCCTAAAAAACAGATGGCAAAGTGAGTGACACCTATAAATGTGCAGGCTGTGTTACTTCACTGACAAGATGCTAAGCCCTTCTGGCACTAAAGTAAAAAGACAGGTGTTTTTGACACAAAAAGAGGAGTATTGAAAGTATGCCTCAAGCCATGTGGAGGGTTGAAGCCAACTTTTCAAGTAAAAGTAACTAAAAATCTAAATTGGGGTATACATGTGAAAGCACGACAGCTTCAGACCTTTCCCATCAATAAGTTTTTGACGAGTTCTAGTGCCTGTCTTGTGCCTATAGAACTAGCCGATCATCTTTCAAATTAAACTTTAATTTTCATGGCTTGAATAGATGGTAGCTTTGCTCTGAAAATCTTGTGCAGCTAATTTCCAAATGAATGAAATGGCAAGCAGTACTTTTGGACTTCCCTTTAAGTTTGGTGATAGAATTATTCAATTGCCTTTTGGTCAGCCTTAAATATAGTATGAAGTTAATCAATATTCATATACCACACATTATAATTGTAATTAACAATGTCAGATTTAGAGATTCATGTGACCAACAGGGAAACCACAATGATGTAAAGAACAACGTAATGAGAATACTTACTTTAAAATCCGTCATCAGTTCAACAGATTACTTTGTCTGAAAAGGTATTAAAGTTAATAGCATTTAATCTACTTTTTTGAATGTAGTGGTATTATTTTTATAACCAATGAAAAAAAAAAATCAATAATCAAGCACTACCAGATGGTAAAAACTCCTGTACATTTTTTTCTCAGAGAAATTAGCCTCTAACCTTTTTTCTGCTTCCAAGTTTAAAACAAAAAATTATGTTTATGGATGAAAGGGAGCTGTTAAGCAATAAAAACTGCATTAGGTATTCACCAAAATAAAATGCAGTGGAACCCATTTGTTAAAAAAAAGAGAAGAAAATGTGTAAAAAATACAGGGACATGTGCCTTCTGTTTGTTCACATGAAGTGAAAGAATCACCTCCATGAGTTAAAAACTTTAATTTGTATGACAAGAATTTTATTTATCGAGTAGTCTGCTTCTGGTTTTCAACTAAATAATTATTTACTAAAGAATACTAAATTGATAAAGAATGCTAAAAGAATTAGTAACAGATTATGTTATTCTGGTCCCCTCTTTTCCTTTATTTAGCTAGCACAGTTGTCTTCTTGGCAAATCATCTTCCTGAACATTTAGACTTGTTTCAGCTGGATAATTTGTTATCAGAGTCCTGGTGAAAACCATGTGTCCAGCACTATGTGTAACTCATTGCAGCATGCTTTAGCAATGTATGCTGAGAGAATTGAACAAAATTGTGATTAGAGGGTACAGTTATTTCAGTGACAGGTGCAGAACAACACGTGCAGTGAATGAAAACTTGCCCATTAAAATAAATCATAAGACCACTTTATTTTATTTTTATGTTCTCACCCAGTGTCAATGACAGAAAAGTGACATTTTACAGAAAAAAACTCTATTTTTTGGTCCTAAAGAAGCTAGCACCAGAGAAAGCATAGCTCCTTTGTCTTCTGTTGGCATAGTCATATAGAAGGGAGATATCCTTTCAAGATTTTTTTCTTTCTTTATTTTCCATTTGAACAACATTGGATAACATATTTGAGTGTAGCTACTGGACACAGAGACATCTCTCACCTCAATCTGTGCTTGTACTGTTAGGGTACCTAATTTACTTTGTTTTCATGACTAAGAATACTGCATTCTTGATTGCACAAGATATTTCTATAGAAAGACTAGAGAAAATTTACTTTCTATCCTGGCAGTTGGGACTTTGGTACAGACTAGGAAGACCAGATTTTCTTTTTATTGAGTGACTATCATAATAGCATAATTACTGGGATAAGCCAGCCACTGTAACCTATTTTTTCTGATCACCATGCTAAATAAATAAATAAATAAATAAATAATCAAAGGATGACTGTAAGTTACTGGATTTAACTTGCTGACATTCAAGTGAATGCTTATTCAAGAAACAGGTTTATTTTCACAGTCAGAAGTTTAGATATGATGAAACTTGCATGGTTTTATTGTAGTTGTTAATGCCAATTACTCCTGACTTTTTTTTCTATTTTTCCTTACTGTTTATGCACTTCTGTTACACAGAAGGCTGTTCCAGTTGTGTTTAAGCATCATACAATACTGAAACACTTCTCAGAAGAGTTCTTTTTAGTTTGGACTTGCTTACTTGTTTCTTCATAAAGTGGATCTGTTGATATTTTTGATAGATGACTCTTCTTCTTCTACTCCTCAGATTTTTTATTTATGTTTTAATAGTTTACCAGCTAATAAGTGTCATAAATATAGTACTGCTCATGAAAAATTAATTTCTATTTTATGTCTTATAATTTTTGCTAACAACTACATGGAACAAGGGACTTGTTTCTCAGGCATCATCTCTTTTATACTGTGATGTGCATATGGATGTCTCTTGGATAAATGTCAAATTTGAAGTAGTCTGTGATGGTAGTCCTTTTTCAGTAGCTGCAGACTTTAATCCATATCATTCATGGTGTTTGATGGCTATCTAGAGGGAAATTCAGCACGGGAAAATGTGAGTTTTAATTTTACCTGAAAGAGCACCAGTCTGCTTATCCATCTGTCTTCTGTGTTTCACCCACTTTGGTTTGCTAGACCCAGATTTCAGTGAATGTACTTGTTCCCTGTACATCCAGACTTGTGGTGACATAAAGTCCTTCACTGCTTGAAAAGTCATGTTGCCTATAGGCATTTTCAACACAGTGCATAAACTTTTCTCTGACTTTTTTCCTTAATGGTACCCCTTTTTTCACTAAAGCAGCCTTCTCACATCACAAAATGTGAAACTGGAGAACTGAGTCTTAGATTCATATCATATACAGTCATTTGAGCCTCCTCTGTAGTCAGGGCAGTGATACAAGTGGATCTGAGGATAAATTCTAAAAGGTTAGGTGGTAGTTTATGTCTGGAACTGTGTGGGTTTTCTCCAAAGGCTAGCAGCTAAGGACATTTACGTAGTTTACACTAAGTGACTTAAGATGTGACATCTAAAATTATAGTAAATAAAGTCTATGTTTGAATAGAATTCCATTTCACTGACTTCTGTCATTCTAAATTCTCCAGACATTGAACCACCCTTTGTAATGTTTCTGTAAGAAGCAGAAATGTTTCAATAAGGGTGAGAATTTTCTAGAAATTATTAATAATATTAATTTTTTTAAATTAATTCCCTGTTAATTCCCAGCTACTTAGCATTAGATAGGCTTTGGAGTTATTAATTGTCCTATCAGACAAATCTAAGTTTGGGGATCTCTGACTTGGGCAAAATTTAATTACTCAAAATGAATTTTGCAAAGGTCACAAAGTCTAATGGATAGTATTCTTCACAAGGGGAAATATTTAATGAGATTATAAGCAATTCCCCATGATTTGTGTCTTGATTTTTTTTTCTTATTTGTGTGATGGCACATTAGCATTACACTCCACTCTCTATCACTATTCCTTACCAAGCACATCATCACCTTGTGATTTTCTTTTAAATGTAGAGGTAGATACTGATGAAATATAACATAACCTTCTGGATTGCTATTTCCACTGAAAGTCTTCCTTCCTAGTATTTGCTGATCTCCATGGTGTGTAATTTTACATCTGATTCCCCATGCAGATAAAATATATTCTCTCGAAATGCTGTGTCTTGAATCTCTTGGTAATAGGACTTAATCTATCATTTGTACTCCTTAATGAAGTCATGCATCTCCACAAAATTATTTAATAATTTCATATTTTTACACAGTATAACTTATTTACATGTTTATGCTGAAATCAGCCTCAGAAACAAATACTCTAATTACATTTCATTAGATTACTCTGTAGAATAGTATTAAGCCATTACATATATTGACTAAAATGTTCACTTCAATTTCTTTAAAGAATGGAATGACACCTGTGCATCAATATTACTTCTTAAGGAATGTAGATCTGCTGTGTGCACAGACATTATGTAGGTTTCATCTAGTTCAGTATTTCACCAAATAAAATTGTTAACATTTCAATTACATTATTTCATGTTTATTCTCGTTTATAAAGACAGTCTAACAGTTGATAGTCTAACATGCAACTCTCCATTACAAAGGTGGGAGGGTTTCCTGTTAGTGATTTCCTCCTTAATTTAAATGTCTCTTCAGAAAAAAATATTTTCCCTTTAAAAATAAAAAATTAAAGTGAATATCTCCGAATTTTAAAAAGATATTTTTAATAAGTAAATGCATTGTTTAAATAATGATAATTTTTATATTACATAATTAATCATAATTTTATTTTGATATGTTGAAATTTGTAGTCATTTAATCTTGGTGTACTTGTGCCTGCCAGACTGAAGCAACTCCTATAAGAAAATTCTTAATACAATCAAAGGTTATTGTTTGGAGTTTTTTAAGATTCTCAGAGCTGTAGTTCTTGAACTTTGAAGCTGTCTTCTATTGTTCTCTTAACTACCTCACTCTAATAATTTACTTCCAGATGTAGAGACAAGCATCATGTTTTTGTAATGGTCAATCCTACATGCAAGAAAAAAACTAACATATGGCTAAATTTCAGTAGGGAAATCTGCAATAACTATATAAGTAAGTATTTTGAATATATCCTGGGTGTTCTTGTTTGCTGTCTGTCATGATTTAACCTCCACCAGCAGCTCAGCCCCATACAGACCCTTGCTCATCCCTGCCTGGTAGGATGGACAATTGGAAGAGTGAAAATGAGAAAGCTTGTGGGTCAAAATAAAGTCTTATAGGTAATGCCAAAGCACAGAAAAACAAGGAATTAACTCTTCAGCCTGCCCTGAATTAGCAACACCATTTCTTTATAGGCCAGTACTGGATACTGTGGAGAAATGAACTCTACCCCAGCCAAAACCAACATAGAGTCTTGTATTTGGAGCTCATGTTCAGCTGATTTTCTGTAACAGTCCTCTAATCCTCCTGGATGTTACTATTTCCCCAGCTGTAAAAACATGCTCTGGAAGGGTTTCTGTTTATTCATTAAGCACATTAAGCACCACCACTCTGATCCCACTTTTATTTATTTATTTATTTATTTAATCTGGTCACGTTAAAATACATAGTTTGATTGGACCCAAATTCCAATATGATTAGGAATTCCTTCTAAACAGTCACATATTTTCTTTTGTTTGTTCACTTTCTACTAAGCCTTATTTCACTTGTGAAGTTCATACCTTCTTTCTTTTTTTTTCCCCATTCATAAAAATCTGAAATCACAATGCCAGGTTTTTTGACCTGGTGGATACCATTTGAAATAAATTTGCTTGATAACAAAGCTATGTTTGCCTTTACATTTTAACAGTTGCTAATTAGCCATTTTTATTTAATTAATTAATGTAAATACCTACTATTTTTTTAATGAATTGTTGTACATAAAGAAATCTTGTCCAAGTATTAGTTCAGTAGAATCTGTTTTCCATGAATCCATGTCACATTGTTTTCTTCCTACTCATATCTGCCTTATTTTTTTTTGTATCTAAATTCCTACTGATTAAATTCTTACAGTATTACTTTGTTTACAGTGAGAATGAAGTTGGCTTCTACAGCTTTCTATATCTTCTCCAAATTATGAAAAATTTTTTTCCTCCATGTTGCCTATTTTATTTATGTTTATTCCACTGTGCTAATTCACACTATTGTATGGTTTGGGACCTAGCAAAATATTTTTTTCATTATCTGAATCTGATCCTTTACAAGGTATCTGCTGTCTGTATGGTGTCACATTTGCATTTTTATGTACTCCACTCATTGCTCATCTAAGTCTTTAGCATGGAAGACAAACTAGAATTTGGGACAATAAACATTTCCTATTCATAGTACCGAAAGATCAGAGATCTTCCCAAGAGAATATTATGAATAAAATATTCAGCACAAAGCTCCGCATAAAATTACAGTGTAGCTTCCAGTGCATTAGGACAGTCTGTTCCTGATTCATCCATACACAACTGTCCTCAACTCAGTTTTTATTAAGGTATTGAGAAGCACTTATTTCTTCACTGAATGACCCAAAAGGTATCACATTAAAGATGGAAAAAGTGTTGGTGGCCTTGGCATAAAGACAACAGTGCCTCTGCAGCCCTCCACTCTTGTGAACAAGAACATGGGACTCTGTAATCATTACAGCAATTCATGACCTCTTTTATTATTGTGTTATTTCCAAAACAGCTTAAAAAACTTGGCATCATGACAGTAAATTGGCATAGTATTCCATGAGGTGATAAAGACTGTAACCTATTCATTCAAGTATGGTAATTTTGTTAACTTTTTTTAGGCATAAAATCTGTCAGTTTGTAATAACACTGCTCAAAATTATAATACCATTAAGCATGTATGAAGGGGTTTTCCTCCACTGATACCTGCAGAGGTTTTTTTGTTTATTTCTGTCCTTTTTGTTTTGTTTGAGGGTTTTTTGATTGGTTGGTTGGTTGGTTGGTTTGGTTGTGTGGCTTTTGTTTGTTTGTTTGGGTTTTTTTAACTGCAGCTCAGTATGCTACTGAGCACAAAAAGCTGCTCCATTTGTTCTGCTTTTGGCTGGTGAAAAATATTATGTCATGCTCTTGGCTGGTTTCAGGGAGTATTATATCAGGTATAACAGTTAAGTTAGGTATTTGTAAGACTGTGTGTATTTCTAAGGGATAGAAAACAGTTATCATAGCTAATCTGATAAGTGTTCCCTTCAGTAAACCATTTCCCACACATGAAGGACAAAATTTAAGTTCTGAACTAATAAGCCCTTAAGAGATAGAGTCCCTACTAATTATAATTTCCACTGCTGCTTTTTTTTCTTCCTTTGTAGTCTCAGTAACCATTTTAACACCTTGTCAGGAATTCAGGAACTTCCATCTGTGCAGCCTAGTGCATTTGTGAAATAAACCCATCTGTACAGCTGATTAAAAGTTGGATGTAGGCCATGTTTTGTCTTTATCCTGAAAGAAACAGTATTGCTGCAGCAGTTGTTGATGTAGGGTCTGAATACCAGAGTGGAATGCACAAGGCTAATGGAGCAAAATAGCTTTTAGTGTTTTCATTTGTATTTAATAATTGTTTAAAATAAAATCAGAAAAAATTAAGTGTGACAAGCAAGACCAATTAGAAAGGCTGCAGAGTTCAAATTTGCAGTTAGATGCAGGAAGGAGCTCTAGAATTACTGTCATTTCAAGTACATGTTAACACAAGGTGAATCCAAGCAAATAGAAACTTGATGTTGTCTTCTTTTTCTTCTATTAACACACACATTTATTCTGAGAGTGCATATATGTGTTTTTCATTGCTATGGTATTCAGTTTTCAGTTGCATGTTGTTAGAAAGGTGGAGGAACAGATGCAGAATTCCCTACCTACAAACTAGGTCAGTGGGATAACTGCATCTGACTACTTGATTTACATCCATATTTTGTAGTCAGAGACACCATCTCTCATATTTCTATTCATAATCTAACTGCCACTGCTATAAGTGTTATGGGCACAAAGCTATACCTTCAAAAGGTTTTAAGGAACATATCTTTTGTAGAAAAACAAAAAGAAACCACAAAAGCCCACCCAGCCTTTTTGGTTGCTTATAATTTCACTTGAGAAGACATCAACAGGGAATGAATTATCCTCTCACATGGGTGTATGGTAAAGAAAAAAAGAAGAAGGGAGTTTAAGAGACAGAATGGGAATCTTTGTCTTGTGGGTTTATTTTGTATCCTCAGGACAATTGTTAGCACATATCTTCCTTCTCTAGCATGGAAATGCATAGCTCCTTTTTGCTATCATGAGAGATGAAGCAGAATTCCTTCCACACTAAGCTATTATATAAATAAAATAATGAAATAGGTTCTGATATATGGATCTATGAGCTGATATTAATGCAAGCAAATAAATCAGATGGCACAGCACCACACAAATGTACTAGGTCACATTTTAGTGGTGCAATGCCAAGCACCTATTTCCTCAGCATTGCATAAATGTGTATAGGCTGCAGTTTATTCCAAGGGTATGTAAGACAATGCTTTTTCAAGTATGCATGTCATGTTCATAGGTGTTGTATGGGCATGATCATCAATGCTTTCTAAATTACAGGAGGTATAATATAGCAATAAAATAGGTTTCATCACTGCCTGTTCAATATTTCCTGCGAGACCCTCTAATCCTGTCACACCAGTAAAGAATATCATGTTGTATTGCATATAAAACCACACCTAAACTTCCTTGGCTATGAATCAGATCTGTTGCCCTCTGTTCTGACATAAGTATAGGACTCATAAAAGGAGGAGAAGGTGTTTTTTTTGTTGCTTTTCTCGAGGTAGTTACAGTAATTAACAGAGAAACAGGACCTTAATTATAATGTAGATACAGCTGATAATTATATTTGGTAGCACTGTCATATATGCAAAAACAAAGCCAAGACAAAACAAACAAAACAAAACCGAAACAAAACCCAACCAAACAAAAAACTAAACCACAGATCTCAGAGTAACACTAGAAAGAAAGAAAAATCCTGATGTTCCAATGAAATAATAATATGAGTGGGGTTTATTCAAATAATGAATATAAATAATTGTTTAAATATTAAAACTGATCTCCTTAGGTCTTTCCTAAAGTGTTTGCTCTAGGTAGAGAGAGGTGGGGTTTTTTGTTGTTGCTGCTGAAGTTGAAAAGTGAAAACACATTTAATTTTGGGATGGGATATGACAACTATAATTATACACTGCAGAATTGCTGCCCACTGAGTATGGTTTTGTTGAATATGGTTCATTTTGGTGATAATAACAATACGTCATTTGGTGGATTGTGAATTCCCTCAAGGAATTTATGATACAACCGAGGAGCTGAATAAATCCCACATGCTGGTGTCTGACTTAAACTAGAGAAATGCAGCTGCTTCCTATATAGGACAAGTGTCACTAAAATATTTTTAAATATTGTGTTTGAAATTTCAGTTTCAGGTTATCCAGGTAAATTGGCTTGAATGCACTTTTTTTTTTTTTTTCATCCAAGGCAGGTATAGTAATGTGCAGGTGAAATGATGATAGACATGGTTTTACTCTCCTTTTCCAAACACATTTTTTGGTCTACATAGTGCTGAGCCATCGGCTTTGGATGTATCATCTTTCCATTCTCACAGGTGCAAAGGGCAATTTATTCAGGTATAATCTAATAATTACCATTATTTGAGGAGATCTTCCTTAAATTCAAGGTACATTCCTGGTGACTCATATTCTGGTTTCTTTAATAGGCTAACAGCAGAAAGCTTTCTTATTCCGTGTAGATTGAATGACTAAAGATGCTCCAGGGAAGTACTGTACTGAAGACAACAGAAAGAATTAATTTAAGCAATGTCATATGTAAATCCCTGCTGCTTTTTCACACCAGAATGTTAATTCTAGGGATATGACCCCACTGGAGTTTGTGTCAGTCTCAGACAGGATAATGTAGAGGCATAGCATGACTGAGGGAATAACTTTTAGATTTGAATAATGCTGACTTCCATATGATAGTGACAAATCCACCAGTGGTTTACACTGGTGTAACATAGGATGTCACCTGGGTTATAAATGGTATAATAAAGAGAAGAACAACTCTCATTTTTTTTTGTATGGAAGATAAACAAGACATTTTTATATACAGTCTTATTTATGCAGTGTAATATCAAATCAAGCTGAATACGGTAAAAAGGTTTTGGGCGTTGTGTTTGCAATCAACAAATTTAAGGGACTAAAGCTTAACATTTATGTTTGCTTCCCCCGATGTATTTCCTGACCAGACATCTTTTTCAGCCAAACTGTTTGAGCAGATGATTCAAACTCATTAATGTAACAGTATTTCAGCAAAAGTCATGCTGATAGCTATTGGTTCATTAGTGCCTGAATCCAGAAGGCATATAGAAATAGAACCAAATAACAGTCTTGGCTTTGAATGCAATGCACTTATAAATGTTTTAATTTTTTTAGAGATTTTTGCCTGTGTTTTGAGTTATCAAGATGGTATGGTATTTGATAAGGTTGCTAGGAGACATACTTTATTATTGCCTGTTTATTTCTCACACCAAGTTAAAAATTATATGACACTTACTAACAATGTGTTTATTGTGATCTTACCAAGTCGTGGTGCTATGCTAAACTTGTCACACAATTTCATTGAATAAAACTGACATCTGTAGTTATGACAATTAATGTATCACTCCATGGTATAGTTTGACTAAGATGAAGAGAGAGACTTTTTTGGAACTAGGAAAAAATCTTGAACAAGAGAAGTTGCAAAGTGTACCAGCCCAAAGAGCAAAGCATATTCACAGTCAGACACCAAAAGATTCATGAGAGAACTAGGGGAACTAAGAATCTGCCCACCTGTAAGATATGATGTTGGAATGCTATTGGTCTGGACAATTTCTTCCTCTCCTGATTCATCTACCTCACAGATTCAAATTACTTGATGGAGTTAAAATTAAGAAAAGGGAGGATCCTGAGGTGTGGCAGAAACAGAGAGGAGGTAGGGCAAAACAGACAAGAACCAAGGCACATCTAAGCACTGTCTCAAACAGTAGTGGGTGAAATTCCTGACATACTTGTTATCTGAGATAACTGTATCAGGCTTGTAGGGTAGCTTTTAGTCTTTAAAAAACTCATCATCCCTAAATTAATAACTACAGGTTGAATATGCAGGTAGAGCCCAACAGCAGGAGCTAGACAGCTTGACAAAGACTGCAAAAGAGAGGTGAATGTGAATGGCTTGAGACCTCCTGAAAAAATAGGAAGAGTACACTGAAAAAATAGCCATGGGCTATACTATGCATACTCATAGAAGTGCCTTGCAACATGTTTAAAGCCCACTGAAGTAAACATCTCAAAAACATTCTTCACATTTTTCTAGATAAGACTTTTATCAGTGATTAGTCACATTGATTCCTTCCTGGATTTTTTTTATGTCATTTATCTTGTTTCACATCAAAATTACATCCCAGTAAATTCAATCCCATGTGTACTCCATGGTGTTTTAAAACAGTTAAAGAATTCAACCTTCTAATCTGTTTATGTTAATCTCAAAAAAATAAAGATGCTGGGCTAGTGTTGAAATATGTTACTTTGCAAGCTAATGAAATTAGTAATTGAAAATAATTTGTCTATGTCTTGAATTTTATCGTTGGGGAAGGAGCACATGTAGATTTTAGAAAATACATAATTTCTTTCTTCTGCAGATGTTTTCCTACTCCTAAAGGCGGATTAAAGCAGAGACTCTGATCACCTTTTGTGTTGTATTAGTAAACTTTCTCACTGTGTTTCATAAGTTGTTTAATGGACACACAATTCATCAGCTGGATGCCGAAATTTTTATGACTTTTGTATTGTGGTATTAAACTATTTCAGTTTCAAATGGTTTAATTGAAATTAGTGCTTGGAGCAATTCTAAGAAGCAAAGAAGCAGTTCTTCTTTGAAGCAGTTTACCCAGTCTTTAGATTCCTCTTTCTCTTTTCTTTTTTTTTTCTTCTTTTTATTCTTTTTTTTTTTTTTTTTTAATTTATTGCTGTGTTCTCAGGATATATTTCTCTTTAAAGACATGGTTTGACTGCAGAAACCATATGTTAAAATAACACCTCATTTAAACTAATCTAAGAGGGTGAGACAGTATTTGAACTACTAATGTATGGAGTAGCTACATGTGGTTTATAGGTCAAAGTATAATGGTGTGAGCATTTTTTGATTGGTACAAATTCTAATCACAGTTGTCCACTTGGCTCCAGAATCCCATGCACTTGGGGAAAAATAATAATGTGGTTTTTAGTGATGCCAAAGTACTTCAGGATATTGCTTCCCCAAATATTAATTCTTCTGTGCAAGTTCCACTTTCCTCTTAGCGCTGCCCCCAATTAAAGCTTTAAGCACTTAACCTGTAGTTGTGAAAAAAGCAGTTTATGATGGGTGTAATCTTATTCCCAGAGGTCTAATTATCTCACTTGGTTCCCAATTAATCCATGCAGTTGTTAGGTCTTCCTTTTAATTAGATCTGTTCTTCTTGAAGAACAGTTTTATTTTTCATATTTCACTTTATTAGTTCTTTCACTGGAACCCTGCAGGGTGGGAAATCTTCTTTGAAATGTTCTTATTTGTTTGATTGCTGGTTGATGCTTAATGAAGATTATGATCTTTACCCTTAGTTCGCATTAAAGTTCATTTTGGAGATTGCAATGCAAATTCTTTAAGCATGAAAATTAAATGTAAATATGTACCAAGTGAGAGAGTGAAGACTTTGTTCTAAAGCCTTTTCTTCCTCTTTTTTTTTTTTTTTTTAATGTTAAAACATAATTATCTTTGGTCCAATCTCACAAAATTGAAACTGAGATAGTCCTAAATGCAATCTGAAATAGTATTTTACTGAGTTTATAGTGTTTTTTGTTTTGTTTATTTGTTTTATTTATTTCATTAATTTAAGAAGATGCATGTATGAGGAAGCTGGATATAAAGTCTTATTTTCCTTCTCACCTTCACCTTTGGAAAAATTTTTTAATAAAACAGGAATAGAAACTTCATTAAGTCACAAAAACCACCCAGTAAATGGAGTATTATCTGAAGACTACTGGGAATTTCACTTACCCCTCCACTCCTATGTCAGCTCTGCATGATAGAAAGCTGTATTGGTTTATCTGACAGTGTCCTTTCCTCTGTTTTGTCTCAGAGATATTCCCTTGGAGTATTCCATCAAAAAAACAGCTTACCCATGGGAATGGTGATTCACTTCTAGGGGAAAAAAGCGATCACATATGTTCTTCTTAACAGTGGAATGTAACCAATAATTAAACTCTATTCATTACGTGTTACACAGTTTCCCTGACCAAAATACTTTCTCCTGTGATATGCAATTCTGTTTTAAAGTATGCATCACTTAGCTGGTATTTTTTTTTGGTATTAATTTTGCAGGTAGAGAAATGAATGTCAATTCAGAATTCACCATACCATTTAAGAATGACTCAATAATCAGTTAGTATTCTTTATGCACGTATAGTAAAATTCACGGAAGAAGGCAGTATTAATTAGGACAGGAATAAAAATAATAACCACTCATCTCCAAAAACATGCTTTTTAATGAAATTACATGGCCTACATAAATTAAAATGGATTATAATTGTAGAGATATGAGACTGTGATATATTTTCTACAGTAATTGGTGGTAGTGCAGTGTGGTGGTGAAGTAGTCATAATTTTGTGGTTCTAGGAGGAAAAATACATAAAAAATACTGGGTTAGCACTGTTAGTGTTTGGCTGCTAAGACGTCTATTTCTTCTATCAATAATTTATAATTCCCTTGGATTTCATTGTATCCTTTTAGATCTCAAACTTTGCAGAGGTGCTTTGTCAGCTGTTGTTCATAAAGAGAAGGTGGTGGTGCTCAGGATACTAAAGAGAACAGCAAGGAAAGGCCAAGAACTAGACATTGTCTTCTTTCTGACCTCTAGATATTGGTTAAAAAGTGGAAGTCTGAAGGATTGTTTCAGCTCTTAAACTTTTATGTAGGACTGTGACTAAGTCCTTCAGATTTTTTACTGTAGAACAATATGGGCAGAAGAAACCTGGAATTTGCAGTCTAAGAACTTACCTCACTGATGTTTTTTTCTTTCTCTTGCAAGTGTGATAAGCAGACAAGAGACATGGGTGACTTGTCTTCCACCACCACCTTAGAGTGAAGCAACTGATGCTGAGGTCTTGACATTTAAACCTTATGAATTTTTAGAATTTTTCTGGTTTTGCTGGTCCTGTGCTGGATGTCCTGGAATATAGGCATTCCTTCCACCATTCACCAGAAGCACTTTGTGTGAAGCAATCTGTGCAGTTTCAAGCCTCTGAACATTGTAAATGCAGTCTCAGTCAGTGACCACCGGCTGTATCTTCATTTCTTAAACTCACTCCTGATTCAAACAAAAGTGTTCTTGCATGTGAACCCCTAGATGCACACAGGTTTTAACTGATCTGAATAGAATTTAGATTTCTGGCAGTCAAAAACCATTTAGGATGCCTGAACTACTGGTATCACATTGTTAATTTTATCAGCTGTATGCTACCTGATTTTCCTGTTTTGTATTAGTTGCACACTCTGCAACTAAAGTTACGTACTTTTTAATTTCTAAGGGAAATTATTCTTTAAGCACAAAAAGAAGCAACAACAAAAAAAATGCTTAGGGCCAGATGGAACTGTGGCAGAAAACTGAATGTGGTTGTAGGTAGCTTTTTGATATAACAGGTCATTGCTGTGAATTTCTACCTATATATTTAAGTTGAAATGGTAGAGAAATGCCAGGCACTTTTTTGATTGATTTTTGATTGAACTTCATGTATTCTAGTAGCTGTTTTTAAACCATATTAGCTATCCTAACATCGGGTGTCTTAGTTATAGCTAATGTGTGCAACATGGGTGTATGAATATTTGTCTTACCTAACTTAACATAAAGAAGATAAAGGAGAAGAAAACTGGTGTTTTAATGGAAATAACTGATACTGGACTTTGTTCATACCTAATCCACAGTGTTTAGACATTAAGGCAGGACCTTTCATCCTTTTCATCTACCCTAATCTTGAACCTTCATCATGTCATGATCTCAGGTGGGCACAGGGGATGAAATAGAATCAGCTGCTACACTTTCTGTCTACATTAGAAATAGTATCTTTACTAATACCCATGCAACTGCAAGCCTTGGACAAAAAAAAAGAATTTAGTTTGAAAAAGTGCTGTTTTCTGAGACAAATCATTGACTTCTCCTCCACACAGACAGGATGTCAAATTTTCCAGCAGCTGGCATAACTGTGCCCCTCAGTTATCAGCGCTCCCTCAAGTAAGTGAAAAGAAAAATCAAGTCCAGCCCCAGAGCAGCGATCCATGCAAGTTAAGTGCACTTCAGGGACAATGTGATGAAGCTGAGGTTTTGGCTGTTGGCAGGTAAATTAAAAGAAATGAAGAAAATCCTAAATTTGTGTAACTAAGATATATCCTACAAATATTTTTAAATCCACAGATATTTAAAAAATACTGTGTTGCGGTGCGTATTATTTCTATTAAGTGAGTGAAATTTTTAAGGTTTTATTTATTAAAATGGGGTTCTTAATTATGAAGTCTAACCTCTGAAATTGCTCAGACAGACCTTTGTTCATTATGCAGTAATTAGAAAGGCACCATTAGCATCTATGCTCTGAACTTTTCAGTGTAGTTCAAGACACATAGCAGTATAACCAATTAAAACAAAAACATTTAAGTGGGTAAGAAAACTATTAAAGCTAATTCATTAGACCTGCATATTTTGGGGTCAGTGGTACAGAACATGCACATCAAAGCAGAAAAAGCTTGAGTTGCTAATATGCCCCAAAGCACTGAAGTGAGCAGCATTGCAGATTGTGAATTTGAGAGGTAGGGCAGCCTTAGGGTACTGATTACATTGATGAGGACAGGGTAATGACTTAAGCAGCTGTCAGGAGTTAGAGAGACCAAAATCCACAAGGATGTGTGGCTAAGTAACAGATGCCTTTAAAACTCTTTGGTTTGCTACTGTTCAGTAACTTAGAGGAAAACTTTAATGAGGTGACCTCCACAGTATTTTGTACATAGATTAGGGTTTTTTAAATTTTCAAAAGACTGGTTTCTTACAGCAGTGGATGAGTTCAGAGAGATATGATTTTAAGAGCTACCAACACCTCTGAGGTCATAGAGCAGAAAGGAGAGAAGAAGGTGATTTTTGAGGAATAATAAATTAATTAAATCAATACAGGGTCTTTACAATGCCTAGTATAGACACCAGTCATCCTTGAAGGCCTCTTTAAGGCCAATGTTCCACTGGACATATGAGGTCAGTTCGTCTAATGTCCAGTGACATCTCAAATATTTCTGACAGCCTGGCTAAAATCTACAGGCTGAGAACCAGCAATAGATATAGATGGGTCAGCAACTTAATCTCGTGACTAAAATCATAATTCCCTTTCAGAGAAATTTATTTTCTCTCAAAAAAGTTGCCCATCTAAAAGTTAGGTGCTAGAGCAACACTATTCATCCAGGGCTCTCTATGATCAGTGGAGAAAAGCAAAAATCTCAAGGGAGTGAATCATGCTGTCCAGGAGTCTATTTTATGACATTTGAATTATTCTCTGGAGGATCTTTCTCTATTGTCTATAAAAAGGATGGGATGAGCAATTTTAAATGGATATCTAGCTAGTAGAAGGTTAAAATAACATACTGCCAAACATTGGTTAAATAATAATATACCTGTGACAAAAATGCCCAGCTGGTGCAGCTGGATAACTATCTACCCATATCTTATCCATTTTTCTGTATTCCTAAACTCCAGGAACTTGCAGACCGCTTATTAAGTGCATAGTGTCAATGGTCTTTTTTCCCCATGCTGTAGTTCCCACAAATGTTCCACCAATAAAATGGAATTGTGTTACTTGGATGGTATTGTCAGTAGCAGGGCGCAAAGTGGTATCAGCCTCGGGAGAGGTGTGGGCAATCACTGACTCCTGACCTCAGTTAAGCTCATATAAAGTGCTGAAAAGGCCTCATAGTGATTATAACAATTCTTCAGGGATCACCATCCTTCCCTCCTGCAGCTCATGTACAGCTCTTTTAATGAGCTGCTCAGTGATCTTGTCCACAGCGAGGCGGGAAGTGAAGATAGTTGAGAACCAATCAGTGATGTGATTAATCACTGTTAACACAAGAGCAGGGCACTGCTGACTGTTGGTATGCACTGTTTGATTTGAATGCATTTATCTGCGGAGGTGGGAGTCTCTGTTCTGAAAGAAGCAACCCTGCTGCTTCCAACAGCTGCTGAAATCAGGCATGTTTCATTGCTATTAATTCAATGCAAGAAATCATTATCATTGTGCTGAGGTGCTGGACACTTGTTATTTTTTCTTGTCTGAATTCTAAAGTCAAATTAATAAGATTCATACGCTCTCAGTCAATAAAGTTTTACTAGTAAATGGTTTTGTCCTGGTCAGAGTTCATTGCCTTAATTTTACCTTGGAAAATGATGCAGGAGGTATTCAAACTAGCAAGACTGAAGAGTAAATTAAAAAGTGCGCAGGGCTCCTTTGTAACAGATGTGAATAGCTCTCTATGATGATACTCAGCGTGATGAAAATCAAGGATCTGCGCATCTTTCTTAGATCTCAAAATTACACTGCCTTTTCCCTACTGTTTTTGGCAGAACATTATTAAGATTTTCTTTTGCTTGCTTTAGCTCCCTATTGAAGATGATGGATGGGTACTTCCTTTTGCTGTCAGCTAGCCAGTGAATAGCCAATTGAAAGGAAAGGAATAAAGGACCAAACCTCTTTCCCTTTCACAAAGTCTTAGAATTTTGACTGGGAAGGCAAGCATTAAATCTATTCCAAATCTATTTACTGTAGGTTGCCATCCATCACCCTGGTATATGAGTGCCTTCTAAATGAAATAAATGGCAGTACAGAGGGTGTAGTTGAACAATAGCCCTCTTCTTGTTCAAGATAATTAATAACCCCATCAGGCTCACAAAAGGTTTTTTATTGTGTGTGGAAAGATTTGCTTTCCCCTCCTCCAAGTTATTAAAATACAAATTTTCAATATTAAATAGGTTTGTATAGTGAAAGGCTTTCTTCAGAAATGCTCTGTATAATTTCTTTAGAATTTGTGAAACTTTATGACACAAAAATCCTCAAAATTTATAATTTCTAAGTTCTTCTGAGAACCTCCTTCATAGTCATCTAGTTCCCAGTTGGTATTTTGGATTCATACTTACCATTATAATCTGAATGTACCTATCACAGGGAGAAAAATTGGGATGGTGTTAGGGTTTTACATTTATTTTCATTTTATTTTATTGTAGGTTTTAAAATAATTTGTGCGAAGATTACTTAAGGCCAAAAGAGATATTTCTCTAATTTGCTAGAATTTTTTAGTGCTATTTTGACATGATTTTGTATAGCTTGGAAGGTTACACCTTGTTTCCTAAATAATTAGAAGCTATAAGGTGGTGGCTATTATTATGATTATTATTATTGTTTTTGTTGTTCTTGTTTCTATATTACTACTTGTTGGTGTTTTTTCTTTAAAATAGATGTTGTTAATTTAAGTTATTATATGGGTGGCATCTGCAATTTATTACTTACTAACTATAGAATATGGGTGAAATGAGTGTTCACATTTTCAGGGGAATATGATCAGGCTACATGCAGCGAACAGTTCTGTCTTCTGCTTTTGATTGTATGTAAGATTGGTAATATTTGTTTATGCAGAAATTTGTGTTTTTTATTTAGAATTTCTGTTCTTGAATTGCTGTTAAACTTTGTGACATATTAGTGATCTGATCAATACAGGATCCACAAAATTTTGTCTTTTTCAGGTGGATGGTGTCTGTTTAATTAGCTATTTGAAGGCTGAGTGAAATGAAGCTTTTTTGTTATTTTCCCCCCATCCTTCTTAAAGAGTGGCAGGAAGTGAACTGTGCAGAGAATTAGTATATTAAAAAATTCTTTAAATAGAAACCAACAAATTCCAGCTATCCTGAATACACTTAATAGGAAACTGAATATAAACACTTAACAACTTGTCTCTGATGTTTTATGTGTATATGTGATCTGCCTCCAATATTTACTTGCCAGAAACACTTGCTCATTGCTAGCATTTCTCACATATCTCATGCCCATTTTCTGCTGTTTCTGTAGCCATTTAAGGTGTTATGTGTGCTGTTCTGGTAGTTTAAAAACAGTAAATAATATGAAATGTTAATGAAGTACTTAGTAACCATAATAGAATACCTGCTTGCACTTTGATTGACAGTTCATTATATGAAATAAAGTCTTAATCAATAAGTTCCCAGCCATTTGTCTGGCATAAGTAAAGACAGACTATTACAATTCCAATATTTCTTAGAATACCAGCCAGATGGAGACTGGTAAGTACCTTGTAGACAAAAATGTGACATAAAATGGAATGTTGGCCTGTTGGCATGAAAACTTGAGTATGCTTCATTTATGCACTGCCTAAATAAACCGAATCAGAAAATGGAGGTTATAAATATTGTTTATTTCTGGATTATTTGTTTTACTCACAGCATCATTAACCGATGGACCATTGAAAGATTGTTTTTCATATTACAAGGGAAAACAATCTGCCTCACACCAACCTGTTTTCATAAAACATATGTTGTAATGTGCATATTGTAGCTGTGCTTAGAAGAGGTGATTAATTCAGATGGCTAAGTCAAAATTAGATGTCCAGGTTAACATCTTCATGATTAAGAAGTTACATTTTCTTTCTGAAAGTAAGCTTGCTCTGCTTTCTAATTCTATCAGTGTGTGATTAAAATCACAATACTCTGAATCTCCTTGATTGAGATTTTTATTTAAGATTCTGCTGACTTGATCATAGTCAAGCCACATTACAGAATAGTAAGTGGAACTTGGACAACCGATGAGCTTTGGCTGAAGTGTGGCTTTAGGCTTCATAAAAGACTACAATATAACATTTAATGTATGGTAAAAATTAAAGTCCCAAATTTGAGTGTACTTTTCAACTCATTTAATTGTACCAGCTTTTGAAAAAGTGTTTCTTTTGGCTCAATTTTCAAAATCATCCCCAAATAAGAGCTATTATATTTTAAACCTGGTGTTTTATGCAATCATCTAAATCTGAAGAGATCTTTAGAGAATACTGAAAATGTTTTCTGCGTGGTCTTGAAAATTTTGTCCCTTTTTAATTTCATTTGACAAATTACCAATGATAATAAGAAAAACGTGTTTCTACTTGGGTTTATATATTCTGAAAAATTATTTTAAATGGGTATTAGAGAAGGATTAGTATTTTTTTTTCCTTGTTTGTTAGAAAGGGGGCCTTTTAAGGATACTGCCTGAAAGCAGTATCCTTAGTTGTGCAAGTATTCCTAACTTATTTTTAGGGTGAGAGAGTGAGGAGAGGCATTTTTTCCTGATAATTTCTAATAGCTTAAGTCACTTGCATGCTTGCTGGCAGCCCAACCATTTATCATTTTCTGTTATAGGCTCTCAAAGTTACAGTCTATGTTAAAGAACTGAAACTTGGGATATTATTAAAACATTCCTTCAGCAACTCTTGCTCCTATTTAGCTTACGATTCTACCAATATTATCTCTTGATATCTCAAAGTTTGTCAATAACTCTTTGCATGCTGGGATGTGCAACATGCTTAAGAACTGCAACTATTTAATGATGCTTCATTAATTTCAGTGGAATGCTGGGAGGCATATTTTCCAAGTGACATACTTATATCACTGTTCTGGGAATACATCGTGTTTTGCAACAATTACAACATCCACAGGGCAATAAATCAGTTAAATATATTCCTCTAGGCTCAGAAAATGAGCTGAATTGCTGTTTTAGAAACAACTTTTCCCAAACTCATTTAAAAGGAGGAGGTTCAGGAGAGGCCAAATGAAGTGCTAATATAGGTGACCGGGGTTTGGATTCTTTCTGTCACAGTATACAGCTAGAAATAATGACAAAAAAGTGCTGTAAATAGCCTACTGATATGGACCAAACTGAAACAAGAAAATTAAATAGGCACTTATGTTTTTTCATTTTAATCAGGATGATGGCTCCACAGTTTTCTTCTGGCTGTGGAGGAAGGAAAAAAAAAAGGTGGAACCAAATTCTGTGGTAAAAGAAATTGTTTTAAATCTTGATGTCCCTCTCTCCATTGTAAGTTTGGATCCGTGTGAAGACTCCGATGTCTGTGAAACATTCTGATGTTCTGAAAACAAAAATAACAAATTATTGAGTACCAAGGACTATCAAGAATTATTCCTTAATTATTGGAACAAACACATATATATATTTATTAGAAATAAAATAACACAACAGAATAGTCAGGTGGCCAAAAGAAAAGCCCCAAAAAACAGAGAAAACCAACGCAAAACACTCAAAAAATAACTTCCTTAAATAGCAAGCATTGTACCCTTATAGCAACAATCTTTATTGTAAGATATGCTAAAGTACATTGCAATATTCTGTGGTTTTGAACTGTTGGGTTTTTATTGTGGGATGTGTGAGTACATAAATATACACATCCGTCTATATATGTATATGCAGATCTATAGATGTGAATAAATGTATGCACACATATACAGATATCTGTGTCTGTCTTGCTCAAGATCATTAAGGCTGACATCTTCAGAAAGTTGTACTTTAAACACTCCTATGCACCCACACATCAACACAGAAAACTTCTCACTTTTTATAGTTATAGGGAGCCTTGTGAAGTAATTCAGTATCTCACAAGCAAGAGTCCTTCTTATAGTGTGGAGAAAATGTATTTGGGTCCTGCTTTGCCTTTTTTTGCTGTACAGGCAAAGAGGTTTGAAATGAAAAAAAACTTTTATAGCTGTAAAATTATGTAGAAATGTCTGCTATAATTAAAATACAGGAAAATACTGGAGCATAAAGAATGGAAAATCATATACATGAAGTGCATATTTCCAGTCCAGTGGGCTGACTGTAGAGATTGGGAAATGTATCTGCAAAAATATTGAGAATTTGATATAGTTCTGGAGACTGGGTAAACTGCAAAGATTTCTTCTAAAAATAAGACACAGAAACAAATTTGGGATAAACATCAATGTCAACATTCCGTTGCTTAGTTGGACTGAAAGAAACTGTGAACATGATAGAATCTCCAATGTACCTCCGCTTCTAAATTTGGTGCATTTACAGATACAGAAAGAAATGTATTTTATCTGTATTTAGTTAATTTAACTCTTGGGGAGGACTGATTAATATATTTAAATGAGCCATTTTCATATGTGAAGCTGCCCCTCCCAGACCTGATAACTAATCCCTAGAATTATTCATCCCTTTCCTGGTGTGTCAGGGGACACAGGGATGACTTCTGTTGACATACTCATCTGAACTTTCAATTCACTCACTCAGTAGTGGGTGGGATAAGACCTACATAATCTTGCAAAATACTTGTTTTTGCTTGATTCCCTGTTACCACAGCATCACAGTCTGTTAGATATAATTAGGAAAGTGTGTGTTCAGCATCATGCACAGACCACATTCAAACTGCAGAGACACCTTTGGTCAAAAAGTAATCTATGCATCTCCCCCAGACCACACCTGTATAGTACATGTAAACGTGTACGCTAACAAGGTGCCATAAAGCCTTGATTTAATTTTTCTTATAAATTCTGCCCTTTCTTAATGTGAAACTGAATCATAGCCTTAAGTTAGCCTATAGAGAGCATGATTAAAATTAAATGTGTATATATAAAGAAATATATACAGACGCGCGCACACACACACACATATACATATAAAATTATTTGTATGCTAGGGTTTCTCTATCAGTTAATTTTGAGGAACATAAAGTATTTACTTCTTTATGAAAAAAAAAATAATTTTACAAATCCTGTATTGGAGCCTCTTACTAATTTTTGCACTTCAGTAAGTAAGTGTTGCTGCTACACCATATTTAATGTGATTTAGACCTGAGCCCTTGTGAGTTGTCCTTTGTGTCAATCTGCAATAATAACCCAGACTGTGGTACACATAGAAGTGCATTTTCTTTTTCTAATCTAACCTTTGAGGGAAATGCTGGCCATTGTAGGTTTTCTGTACAAAGGTTGGGTTGAAGAACATACTTTTGATTTCTGTTACTAGATAATTGAAAGGATGAGGCTCCATTCGTGACAATCCAGAGCAGAAAGATATGGACCAGTTGAAAAGATTTCACTACAGGTGAGAATGATCAGTTGTCTAAAGGAAGTATAATCCATGAGGAAAGTTGTAAAGAACAGCAGTTGTTCAAAGTAGACAATACCAAACTTGTGTGGGCATAACAAATAAAGACTAAAATCGGCAAGGGAGATTTAAGTTAGACATTAGGAAATATCTTGTAACAGTAAGGATGCCTAAGGACTGGGTTAGAGGTTTGAGGAAGGTTTTGAAAACTTCACCGATAAGAGTTTTTGAAATTAGACTGATATCAGCTGGGATAGAAACAAGTGTAGGTCTTTCTGTGAGGGAAAAAGGGATAGAAAACATGATCTATTGATCTTTGTAATAGCCTTTTTTGTCCATGATTATATCCTCCATGTCTCCACAGGTTTACATTCACTTCTCTGAATTAACTAAAACATATAGGGAGTTCTTTGTTAGCAAAAAGTGGGTTTTTGGAATTTTTAAAAAGAAAAAAAAAATCTGTGAAAATTACTTCTTTTAAGAATTTTTTTGGGCAAATGTATAAACTATTGTTTTCTGTTGTAATGAAATTTACATTTTCTAAAAAACCCAAGAAGGTACTAGCATTATTTCTTCTATTATCTTTTAAATGCTGGGGTTTTTCTTAGAGGTAGGAGAGACATATTTAGATCTGGTTTCTTGTATTTTTTTTTTTTAACCCCTGAGCACATGATAGTTATGTATACATGAAGGTACATGTTGAGGTTTTTGAAATGAGTAGCTGTGAAAAAAATATGATTTTGAAATTGAAAATTTATCTGAACCTTGAAAAACAAAACATGAAAATAATGAGGTTTAACAGCAGAATTCCTATGAAATTCCTCATGGACAGAACTGACTTAATAGTGTGGACAGTTCAGATGGACTTGTACTATATGGTACATCTAGGTTGAGAAACATGAACTAGCTGCAGGATAGCTGCTATTATCTTGTCCATCCTTAAAATGATTCCCAGGCAAAGCGCTGCATGAAGAAATATGGTTCATATATAGTGGGTATTAAATCAGCCTTTGGCTGAATCAGAAAGAATTAGTTTAAATTGGGAGGCGAGGAGGGCATTCTTAGCACCTGGCTTGGATATTGGGAGGTTAAAGGGGTGGAAATGGAAGTAAAGACTGTAAATATTGGTTTGGCAATGGATTGACAGTTGTAGGCAGGTTATAAATTTTGGAATTTATAACTTACTGATTTTTTTAATGGGATTTTATGTTATGCAGACATCCTTTTACTGATGTTTGCATTTTTCCCAGTCAGATAATATTTTACATTAATGTGGCATGTCTGTTTTGATTTGGTTTTAAGGGAGCTATTCTAGGGTTTTAAATCAAGCAGTGAAATTGCTGCTCTGCTGTATGCAAGTTTGTAAGTGATTAGTAAATAATATAAATGCCTATTTCATTCAGTTGGTTGATAGAGGTATAAAGTTGTACAGTTGCAGATACAGGAAAAAATCTCAAGCAATCCAAATGTACCAAATGTAGCATATACTTTTCTTCTTTTTTTTTTTTTTTTCCCCCAGAGAGGTAGATTATGTCTGAACAGCAAGAAAATAGATAAAGGATATTTGTCAAGACATGGAGGGAAAACTGTCCCAAGTGGCTGGGTGATCACAGAGAACAAACCCTACAAAAGTAATGAGGTTGTGTGAAAGGATGGGGCTGCACCACAGTTACTGGAAAGATGCTAGAGAGTCAGAAAATATAATTTTGACCAACTCATGGCGTTTTTATTTGTTGACTGGTTTTAAGGAATTATGTTTTAGCTTAAGCATTTCTTCCTTACAAATAATTAAGTCCAATTCCTCTAATGCTTTTACAGTGTGCAAAATTTCAACATCCAAATTTAATATCTTTGCAGTTTATGTAAGAGTGCATTTCTCCCTCTCACAGAAAAGATTGTCCTATTAATAGTGTCCTTTTCAACATATGGGATTATATTCTGTCAGTACTTAAACGGGACATGGTTCTTTTTTTATCCTGAATCCCACTTGTACTTGTAAACTGATGATGCAGAGTTATCAGCGTTAATTTTGTTACAGAAATCTTGCCAGATCTTTCTCATTGCCTAATGACTATCTGTGCTCTAGCTTGTATTCTATCAGTTTCCCAGAATTCACTGTTCTTTTAACCTTATTGAGTGATTTATTTTTGCACTCAGCAGGCTCTGAATATTCATTTTTTATATCACAGAATTGAATTGTTACATGCATCTGTTTTTGCAATTTTTTAAAGAACAGGAATTTGTGCAGCCTCTTTGAGATTGCTTGTGATCTTGCAGAAATCTTCACATCCTTTCTGGTTCTAATATAGGGAGGATGGAAAATGCCTCTAAACAACTTCCAATTCATGATTTTAAAATTTATTCTAAAGAAAAAATATGAAAATAAGTATTTTTTAAAACAGAGATACAGGTAAAAAGAAATCTTTCTTTTCTCTTGAATTCAGGGTATATTTTAAATATTAAGAAATTATTATTCCTCAAAAAACATTCATCCTATTTCTGCATCATCCCTACCTTGTCAGTATTGGCAGACCATTCAGTTAAAGGCGTGTGGCTATTTTTGGTATCATTCTGCTAAAAAATTCTATAAAATTTATATGCTTGCTCTTGGAAACTGTCATATAGCTTACACAAGAAAATGCTGATAATATTTTGAGCTACTTAAGTCATATATGGTATGTCTATCCAGTGTATGATTGATAAAAATTAATTCATATTGTAGTACATGGAGAAATAAAAGAGCCTAGAGAATATTCTTCCTTTTTATTTATTTATTTTTTTAAAGTTTCCTTCTCTGTTTTTTGCAAATGGGATAAAAATATTCTCTGCAGATGACCAGGAACTAAGGCAAAGGACTACTTAAAATATTACATAACAGGAGAAAAGGATCTGAAATTTTTCCATTATTTTTAAAAAAGAAGTTGGTAAGCCCAAATAAAATTCCAGTATTGGAAAAATCAGATACTTGGCAACAAAGCATTAATCGTTTTGGTGGGAAAATAATATCCATAAGGGAAGCCTGAAAATGTAAGGGAAGATACAGTAATGCTGATTCAATTTGTCAGATACAGATATCTTAATTTTCTCATCAAATGGGGATGCTGCCCCTAATAGAAGTGCCAGCTGAAGCAGGCATCATGAACATCCTCATTCTATTACAGATATTCAATGGAGTTTAACTTCAGTTGTGAATAGCAGGAATCTATCAACCGAGAGTGCCTTGTAAAGGCTTAGGGAATCAAAACAAAAGTCGTACCTTTGATACAGAATTGCTCTGACAAGTGCACCAACACAAGGTTAGCAGGAGCTTTACTGCACCGCAATGTTCACCTTTCTACTGACTAATCTTTATGCAAGGTTAGAAACTCTGTGGTTTCTCATATGTGTGAGACTCGAAAGTGTAAATAGTGTTGGTTTCTTTGGAGATGAGTTAGACAATCTTGACCTAAGTAAAAAATATAGGACACACAAGGTGTGACTTTTGCAATTTATACCGATACTGTCCTTGTGAATAAAAACCCTGTGACCTCTGTGGAAATTCTCTACTTTCTTCCTGATAATGAGAAACAATCTTGTTCCATCAAAATACTTTAACATAATATTCACAGTGGAGACAGGATATGAATTCATTATTACAGGAATCAACAGTTACTTACAATAAATGCATCATTAGTATTTGGCCCTTTGCAAATATTAAAAAAAAATCCTCCAAAACCCTTGATTTCAAATCATCTGAAGTGAAATGAAAAATCAGAGGTATTTTAGTGAGTTTCTCTTGCCCCCCTACTTCTCCACATTAAAAATTGGAACCCTGTTTTGTTACATTTTAAAACAGTTCAGTATCTGCTGTGGAATGCTAGAAAAATGTGGGGGTTTTTTCCCTTTTCCTTTTCCTTAGAAGCTAAAGATATTTGCTAAGCCATTTTTGTATTTTACTGCAATCAAAGACTGCAAATGTAATTTTTTGTCTGCATCAAAAATACTTGTGGTTTTTTTCCTCACATGCCTGCAGGGCTCTGGACACAAACTGTCAGGATTACAAGAGTCTGCTAAAGAACGCAGACAAACACAAAATAAAAAGAAAGAATAGTAATACATGTGAACATCGAAATCCTTGGTCATTCAGGCTACAAAGAATTCTTGAAATAAAATCAGCTTTTACTGTTTTAAGAATCCAGTACACCTAAACAATTACAGTATATTAGTCCTTTCAGTGGCTGAGAGGAGCAAATTATAATTTTGATGATGTAAGTGAGGAATTGATTCTTATTAATCAACAAAATATTTTCATTAAGGGTGCTCTGTGGTAGAGATTTTACAACCTTAGGAACATTCTAGATAAATTCTCATGGAACCATTAGGAAACATAGTAACAGAGATGTTTTATCACTTTGGATGTTAATATAACATTTTTAATAGAGGGAACTCATACATTTTGTTCCTCTCAGCCTCTAAGTGTCAGAAAAACAATCAGATTCGAGGCTTTTCCATATGGAGGTGTGCCTTAAAGCAGCTTGACTGCTTCATGTAGAACCTGGCAAAATAAACAAAATTGAATCCTAGAAATGCAAGGAGGTTGGTTGATCTGCTGTTGACAGATCAGGATAAGTGTCTGATATTTAAAATGGATTTGTTCTTCTCATCACACCTATTCTACTTTTTAGGTTATTTTCCTGGTAATTACATTTCTGAGTTGTTCTGTTTCAAAAACATGGAAAATAAATTCTCTACTCCGTATTTCATATACTTAATTGTTTTTTGCTATCTTGTAATTCAGAAAACTCTTATCTTCCTGAAAAAGATCTACTTCTATTTAATTTTATTTCATTGTCTGGTTGATTTTTGGTTTGCCTGGGTATTTAGAATGTTGTCTGGTGGTGCTGGCTCCTTTGTGGAATCTAAAGGCTCAGAATCATATTTTAAACTGTTACTTATGCAAAGCAAATGTGGAAATACAAATAGACACAAATAATTATCCCAAGCCTGGGGAATACTAGAAAGTTTTCATCTCTTGTATTTCATGTAAGTGAATTTTGTAAGCCTCTTGTATGTAATTTAAATAGATAGTTTTAAGCATGGTGGTTTCCTTTACTGATCTAGCGAGCTTTTACATCCTGTCAGGATCCAATGTGTATGGAAAACAGAAATATATAATTTTAAAAGCTGAGAGAAAATACATTATTAAGGGCATATAAAGAGAGAGAAATTAACTTACTTCAGGGATAAATAAAAAACAACTAAGTCTTTGTTTCTAGATATTGGAGAAGGCTTTTCACAATTTCAGGAGACTTCACTACCTTGGACTGAAAATATTTTAAAAGAGAATACCTTACTTTCTTTGAGAAAGAGTAACTTCTGAGACAGAGTAACAAACAGCCAGTTTGATTTTAAAAAATCCTAAATAATTGTTTTATTTCCCTCAATAAGCGGTACAGAAAAATATTTTCTTCTATTGTGTTTTCCCTTTTGCATTTTCAACATAATGGCATTTAAAGCCTCATTATGTTTTTAAAGTGAAAAATATTGTCTTAAGATGTATGAGCATGACAGAATGGTTCTGTATGATTTTCCTTTGATGTTCTGAAAAAAAATTCTCATCACATTGTGTGACAATTTCTTACTAAGAAGATGATGGTGGAGTGGAAGCTCAATGATTTTCTGTGTGAGTGGCAAGGGTTTCCTTTGAGTTAAAAAGCTTGTGAAAGTACATTGTAATACTTATATTGATCTAGACACTATCTATAGCTGCCTTTATTACATTTTCTTATTTTGGCATAATTTATTTATGACTAAATTACTCAGTGGAGTTTCAGGAAGATCAAAAAGAGATTTTCTCATTATTGTAAATCCCCTAGAAAAGCCAACCCAAAACCATATTTTAATTGTTAAAAGCTTTACTAGTATAAGAGGAAACTCAAAGTGGTAAAAGTGAGTACGACAAATATAGTTCTCAAAAGATCTGCCTTAGCATAATACACAGTGTTTACTTAGGAACACATTACCAAATTGCATGTTGTTCAAATGAATTTTTATCACACTAAATTATTTATACTTTAGTTTGAAAAGTAAATAAATGTTAAGTGACTCATACTTTTTTTCTTTTTTCTGAAAAGACAAATATCTCTAGTCATCAAAAGCTCTGTATCATTTAAGAACTAGATTTCAGTCTGATTTGGTTTAAATTAGGTTGCTTAAATATATTTTATACACAACCCTAAGACTCATGAGGGATCTGTTATTCTGTTTCTTCTGGGACAAAACTCTTCCCCTTCACCTTTGTGATAATTCTCTTGAAAAAATACTAAGGCTGTAGATCCTGGAGATGTCATGAATTGTGATAGGCAGATGTTGATACTCACGCTTGACACTGTGTTTGGCTGTTCATGAACAAATATCCAACTTGCTCTTCTGCAAAAGCATTCACTAGTCCAGTGTGTTAAGGTGTCCCACTGCAGCAGCCTTTCTGTGAGGTTCTGGTGCTTGCCAGGCTCCAGGTGTTTCATCTCCATCAGACTCTGCTCTGCCGTGTCAAGCACACTTGGGGCTGGAGTGGTCTCAGGAGCAAGTCTGCTCACACACATTGCCTCAGTGCTCTTGACTTCACAGGAGCTTGCAGCCTTATTTAACTGCTGTCTTACCTCAGAGGACAATCGTGATCTAACAGTGATTTACATTGTGTGTGAAGCAGTGCAAATGATTACTCAAGGTACAACATCACAGAGGATTGAGTGTTACCTTTTGAGAAGGCTTCATTGATGAGATAGATGCTTTTGATATCAAATGTCTTTTCAGTGTACATGCTTTCTAATTAGGGTTCTTCTAGAGTGACGACTTTTTTTTCACAGTTACATATAATAAAAATCTGCAACAAACAGGAGAAAAATATTCACAGTGCAGGATATTTTCCAAAGTGTGTACTTTTTCCTTCATTACTCAATTTTTGCTAATTAAAACTAATTCCTGGGTGGTCAAAGATACAAGGTGAAAACTTCTTTAGGGTATTTACACTACATCTTAACAACCTGGTGTTTTATTGGCAATTTTCACTGCAATTCCTCATTGCTTTGGTGGACTGTGAAATTATTCCTTACTCCTGTGAAATGGGATAATAGGCAATAGTCTGTTAAATGGGAGATTTTTTTTCCAAGTTTCAAATTTTAAATTCAGTGTTTATGCTCTTTAAATTTAAAAACAGTCTTATTTATACTCTGCCACAAAAGAAACGAATGGATGTCAATATTTCACCACTTATGGCACTCTGATCATGTTCATTCCCTCTGGTGTTACCATGATTAAATAATGAAGAAGTCTAACCAGCTGTCTCAAAGTGTACCCATTAACCAGAAGATCCCTTCTAAAGGTCCAAAACTAATAAAAAAGCAGAAGTCAAATAAGGTAAACTGCAAAGTTGCTTGTGTTGGAGTTTGCACCACTGCCTGCAGCCTAACAATTTTTCAAAAAAGGTTAGTGTTTAAAATTCTAGTAAACCTTCCAAGCTTGGTGTTGGTGCTAAGTTTGAGGGGTTTTTTTTGCTTTGGAGGGCTGTGGAATGAGTTTTGAATGTGGAATGAGGTGGTTTAAATCAAAGCTTATTAGAAATAAAGAGGGACACTAGAAAGGAAAAAAGGAAAACAAAAACTACAAAAGCACAGAAAAAGAAACCTAACCAAAACCTGTACATTACAAAGTTGACCTTGCATTAGTTTCTCTCCGGCAAAGAGGAGATACTATATTGCTAGGAGTTGTTTGCCTCTGGTAGGAACTATCTCACCCAACTCGGCTGTGTAAGAATTGTCAAGTTATAAACTGGACATTTAGCTCCTCCTGTGGTCAGTGGAAAGACATTGACACCAAGTAATTAAAAAGAGGTGCCTGAGAGCAGTGGGAATTGTCTAGAAGAAGTCTTTGGACTGGATGAAAAGGGAGCCTACATAATACTATACATTGATGACAAATTTTAGATGGGGAAGGCTGAAATACTTTGTTGGCAATTAGCCTTAATACATCCCTTGCTGCATATACAGTTTTTCATATTTAAGTTATTTATCAAGTGCTCTGTATTAGAAGTCAGCATCACTGACTTCAGTTACAAGAGTAATTCATAAAAATATTTAAGAATACCTAGAGGAGGGGCTATGCAGTATTTTTACTTTCTGTCCTAAAGTATCTGTAGGAAGTTCACCACCTTAGCTCATGTTCAGCATTTTAGAGGAAGTTTGTTTTCTCTTCTTTCCCTTATCAGTATGTTTGGGGTGTTATATTTTGAACTTTTTTGGGTTTTTGGTGTTTTTTGTTGTTGATGATTGTTTTTATATATATCTTGTGTTCTCAGAAATCATATTCTCAGATTGAGAATATCTGTTTTCTGATTGATTTGGTCACAAAAGTATTCAGATCTTTCACGTCAATTTTCCATTTTATGGAGTATAAATACTGTATTAAAGAGCCTTTGCCACACAGAACTTTGACTATTGCCATGATAAAAAATACTTACCACTGTAGAAAATATTAATAATTTTTGCTAAGGAAAACTTGAAAAAAACACCAGTTTGAAGGTGAATGATATCTTGAAGCACAACTCCACAGATTATATGGTGTTGCATAATGTTTGTTAATTAAGAGCAATACAAGGTTGAGCTGCATTTTGTTTGTAGTATTAAGATGAGTGAGGTAGAAAGGAACAGCTTTTGGACACACAGATCTCTTCTTGATCCCATTACAGTGTAGTACCAATGCAGCTATTTGTGAAAACAATTTACTCAAAGTGCAACACTTAACACTTCTAGAGTTAATTTTGTGTTCAATTACCTGTGTTCATACAGCTTTAGTTGCATTGTAATGCTAAATGTAAACAAATTTTACAGAATAGATTTACTCTGCAAATTTGGAACTTAGAGCACAACAAAAGGCATTGCCAAGGGGCTGAGTCATGCCTTGTTTTAGAAGATTAGTTACAGTGTCATCTGAGTGATACACCTACCTTTAACTTTGATGCTGTGGTGGGATTGCCTTGCCTAGGAAACAAATTCCCACCCAGCCACTCAGTCACTATTTCTTCTGTGAGAGTGGATAGGAAAATCATCTGAGAATTGTAGCAGGCTGAAATAAAGACAGAGAGGTTTCTTACTGGTTACTGACATAGGGAATATTAATTTTCTTGCAAATTAAAGTATATTCAGGTAGTAAGGGACAAAACAAACTATTCAACCAACGCTTTTCTTCCTCTTTACCCTATGCCCAACTTCACGCTTGAGTCCTGTACTTTCCTTACCACCACCCTGCAAGCAACAGAAGGGAATGGGGAATTGGTCAGTCCCTAATGGCTCCTCTCTGCTGCTACTTCCTCTTCACAGTTCTCCTCTCTTCCAGCAAGGGTCCTTCTCGTGGGCTGCAGTTCCTTTAGAATAAATCTGTGGCTTTGTAGGCATTTCTGCTGGCTGCAGGGTAATGTCTGCTCTACTGCCTGGACTATCTCTCCCTGATTCCTTCTTTCCTCACCTTGATATTCATGCAATTTTCAAACTCTTTCCCCCTCTCACTACTCTGTTGTCCAGTATTTCACTCTTTCATAAACATGCTTCCCCCAGGCACCACCAGCTTGTCAGCTCTGTCCTTTGGTGGTTCCATTTGAAGGCAGCTAGAACTGAAATGAGATAGTTCCCTGCTACCAAAAGCTTGCCATTTAGACCCAACTGTCCATAGGAAAAAACATAATGCCATGCATAACTAGCTTAAGTATGGAGAAATTTTCATTTCCATGAAATCTCCTTAGAGTAGCAAATAGATTCTTCCTGGCATGAAAAAAAATTGAAGATGAGGTTGAAACAAAGACAGTGTGTTTCCCAGTGCATTTGGAATATGAATTAAGAATTCAGTCCTGTTGAATTCTCAGGCTAGCCAGTAACTGGTTAATCAAAGATGTAAATTTAGGAGGGAAAGAGGGCAGGATTTTCAATCACATGCAGGGCTTTTTTTCCCCTGGTTTCTGGTTTCTTTGTATATGCAAAGAATGAAAGCCCCTCTGATACCTGTGAGTAATTTTTCAGTCCATTGCTGGAAGAAATGTTGAAGTAATTGCAGTTTCAGCAATAGCCAATGAGTATGTGTAATTGCAAGTTCTGTGACAACTACACAGAACCATATATTAACCAATATATAGAGCGATATCCATGTTTGCCTGATCACATTTTTAAGAAATTATAGAGACCTGCATTCTCTTTAAAGTCTCTGTAAAAATAGCTACATGGAAATATCCATCCCTGCCCAACCCTCCCCTCTCACCACCCTTCAAAAAATACCATTAAAAAAAAAACCAGTAGTACTATGAATATATAAAAATAAAGGACAGGGACATAATTTCCATTCATTAACCTGACTGGGCTTTGACAATTGTATTCCTCTGAGCTATCATATTTTACAGAAAGGGATTTTCAATTTGAACATTTCATAACATTTTGTTACCCTATTGCATTGCACTATTTTTCCTTTTTTATTACACTTCATGAAAAAGTGTAAAAAAAATATCCTTTGTAAAAAGTATTGTTTATGAGTCTAATTGTGAAAAAAGAAGCCATCGTCTGTTATTTGTTTCAAAGACAAAAGAAAATGTATGTCCTTGGCCTTGACACTGCCTCTGAAAGGAAGGACAGCCTGATCATGTATATTTAAAGCAAGTGACCTGTACACAGTTGACATTTATAGTGGTATGTCTTGAAAGCATTCACCTTTTCCAAACTGACTTGGTCAGGATTATAATGAAAGTAATAATACGGTTAGACCTGGTATTAACTCAACAGTGAGATCATCTTAGAAATGCTTTAATTGTCAATGGTATATGAAACCTTTGTTCAAATCTTAAAATACCTCCATGTAGCAAGATAAAGGCATTGACCAAATGTAGTCCTTGTAAAGTATAAATTGCATTTGAATGCAGACTGTTCTCCAGGTTTTATGGGCTTCTTTTTTTAATTCATCCTTTGTGCAAGTTATTTCAGATGGACAACCAGATGAATTGAAAAAACAATAGAGTGAGACATGGAAAACAATCAAGGTATTTTTCCCTTTCCTAGCTAACCTTTCTAAAATCATGCTTGATCTTCAGAAACAAAATGAAAAGTGTTCTCTTCCATTAATATTGAGAAAATATTTCCCTTGATATACAAGAAGCAACAATAGATTTTAAATACCATTGTGCATAGAAGAATTCTCTGTGGGAAGCTTTCATTTCTTTTAAGTAGCGAGTATATTATCACCTGAATAAGTGTTATGGCTAAGTAAATAATCCATACACGTGCACAGTGTTTTAAGAAGGTGTGAGTTAGTCCACTTGCAAAACAGAAGGAGGACACTTGGGGCCCAAATTCATGTCACTTAATATGAGGCACTTGACCGAGACAGGTGAAACACAAGTGCAGATGTGTCTAGTTCAAGTCATCGGAGTCTAACAAAAATCCGAATTTACTTACTGAGATCCCTACTTGTCATTGCTGACTCTTCAGGAACACTGGGTATTTTTAAAGGCTCTACTTAGATCTTTTTATTCCAGTGTCTTTTGGCTTTTGCTAACAGTGACACGAATAGGATGAACAATGATTTTTCTTTCCCCCTAATCATGTGAAATTGTCAACGTAAAAACAAAGCTAACAATAACTGTGTTTGAGTTATCTCAAGGAAGCAAGCCTGAAAGCTGTGTCTCTAAAACCACTTTAGTGAAAGGTTAATGCTCGTTAGTGTGGAGTCAACAGCACTCTGATAAACCTCATAGTTTAAACTAAATGACAGCAAAAGAGCTAGTAGCAGGCAAGTGAGCATTACAATAAAATGTGATGCATTGCATTTATAAAAATGAAAGCAACAGACTTTAGAAAACTGGATAATGCTTGCATTTGATATATTACAAGCAGAGTTTTATCTGCATTTCTTCTTGCAGTCTCATATGTAACATTTCTCATATGTAACGTTGCTAAAATGATAGAATAAGCAAGATGTCATTGGTTAAGATCAATATGGGACCTTCAGGAAATGCATATGTTGGCTCGCAACATCCTGCCAAAGGGTGGTGGGTTTGGAGAAGGGGAAGAGGAGACAGCCTGTGGTACACTTTCTCCATTCTGTAGGAATGCATGACTGATTTGGCAAGTGCCGGCTATTTGGCAGATCTGCTCTAGCAATGATTTAAAGTAAGACAGGAACTAACCTCAGGAAGAATGAAGCAAATGTTCTCCACATTGAAAAAGGTATTAATTTAAACTAAGGATGAGCAGACGCCTACTTTTTTCTAATCTGCATGCCAGCCTTTTTTCAGGCAGTTATTGGGATCTGAACCCCAGACTGAAAACAGCTTTTAGATTGAAGAAAGCCAGCATTAATCTAGCTAATCGGCATGATAACATTTTCTTTAATACTTCACTAACAGCCTAAAAGCACAGTACGTAATTGCTTTTGGAGGATGAACATGGAATAGAGAATGAAAAGTAAGACTCTGAAAAGTAAGAAGGATCAGAACAGTCTGAGGTTAAAATTAATTCTAGATTTCCATTTAGGACAGCTCAAGTTTCATTCCTCCTTTAATATTTCAGAACTATAATTGGTTAAATGATGAAATTCAAATTCATGAGTAAGAGGGCTTTTTTTTATGATGGCTCCTGTTCTGTAACCCATGAAGGAGATTCTAATGAAAAAAAAATTGTTTCATGAGCTGGAAAGGTATCATGAAAAGTTGGTGCTAAGAAACAGATATAAAGATATAACAAAGCTGTTGCTTTGGTAGTTTGGATCAAATCTCACATATATCTAGCTGTTCATGAGCAGAAGTTAAATGCCTATTCCAACTCCTGAAATAATCAATACTAACAAATATTGCAGTCAACTTTCTGTAATAGCTTTAGACATTTCAGACCAGGAAGACACATAAGAGAGCTCTAAAGATTTTGAAACACATTGGAACTAAAAAATAAAAATTGATTATGGTTTTCATTATTTGTGTGTCCAGGTTACTATAACTGCTGGCAGTAGAAGGGACTTGTATGCTTCATTTGAACAGCACATTTACTTGAAATAAAAGTTTTGACTATGACAGTATTATATTTGGGTTAATACTTGAGGTCTCTGGATAACTTTTCTCTTTTAAAAACCTCAAGAATTTGAAAATTTTCTATGGAATCCTATTTACCTTAAGGGAACTCCCAAAAACTTCTGTTGTATTTTTAGGTTCAGCTCATTTGAGTTCTTTCACTAGGAATGCTGTGTCCAGGACTGCAAATTCTTACTTTAGATACTTAATATCACGTTTTTACTCCTTATTTCAATGAATTTTTTAGAGCTGAAAGCATGTGAAGACCTACTTTCTCTCCAGAAGGTAACAGCTTGCCAAATATGGTCTGATTTCCCTATTTTAATGTATGATAACCCAAAGTGGTACATGACAGAGCTCTAATTCAAGACTTAATGTGATATTTAATTATTTTTTTCTCCCTTAAGATGTGTGTAGAACAGTGTAAGAGTTAAGGACAGAGGAAGCCTGGTGGGACAGCTTGAGGAGTAAGAAGCATTAAAATGTCAGTGTATGACAAGTATTTTGGTGCTGCGCTCCTTCAAGGATGAGGATTAGCTGTGCTTTCAATTGATTCTCATTTCCTTGTTGTTGTAGTGGAACTGTAATTGGTTTCTGTGGGCCGAGTACCTCATCCTCTCTTTTGCAGCAATGCTGCTTCACTCATGTAAAGGTGATGTACCTATTAATATAAAAGGAAATGCAAAAACACTCCAAAAGCCTTTTTAATAAGTACTTCCAATAACAAAAGCCAAATGCAATATCTCATTCATTCTTCCTCTGTATATATTTATATATTTTATAAATACATCAAAAGGATTTCTCTGTATACCTCTGTATATCTTACAGTAACAGCAATTGGCAACCAGCCATTGTTTCTGTACAATAAAACTGTCCATAAACTTAAGTGGTTCTGGATGGTGTAAGTGACCACTCCTGTGATTAAAAAAAGTTAATTTTAATTCGATCACCTTGAATCACTGAAACACCGTAGCACTTTGCGAATTTGGAGATACCTTTTTAAAAAAATAAATATTGTTATGATGTTCTATCCCCTGGAAATTACATCTAAAACACATTTCCCTCTGATGTCAAGACATTCCATTTTCATGGGTACACACAATAGTGCATGTGTACATTTTTATTTTTATTTTTAGATGTTTGTATTTATAGGTTTAGATATTAATTGGTTTTTAATTTCATTAGTGAAAAAAAGTAGGGAGTACATAAACATTTGTAGAATGCTCAAACTCCCAAACAGTATGCTTTCTTTCAAAACAAAACTCTGGCTTTTGACTGGTAATTTATGCACTTTAAGAGTGCCCCCATTTAACCAATATGGAGCTTTTGAAAACAAAACCAAAAAGAAACAAAATCCCCCAAAACCTCCCAAAAACCCCAACGAACCAACAAAAAAAAAAAAAATAAAAATATATATCTCCAAAAATATAACTATTAAAAAACCTCCACACTAAAATGTTGTGTGTGTTTAATAGAGGGTAATGTATGGTAAATCAGAGTAATCAGACGTCTAGTGTATCACTCACACCGCCTCCTGCTGTGACTTACTCTCTGTGTTCAGATGCTTTGTTAAAAGCAGGGTAATTTCCTACCCTAACTTTGCAAGATTGTTCCAGAAACAAATTAATGTCAGTGATTCATTTCTTGCTGTTATTTGCCTTCAGCAGTATTTACCTGTTATTTCTATTTACCACATCATGTTGCATTTCCATAACAATTTCTCCACTCCTTTTGCTTTAGTGGTTTTAAATGTAGACTTCATGCACCTCTCTCACCTCAAGTCTCTTCCTGTTCTCTGTAGTTCCTTTCTAGAAAAGGATGACAACGGCACTGATCTCCAGTTCCAGTAAGCTAGAATGGAAAAGAGAACAATTTCCTTTGTATTCTGTGGTGCTTTTGTTACTGGAGTCTAAGCTGACACATAGTCAGTTTGCTTTTGTTGGAAAGTATTTTAAAGTATTCAGCTTCCACTAAATGACAATATTTAGAATTATTTTACTCCAGATGTAGCTATTAAATGGAACTTGTTGTGGCCCATAGTTTTACCTTTCCTTATAATAATTTTCTTTTCTATTGCAAAAAAGTAATCTGTGATTTTTGTTACCTACTTTCAAGGATATTACAAAATTTTATTAGTCCCTACTCTGCTCCAAACAGGATATATTAAGCTTTTACTAAATAGAATTTCTTTTTCTTGGACTATACCATTATTGTTGACTAAAATCACCAAAATATATTTATCTTCCAAATATAGTTGTTTTCATGTGTTTCCTCATAGGACCTTTCCCTGTCCCACCTTATGGTTTCTTCTCTCTGATTAGGCATTCCATACATCCTAAGAGGTATTAATAAGGGCCACCTGCCACTGTGACTCATTTAAAATGTCTCTGCACGGTCTAAGACAAGAGATAATAAATATGTCCAGGCCATGGGGGAACAGAAGAGACCCAGAGACAGTGCTGGTCAGCATAATGGGCAGTGGTCTCAGCATGAGGGCAACCTAACCTTATGCTCCATTATTCCTCTGTGTAAACGCTCAGCAAATGTCACAATCCCATAAGCAGTTTGTGGCAGGTACCACATGCTACTGTAGGTCCGCACATAACCATTGCGAAGTTATTTTTCAACCAAACATTTCTGAACAGGTTTTTTCTATCAAAAAATTTCAACGTTTATGTATTTTCAAAAATAAAGTTAGACTCTTTATTTTTTTTGGAGGAGCATGAATATGATTCTCTTTCCTGCAGTTTTGAATTATTAATTAATTCAGTCATAATTCTATCTCTAAGAAACCCTAACTGAAATTACTTACTTTAACTACTATTCCCTCTGTATTTTCTGCACTTATTAATGGAAAGATTTTCCCATTTCCATTTTCTCTTTGATGACAGTATGTTACCCTTTAAATATGCAAATTTTATTTGTTTTAATCTAGCATGCAGTTGAAGACCATACAAACAAGCAGTGGACATAGCTCTGTAAAACCTTTATGCACTGTAGGGCAGGGCAAAGGCAGTTGTCTTTGCATATGGACAAGTGTCTGTGAGAGTGGAATTTTGTATGTGGCAAAGAATATGTTCTTGTCATGTTGGCTCATGTTTGGTCTTCTGTCAAGGTAATGAAGTGAATACGATTTTGTTTTCTTCCCCAAAATAATAAAAGAAACACAGAACTATTGTTTAGCAATAATTAATAAAAAAGCCCCCAAACCCATCTCCTAACCAAAAACCCACAATAATCGGAAAACACTACTGAGAAAACTGAATATTGCCGTGCAAGAGGGAAAGATTTTTTTTCTTTAAATAAAATGCTCTAAATAATAGGTAATATTAGATCTTATTACTTTGCAGCTGATTTTCAAGGAGCCTTCTACTTATTGTAATATGTTTCGTCTACAATAATGAAAATTTTCTTTCCAAATACTTTTGGAAACAAACTAGAAGAATAAAAATCTGAAATAATGCAACACAGTATCTTCAACCTGAATTTACAGAATGCAGACCACAGTGCAAAGTCGCTGCCATTGAAAGGAGTAGTTCTTAAGTTCAAAACATTTTCTACTTCTCCATATCAGCCTCCAGAGAACAAGGATTCAAAAAACTGCCATCAGATTCATCTCAGGTGCACTGTGGAATTACATGAACCATCATCATTTTTTTTTTGGTGCAATTTTTGTGAACGTTACACTCCTATAGAAATTCTGCCAACTTTGCTTAGATTAAACACTGACTTGGCAATTGCTGCAAATTAAATAGTGTGGTATGATAGAGGGAGTGAAATCTTGTCTGGAAGGGCAAAATATATGTACTAGTAAGCCTGCTTATATAGTAGATAAAACTATCTTTCTCCCCAATTTGAGAGCTAGGAATCTTATTAGTCTTAGAAGCATTATCTGTCCTTTGTAAAGTCTGTCTGACTGTAAAGCAGATACTGGTTTTATTCTGCTTTTCTCAAGCAATCATTTTCGACTTTCTCTTCTTCTTTAGGGTGTCAGTCATCATTTGGAAATAATCAGATGCATTTCTTGCTGCCAACCCAACCCAGTAGAGCACTTTTAGAACTTTTCTGTGTGCCTCTGGAAAGCTAGCACATAATTTGGATTTTTCAAGTATATTGATTCAAGGACTGAGTACAGGTGCTCATTCATTTGGCCCATTTCCTTTCACACTGATATCTGAAAAGGTGGTATTTGCCCTTTGGGAAAATACCTTTCTCAACTGGCCATACAAGACAGTTCAGGTTAAATGTTATTTTAGATCTTAGGTGTCTTTGTTTCCAGCCTGTGGTAAGAGGAGCATGTTAAAAGAAAGACATTTTATGGTATTTTCCTGCTTCATTAAATATTCTTTAGGAAGATAGTGTTTGCAGCTTCAGCTTGTCAGAGAAGTCCAGTGTAAGTGACATGTAGGAAGGATCTCAAGTAGCAGAAAAAGGTGGACAGAAAAGATCCCAAAGCGATTTCATATGCTAAGTCAAGTGCTTGTGACTGAGTCGCAGTTAAAAAGCAATTGTAATGTTTACAACCAGAACTTCTTAGAAGTTTTTGTCACCAATCCATGGCTTCCAATATGCCTTCTTTCCTGAAATAGTATGTAACAAATGCTATAATCAAACAGCTTATCTGGGCTTATAGCAAAATTTAAAAGCCCTTGGGATTTTTTTATGGCTAAAATATTCTGTCTCACTTTTGGTCACATCCCAGAACGGACAGAGACCTCTTAAGCTGTGACAAGACTGCTTCTGCCTTGTCATTTTGTGGAATTATAATCGACTCCTCAACCCAACCACCACAAATTTAGTTGGGGGGCAAGTTTCAGTCTACAAGCTTAGTTCCACTGAAGCATATGGAGTCCTGCATGGTCTCACCAGAGTAGGCAGATGCCAGAATTTTAGCTGTAAGGCAGTTTTCTGTATTCAGGAGATGGCATCCTTCCCATTCAAATGTGTTGATCAGAAAATAATTCTAGAATTAGTTTGTTATTCTGAGGGTATTTGAAATTTTAACACACATTTTCTTCATACTATCCTTCTGTGTGCATTTAGACATGTGTGTACATTAAATTCGTATACATGTACCTAGCCACATATAGAAATTGCCACATGGGAAGGACTGTTTACTCTCTTTTTCTTTTGTCCTCTCATTACTAATAGATGTAACTTTAAAATATATTCACAAAAATGATCAAATGAAGTCAAAACCAGTTTAAACACTTGTCCATTTAAAGAAATACACTGTATTTAATTTTTATTAACATTAATCTCTTTGATTTTCTATATTTAGACTGACTCGCTTGCTATCCCAAACAAACACTTCTCAAAAAAGACAAGGTGAACACAATTTGAAAAGGGCAAGGCACACAGACTGAGCAAAGATAGTGTCAAAATACTAAATGTCTGCTCTTGTGACACATCCAGTATGATGAGACTACATTTACTTTTGGGTTTAACATTATCGTGATCCTCAGGGATGTCTTTACCGAAATCTGCCTCTGACTTGTCCTGGTTGGGTATTTGTACTTGGGTGAAGAATAATTCCTCCCCACAGATGAGTGCAGAGAGTAAGTGAGACAACTGCTTATAGACAGCAACTTGCTCCTCCACCAGCTCTTGATGGTTACTCATCCCTGTGTAATTGTTCCTAGTGTTTCATGAAGAGCCTGTTAATCCCTATAGGTTGTGTAAAGTGATTCCCTGTGGATGATCTAATTGAAGCAATTAAGGTGAGTTTATTATCGCTGTTTAGTAACTGGACCCATATCTTCCTGTTGTAAACTGAGACAGAAACCAGGGCTGGCTAGGAAGAGTGATGGTTATTTCCTCTTTACAAGTGTGCTGAGAATTAAGTGATATGAAAGCTAAGCTGATAATCAGGCGGGTGAGTCAGGGGTTAATTTGCAATTAGAAATTTTTCCAATTTATTTGCTGCTTCTCTTAATTTAATTTCTTTTGAAGGTCACTATTTGCCTTGACTGTCTCTTTGTTTTATCTATTAAAAACAATAGCTCTGATAAAAGGTTTTCCTGAAACCCAGAACAGAGCACAGGGAACACTTAAGGGAGCACATTAGCATGTAAAAGTGAGAGATTCATCTCCAAGGTGACTAAATTAATGAAGTCCTATAGCTTCAACAAAAGTCAGTGATAACTGGGCCTATGCTGGTTACTGCAGCACTCCCCATGGCCCACTGCCTTGGAGGGGCTGTTGGCAGAAAGCTCTGGACATCTTGGTTCCACTTGGCTCCTTTAAACTCTGTCATTACTGTTTTGTGATGTTAACTACAGGTATATTGCGTGGATTTCTGAAGGTCTGCTTTTGATTCAGTAAAATTATGTCTGTGATAGTAGTACACAGTTCTTGTCCT
>VRYO01002772.1:38311328-38351467 GCA_009812075.1 Sialia sialis | reverse complement strand
GCAGACCCTTTTCTACTTGAAGCTTACTGGCCTTTAACTAACACAATTTTAGCAGATAATATTATTTCTTAGATTGCCACACCTTTCAAATCATTATCTCTCTACAAAATTTACAAATGAGACATTAATAATATGTCAGTAGGAGTCAGTAGAACAGGACTTTCCAACATAACCCTTTCTACTCCTTTTGTCAAAATTAGCAGCTTAGACTGTCACACAAAACTTTTGGGAGGATTATGTTAATACCTGCACATAATTCTTAAATGTAGTCTTTAGCCTAATGCATCCAGAATGTTTCACGTCTTTAAACTATTATGAAAGCCTTGCAATTTTTGGTAGGCTCCAATGCATTTCTGACACACTTTTAAATCTCAAAATACTATTGAAAACAACCTCTTTCTAGCTTGTTTAACTAACTGCAGACTCACTGGTTTCTAAGTATCCAAAACCTACTATTCCAAGCATGATCCCAAAATAAGACACATCTGTATTCAGGGCTGTGTTTTCCAGGGTTGTTATTTCTTCGGGGATGTGTTTTCATTTGAAAAACTAACAAAGCCCCAAAAACTACAAAAAAAAAACCCTAACCAAAAACCCTAAAAAAAATTTCAGAAAAGTTGAATTGACTTAGCGTTGTATTGTACTGGACTCTAATTTTCTTTTTTTTTTTTCTTCAGCTTAATTGAAAGAAATTGGCAACATCTTTATTTGCAGTTACACAAATGTAAATCATGGATAGCTGGGCTATGGTCAGAGAGATTGTTCTATGTTAGCCATCTGAAGTCAAGGGACAGAACTTGATTTTTTGCACTCTCAAAGACCTTCAAACTACAGGGGAAATTGCTAGTCTGAAACAAATAAAATGGACACAGCTCATTAATCTTTTTAGTCAACAGCTATAGCATCATTTCTCAATTTATGTGGGAGAAAACAAAGATTCAGAATCAGGATTGTCAAAAAGAAGTGTAATTATCTCTTTTAAGCTGTTAGAATACACACAGTTGGGTTTTTTTCCTTAAATCTCTGCTTGAACCCCCATCAGAATTGCAGCTAAGAACAAAAAGTAAAAAAAAAAAAAAAACAAACAGATAAAAAACTGTAAACAACTCCTGCTCCTTTTGCTCTCTGAAACTTTAGGTGTGAAAGAAAGGGAATAGCAAAATATCTGTAGCTGTACTATTTTTGAAACTGTAGGACCTTGAAAAGCAGCCTGGCTGTAGCTCCCAAAAGACTTGTGTGCACACCAGAGAGGGAGGTGTTCGTGCTATCAGGCTATCAAGCTTCACCTACCAGCAGTTTTCACTTCCCTCACTCTTAGTGGTGGCAGCAAACCAGAGCTGGTTTCCTTTTCTTTTTTGCACAGATTTGGCCCTGCCCCTGTTGCAGGTTAAGCAAAATGTTTGTCACATAGTAAAAATTAAATTTCATTTGATATACTGATAATTACTGAGATTGCTCTGGTTAGATGCCAATGTTCAGCCAGGGTGCTGCTGGTCAATGTTAAGTCATGGAAATAGCTGGGAGATCTCCCATGTTTTGTACCAACAGCATAAGCTGCTTTCAGGCAGTACACTGAAGACCACAGAAAGTGAAGATAAGAGTTTTTCAGTGGTACTATGAAAGAGAATTTTACCTTGATTATGGAGTTTTTAAATTCTAAAGGGATTTTGACTCCTCTTGGTGTGCCTAGCTTCTTACGAGCCAACTGTCCAGACAGGAGAGAGATGCACTATGCTGGGATGCAAGATATGGTTGCCATTTTCTTTGCAGACTTTTTATGTTCATGGTGTTTTTATTAAAATGGTTTTAATTTTCTTCCTTAAAAAATAAATTTGAATTATTTTTTTTACCCTGATAATTCAGTTAAGGATTCTTATAAAAGTGAAAACCTCGTTCATACTGATCACTTTGGCCTTGTTTTCTGCATATTATCATATGAAAACAAGGTCAGTACAACTTGCAACCTTGCATTCATTGAAAGTATTCAATAAAACATGCATTTACTGCAAACTGCAAGGTTTTAAATGTGGTTTTAAGTGCTGTGTAACGTCATATGACAGATACTGCCTTCTAAACATTTTGAATGTCCATTGCAAAACTTACTTCTTAGAAAAAAAAACTTAGTCTTTCATGGAAAAGCCCCCTACATGATTACAGTAATTTCACAACTATAAGGCACACCTTAAAGCCTAAGATTTTGATCGGAACTCGGAAATTCACCTTAAAATCCGGTGCGCCTTATATATGGACAAAGTTAAGAAATTTGCCAACCTGGAAGTGCGACGCGCGAGCCGAGCCATGAGCAGAGCCGCGAGCCTCAAGAGCCGCGCCAGCGGCACCAGGTGCGGGCGGGAGTGCCGGGGCCGGTGGCATAGGGAGGGTGCCTGGGGCTGTGTTTAAAGGCTATCCTGATCCATGAAAAATGTTTGCAAATTGAACACCTGCCAGCAAACCCCGCGATCGCACGATTCCATTACTAATTCGTTATTTTGTTGCGTGTGGATCCTCGCTGTAAAAAAAAAGTGCGGCTTGTAGTCTGGTGCGCCTTATATATTGACAAAGTTTGGAAATTTGCCGACAACCCAGAAGTGCGCCTTATAATCTCGTGTGCCTTATGGTCGTGAAATTACTGTACATTATTTCCATTTTGACCAGTTAAATAAAATAAAAAGCTTAAACAGACTGTCAAATATGCCGTTACTTAATATAACTAAACCAGTGTGTTCTATTAAATCTTACCAATAGTGTAAAAGGAATTCTGTACGTGTTGTGCTGGTTAAAGCAGTGATGAACATTTGTAATGGTGTTGTAATAGAGAAACTTTGTGTTTCCTGCAACACACAGTTCTAAAAATTTTACCTAACATAGTCAAATCAGTCATTTTACTGCACTGAATCTGCAAGGTCTCAGCCAAACAGTGCTTATCCAGGGTTCAGACTGAAAGTCAGTTTTCAATTCCATTTTCCCTGTCATGTTGAATGACTCCATACAGCTTCTGTGTGCTGTTAATAGCTTTCATGTGCTGGGCAGCCATTTCAGGAAGAGATTCTTTCTCCTCTTGCAAGGCAGAATTTCTGAACTAAATTATCCCTACACAATTAAAAAAACCCCAAAAAACCAAAACAGTTTAGAATGGGAAAATATGATATTTTAAAAGAAGTGGAAGCAGAGTAAGAGATTGTTTTGAACACCTTCTTTAAACAATGGATTAAGCAGAGAATCAGTGCAAAATTCTTACTGCAAGGTTTAAGTTTTATGCATCATGTGTACAAATAAACTTTCCAAAAAGTTGTGATTATTAATAGGTTGAAGACAGTCTGTTACCTCTACACTGCTTCTTCATTACTTTCCTATTAAGTTTCCTTACCTGAGTTTAGACATTCAGATGTGAGCCAAATGACCCAATCCACATGAAGAAGTAGGTGCCTACCAACCACATTTCATCTCATTTTGAGTTCACTCAGGCAGATCACAGAAGTCATGCTCCTGACATAAATGTAAAAGAAGACAAACTGGCTAGCTTGCATTGAAATACAACTTCTAGATATTTAAAAAGCCTAAGAGATTATTTTTTTAATTGAGAATGTAGGTACTTACAAAATATGTATTAAATTTCAATAATTTATTAATTATTGAGTGCTCTTTATTGGCCTTTGTTGGTCACATTGAGTGTCGTGATTTTTGGGGTATTTTAAAGTATCAGTATGATGTACAAATGGAAAAAAAAAAGCCAACAAAAAAAAATCACTGGAAAGCATGTCATTTAATTGAAAATATTGTATAAGTTTAATTTAGAAGTCCTCAGTGACACATACCTCATCCACAATTCTCAAGGTTGCTACTGCCATTCTAGGCCAATAATTCTTTATATCATCATGATGGAAAAGCCATAAATATCTCATTTCATGTAGAATAATTGCTTGCTACTGCTTTCAATGCAAAAATATGGTTCTAGCATACAAAGACTCACAAAAGTAATACAGACTAGACATAGTCACCTGTCAAACTAGAGGAGTTGTGACAGCTCAACCAAGTAAAACACAGCTTCAGGTCCAGAAAAGCTCAAAAAACCCCACACCTGATAAGCCTCAGTTGAGAGGCTGTGCAGATTGAGTGCAAAGTTTACACCTATTTATCACAGACAATAGTGTATTACCTGGCTGCACAGTTAGAGTTTCTAAAAGAAAGTGATTAAATTAAATCATGGCATATTAGTAAAAATAATGACTAATATACATTTGACTGTGAAAGAAGAGAGATGCATCCCATTAATTTTATTGTTTTACATAAATATCTGCTTACTGCATTCTACCACTTGCAGTATGGTTGATTTAAAAAAAAAGAAAATTATGTATTTTGTATGATTTTTTACATAATTATTTACCACAACCAGAACAAGTTCTCTGTCACAAAGGTTCCTAAGCTTTTGGTACTACAATGCATCAACTACAGTGCAACTTTTTTACTAAGAAAAATGGAATTGCTTATCTTTGTCTATTAAATAAGATTATACTCTTGAAATTTGAGAGGCTATACATGCAAAGTAGTCTTTTTTAAAACTTTACCACTAATGTTTCTATTTTGTTACTGGTTTCCTTTTTTAAAAATCACAGTGATCACACTGGATATAATTCTTTCCTCATGCAATTTTGATAATAGTATTGATTTCAGCCGAATTATTCTTCATTTGCCCAGTGTGAACAGAAAATCAGATTAATTCACCAAAATTATTTTCTTGCCATATTATAGGAACTTATTACTTTTCCCTGTCAGACATAATCATGATAATTTTAGTAGGGAATAGGTTAAAATAATCTTCATCCATTTGGGCAAATTGACTCAGCCTGCTGCTGTGTTATATAGCCCGTCTGTTCTGCCAACTTATTTTTGATGAGCTTCTTAGAAATAACTGCTTTTATGCCAGTGACTTCGGGTAGGTTTGTGTGTAATTATGCTCTTACTAACATTGCAAGAATAAAGAAAGAAGGGGGGAAAAAAAGACATTGGTCTTTTATGGGACCTCTTGTAGGCTTCTGTCTCATTATGTTAACAATCTGCCTAGAGAATGGTGTCAGATTTAGAGAGCAGACGAGATTGATTTACTTTTCAGGCCCTTCTACCCAGCCTAATTATTGCATTACAAATGGCGATTCTTTCACCCCTCTGAAGGAGCACTTTGATTAGTGTCTGCAATGCAGGTGCCAGGGCTTAAAACGGTAAGTGCATGTCAACTAGTTTCTTTCATCACATAGTCAAACTGTATAAAAAAAGCCACTGCACAGTAGGAGCTGATGCATGGCTTTACCAGAGCTTATGTGAGCTTAAAATTGATAGGGTTAGAACATCCATGAAATTTGCCATTTTGTTTTGTTTAATTTTTCTGTTGTTACTCTATTAAACAGGAGAAAAAAGGGTAGATGTGAAAGAGAAACAAAATTAGTGTGAATAGGTAGTTTGCCATTGTAGAAATTTATTTAAAATTCAGATCAGATTTCTCCCTTCTCCCTGCCCCCAGACAAGATTGAATGGCTCTTCTCACAAATTAAGTTATAGTTTCAACATTATAGGCTCTCTTCATTGCTCATGTACTTGATGATTTGGCTTATTGAAAGGGTTTTATTATCAAGCTGATGCTCTTTTTCATTGCTTAAAAATTCATTTATAAATAGCATGCTTTTTGTCTGTTGAGAATGACTTCGTAAATACAGGCTTGGATCAGTAAACGAGAGCACAAGATAATTAGCAGCAATTCCTTAAAAAATTTGCTAACCTTCATTCATGCCAAATTCAACAGGATTCACTTCAGACACACAAGACTTCTCATTGACTTCTTATTGCAAGTTTCTCATTTATTTTGTGTGTTCTCTCATTTGCTGGAAAAACAGTTAAATTTCTTGTTTTCCACTTTACACACACTACAGCAGAAAAAATGTAGACGGTAGCCAGTGTGACATGCTTTTGTAAATGATTTTGCTTAAGACAGTACTATTAAAAAAGGCGGGGGATGGAGGGCTGCGATGGGGAAACTGTAGGAATGCTGCTATTCTGAGTGGCACATAAAGGTGAGGCCCTTGAGATCACTGAAAGGACTGTGATGTTTCTCAAACACCTGTGTGTTTGAGTTCCTGGCTCAGAGAACACCTGCTTCTTACTCAGCTATCTCATTTCCCTTGGATCCTTATTATGAACTCTGTCAATCCTCATCCCACGTTTAACCAGCATTGCATGTTAATAGGTATCATTTACACCTCAAATGACTTTTCCATGTTCAATTTGATACACGCTCCTTTCAAATTATGTCTGAATATATTCTGAATTAAGGAAAAATTGAGTCTTCTTCTTAACTATTTGGTATGCTATTATTCAGTAGTATTTAGTGTAATTATCAGGAAACTATATCAATAATCATTGTGATGTTCATTACTTACACAACAAATATATCCTATGCCTGTTAATTATGTCTTATAATAATTTCTGGTTTATCTTAGATTCTTAGAGGTTTAAAAATGTTAATTTCTAATTATGGATCATCATATGGAATGCAGCTGTCAAAACTACTATTTGTATTATATTTTAATAATTATTTTAATTTTAATAAAATAGGTGAAAATACAGAAACAAATGTCAAGTCCATCAGGAGAGTTGGATCAAGAGGAATTTTAGGGTGTCAAAAGACAGCTTGTTCTATAATTCTATGAATTCAAAACTTCTATAGGCATGAAGGAATTAAATATTATGTAAACATTTTAGAGGCTTTTAATGTCCTTTAGTAAATTGGAATGTTAAGGAGATTACAGTGGTCTGAACACCAAATAGTTAAAGGGCCATTTAAATGCTAATGCTATGCAAAGACCAACATTTTTCATCCAGTTAAAAAACCCAAAAATGACAAGCAGGAAAACATTCATGTACAGTAATATAATTCAGGTGCTACAGAATAAATGCAAGAAACACAGGAAAAAATTATTACTGTGTTTACTATTAAACATTAACTCCCCTATATTTTCTAGTAAAATAGTTTCTATAAATTCATCCTTTTTGTACATATTTCTGTACTAAGCCACATGCAGTGTGTGATATAATTTTAGCTTTTGGGGATGGTGCTTATGCTCAGAGTGTTTGAAGAATGTCTATCATATACTTGAGTGTAATTTAAAAAACAATCATAAAGTGGCAGTGCCACTGTGACATATGCATCTTGCAGCAGAATGAGTTTGAAATTTGGTTTCATAAGCTTTTAATGAAGTATTAGACAGGAATTTTAATAGACCCCACTTTCTTGCATATACTGAAAAAACCTTACAGTAAATGGGAACAGAATTTGACTGCATATTTTCAGCAGTCTAAGTAACCAAATAAGAAAATCCAGTTTAATCTCCAGACTTGTGAATTTTAATTCAAACCTTTGATTCAGATTAGGCAATTACTTATTCTTTGCACTTATCTGCTCAAACTTCAGTACGAGGAGTTTCAAAGCTGCAGCAATACTTTATCATGCTTGCAACACTAATTACAACATAGCTTTTTTCAATTGCATGAGAACACAAAGATCATCTGTGTCATCATTCTTGCTTGGTGCATAATTATGACCCAGTGCTTTAATTTGAATTGTCCAATGGAAGGTTGAATTAACTTCCTTGCCAGTAAATATAACAGCTGGGATTCTGTTAGTTCCCTGCAGAGATCTCCAGGCAATATTTATCAGAAATTTCAAGTGCAAAATAAACTGTTGTGCTGTAGCAGTCAGTCTTCACAGTGCTATGTGTACAGCTGTAATAAGTGGCAATATACAGTTAAACAGTGCGAATTTGATCCTGTTACACCTTTCCTATCAATAATACTTGCACATTTCATGTTCTGATGCACAAACATTTACTTCATAAATACAATTTTTATAGGAATGTGTAGCACATCATTATGTAGAAACCAACCATGTTTGGGGTTTTTTGAACACAAAAGTTCTTTTCCAAAGATTTGAATTGTCTGATTTGAATTTTTAGCCCCTTAGAAATAACCTTAGCCCAGATTTGTTAATGTGCTTTTATGTTCATAGCTTAAGGACACCTTGAAGGTTAGCCAGGCAGCCTTGCGCTAGCTTTCCGAGGTGAGGAGCTTTGGTACCACACTCTTTCAGCTGTGTGGAGACACTTGGAAGCAGCAGCAGCAGCAGCACATGCCCCAGCACTATTAATGGCAGTAGCGCAAGTTGTGCTGGAGCAGGGCAGCTGTGAGGGCCAGCTGCGGCTCCGCGCTCTCCTCGGGCCCCGCTCCGCTCCTCTGGGGCCGCGCTCCTCTCCTGTCGGGCCGCACTCCTTTCAGGCCTCGCTCCTCTGGGGCCCCGCTCCTCTCCTGTCGGGCCGCGCTCCTTTCAGGCCTCGCTCCTCTGGGGCCCCGCTCCGCTCCTCTCGGGCCGCGCTCCTTTCAGGCCTCGCTCCTCTGGGGCCCCGCTCCGCTCCTCTGGGGCCGCGCTCCTCTCCTGTCGGGCCGCACTCCTTTCAGGCCTCGCTCCGCTCCTCTGGGGCCCCGCTCCTTTCAGGCCTCGCTCCGCTCCTCTGGGGCCCCGCTCCGCTCCTCTGGGGCCGCACTCCTTTCAGGTCCCGCTCCTCTCCTGTCGGGCCGCGCTCCTCACCAGCCGCGCTCCTTCCTCCCGGCCGCTCCGAACTGTTTTGTCAACAGCTCCATCTGCAGCCCGTGGGCAGCCGGGAGCCGCGCTGCCAGCACCGCGCAGCTGTACGGGAAAATTAGGTTTGAAAGGGAACACCTCAAAACACCTTTTTGCGGTTGGAATTTTGGCACTGTCAGGTTTTATATGATTTCTGAGAGAATAGCCGTAGGCTCTGGCAACGGGAGCTCGCTGGTAAAGAAGCAGGGAGGGAGCAAAAGGAGAAACGAGGCGTCAGTGCTGCTGAAGTGCCTCCAAGCAGGCAGAAAAAACTCTCCAGTCCGCTCTTTAAATATGTACACAGCAAATTAACCTGAATGTTTGATATTATTTTTTTTCTACCTATGCCTTTCTGCAAATATGCTTTTATTTGCAAAGGCCAGTGCTAAGCTTTTGGCATCATGTCCCTTGCGTGATGCGACCGTGAGAACAGTGTAGCTCACTCTGCCAGCAGTGTGATTTCAGTGGTTTAACTTGTATGTCCAGCAGTGGCAAAGTCTGAAGGGTTTCCTTCAGAGTGTGGGGCAAATATTACCATTTACACCCAGGGTCTGTAGTCTGGCAACACTAGAGGGCTGTAGAAGTCTGTTCTAGTCACCTACAGGTGACAGGGGTTTTTGAATTGGATTAGTATTTATTTTTGTTTCCATGAGGATGAAAGTGGTACTACTAATGAATGTACTTGGGCAGGGCAGATGGTATGAATGAACATACTAAGAAGGTTTCAATCCAGCATTGGTTTTAAATGTCTTTCTATTATAAGAATGAAAGGAGTTAAGCTGTAAGTGAATATCTTTTAATGTCGGGACTTTTAATAATGTAGTAATTGTCATCACTTTGTAGAATCATTCAGCACACCGTTTGTCTCTTCCTCACTTTATTTCATACTTTAATTAATAGCAAGTGAATGTAGGTTTGTGGGGGGTTTTTTATTTGTTTTTGCGATGTGTTTTTGTGGGGTGGGGGTGGATTTTTAGGCTCTTTTTCATGCATGGAGCTATTTCTAATTCTCCCATCTCTGTATGTAGGGTGTTAAAAGGCTGTATGTTGTCTTTTAGAGCACCTTCAGATATCTTTTTTGACCTGTTCTTGCTCTTGACAAATTAAAATGGCGTTCACGATGGACAGGAACATTAGTCAGTAGGCAAGAGTCATTCCCTGGCCACAGAACACAGTACACAGAAAGCCTTCCCTTCCTTTTCAGTCCACATGACAGCAATTGCTCCTACATGTCTGTATAGATGGATGTACTTAGGTATGTTTTAAAGATTAACAAATTTAGATCGCTTCAGATAGGTGTGGAAGTGAATTCTACAGTGAAAGAGCACTCATATACCTTGTCATTATTTCCCTACCTTTCACTCAAAGGTGCTTCAGTGGTGTCAGTAATCTTAACTCATGGGGAGTGACTCAGTCTCTCTAAAGAACAAGCTTCAAGTCATTTTGGGCTTTATAGGTCAAAAACAGCACTTCAAACTCCACTTGAAAAACAACAGGCAGCCAGAGCAGATTTGGAGAGCAGATGTCAAATGCTCATAAAGGGATACAAAGCATATCAAGCAGAATAGCACCTTCCTATAGCAGAATGTTTCCAGGCTGATTTAGTGTGAGACCCAGTTTAGGGTTCATATCAGAAGATGGATAGGTACTTGCTAAAGATATGTTTGCAAATGCTAAATTATGATAGCATATTATAACACAGAAATATAATTATGCATTAAGAGTTTATCTTCTTGATTTTCTGTGTTACAAGTTTGTGTAAGATTGCACTCAGAAGGGAGCAACAATGCTCAGTATAGTTCAGTTTCACCTCCAAAGAAGCCGCCTCTATTCAAAACTCTACTCATTTGGCATTGTTATTGTCTTTGTTTCTTTGAGAAAGCATCAAGAATTGTGTTGCATGCCCTTGGAGATCCCAAATAAGATGGGAGGAATTCAGAAAAAGAATAAATTGCTCCTACATATTCTTCTGATCTTTAAGCCTTCCACAAGTTCTTGTGTAGTTGTCAGTTTTGTACATTAGAAGTAGAACTATTTTTCCTGGAAACAATTCCCCTTGCTTTCAAAGATAGTGAACTTAAAAATAACTATTCTGTTTCAAACGTTATATTTTAAGATCCCTTAATAACATGCTATATGAACTATACTAATTAGTATATTCAGATTCTGCTCTTAGATCAACCCTTCCTTTTAAATGCAAATATTTTTCCCCCTTTGTATCACTTTATGATAAATATCACTTTAAGATTTAATTTAATTTAAATCCATTTTATTTTCTGAAAGTGCAACGGTTTGTTTTATTTGCTGAAGTTGCTCAGGATGAACATTTTCAGAGCACCTAGCTATCATGAGAACTTTGTATGCTTTATAAACTCAATCAATCCATGCTTGTATTATTTGTGAGGCCATTTTATATTGTCATGATGAAACTCAGATGTCTCTCAATTAGAGAGTGGCAGCTCTTACCGATGTGTATTGACAGGATGTTACAATTTAACATAGGTGGTGAAGAACGCAGCACCCAGTCTTCTGTATCTCTGGTATGACTTCTATGGTCAACTTGTTAATAATGTGGGTTTTTTGGTTTTGGTTGGGGTTTTTTTTGTTTTGTTGTTTTTTGGGTTTTTTTTTGTTTTTTTAAATTCTTTTTTTGGGTGGGGGATTTCTGTTGCAGATTATAATTATTTGAATTTTGTTTCATACTAGCATAGAATAGCAAAGCTTTTGCTACTGCTTCCAAATGTCAAAATACAGTACTAGTACAGTTTGTTATCAACTACTGCTGCCAGGTGTTCATTACAAGAGAGGAAAACAATAGCTGCTCAATCTGGGTAAAGGGGGGAAAGAAATCTTACAAAAGCTGGAAACAAATCAGAGTTAGCTCTATCCCAGAAATTCCTTATATTTTCTTCCTCTTAAGAATAGACTGTCAAAGTGAACAAGCAAAGTGGGATGCCCTTTTACTAAACTGTGCAGAAGAGTATGAGTTAAAAATTTGTAGCAGATTCCTGCCATCACCACAGCTAAATGGAAATTTTGGGACAGTATAGTTCAGGTTTGCAAACTATTGCGTATTTTATTTTGATTTAGTGGTGCATACAGTACCTGGAATGGTTATGGGGAATCTGGAAATCCACTAAACTGATTAAGGAGCATCCTGTCTTTTTAAACTATATTTTTACTTGGCATCAAGCAGGGCTTAATATCATTCTGGATGATCTTGTTGAGCTCTTTGTAACATTACTGCATTACTAATATAATAACTTACTGGAGGTAAAGAGTAATGTTGTATTATCAGTTATTTAATTTCTTTTATTGATTTTCCTGACCTTGAAGCACTTTCCCCAGCATCAAGTGTGAATTGCATGTCCAAATGGCTTCATATTTGAATATACAAATAAAGTACAAGGCAAAGTTTCCAACTTGAAGAAAATTAACCAAGAAGGCATATATGAGGGAAATGGTTCTTGTTTCTCTGCTACTTTGCATGTTGAAAAATTAAATCATAATGCTTATTGTGTTGTATCAGTAACGGTTCTGTCTTCTGGTGCTACATAATTTGGTAAGTGGTTGGTAACAAAGACAAATTCAGCTAATTCTGATCAAACTTGGTAAACTGATGTGAATTCCACTGTGAATGCAGTAAAATCCTGGCAAGTTGGACCATATATGCAAATAGAAAACTACTGCTTCAGGAAAGCAGTCACTTTCACAAAGTGAAAAAACTTTGCAGAGAGTAATACTGGATAAACAATGGAATGTGAGCTCACAAAAATGAAAGGTTTTTAAAGATGTGACTATGCAAATATTGGGTAAGACTTAGCAGATAATATTGTCCCAGCTCTTGGCATTAGTATGACTATTTCATGAATATTGTGTCCTATTCTGGTGCCATCAGTTAGGAAAACAAAACAGAAAATGCTAAAGGAGCATGAAGAAATCATTGAAAGGACTGGAACACGTGCTTTGCAATGAAAAGTTGAGCTTAATCTAAAGAAAGAAAAGAGAAGTAAAATTAGATATTTGATTAGAAGCTATAAATACCTATACCGAGAACAAGAATTTGCTAATGCTGGTCTATTAAATTTGTAGGCAGGAAAATGTTGACATGTAATGGCTAAAAGCAGAATAGGGACCAAATCAAACTAAAAATAAGGTGGATATTTTAACTAATCCTGGAAACTATTTTCTGATGCAATTGATAGATTTTCTGCCACTGGGAATAAAAATGTGACCTTTATTCATTTTCTTCCTTTAAAGATACAGTCTGTGTCAAGCAAAAATATTGAATTTGAAGCAGAAATAATTGAAGTGTAGTATCTATAATATACAGGAAGTCAAATAGCCACAATATTTCCTGTCTTTAGAAGTGCATTAACCTAAAATAGAAAGCATGCACACTTTCCATTTCTTTTCATTTCCTTTCTATATCCTAACTGTTAAACTACATGCCAATTTGTTGTCTACTCCTGAAAATGCTGTGAGTAGAGAGCTTTCACTTATGTCAATAAGATTAGGGGATCTTAAGGTCATAACGTTAATATAAAATATAATTTATTTGGATATTGGCTACCTCCCAGCTGAAACCATAACAAATTCTACTTACCTGAAAGCATACAAATTTTTCTCTTATTTCCAGTCAAGAATGTATAGCGTTGCACAGGTGACCAAGTGTATTGTGGGAGAAGTTCATCTTTCTGTAGAGGACTTAATACTACCCTTCCCCAGAGGCAAAATGCCAGATTGATTTGATGGACCAGTTTACCATAGAGAATTACATATTCTAGAAGCACATTTGACCAAGAGTTACTGTCTGTAGTGTACCATCTGTTAAAAGTCTGATATCTCTAAATTTAGAATGATCGGTGCAGTCAATTTGGATAGTAAATTATTCATTTAAACACTGTAGTGGACACTTCACCACATGAAAGCCTGCTTCTGCTTCTTCTGAAATTTTAGTTAAGTAGGATAGAAAACTGGGGGATAAAAGCAAATGTATTTTTCAGTACTTGGAACTGATACAATTACCTCCATCCACAGAAAACCATGTATCAGTAGAATTGCACTTATAATGCAAAAATACTAATTTGACACTCAGCATCATAAGTTATGAAGAATGAACTCAGGCCCTGCAAACCAATAGTGCTGTGATTACATTAGTTTGGTAGACAGCTTATAGGACATAACACCATACCATGTGTGTCTTTAAAATGTTCTGTCCTGAGAATGGGAGAAAGCAACACATAATGTGCAACTGCAGGTTTTTAAATTTTGCTTTCCTATTATCTCTTTGTCCTTGTATACATTGGGCTTTGTGTAACTCCTTTGAGAACAGTGACTAGTGACAAGCCTGACTTCCTAGCTGCGCCCTGTAAGTTGACAACCTAGACTGGTGCTAGGCCAGTAGTTTGTGACTGCCCAGTGGGCCAAAAAATAAAAAGGGTAAGTGTCTCACAAGTTTGCTATCAAAACTGAAGTTTTCTTGATTCTGGGAATTAAAGATAGCCCACCCCTAAAATCCTAACCTGAAATTTTAATGTCAGCTGCAGTGTGAGCTAACAAGTTAGTAGTGATAGGAGAAAGAGTACAGTAATTTCACGATTATAAGCCACACCTTTTTCATTGAAGAATCCAGCCTACCCAGGTAGTGCAGCTTATATTCAGGTGCGGCTTATCTATGGACAAATCCCAGTGAAATGCCAACCCGGAAGTGAGAGCCAGCCAGGGAGGGCGCCTGGGGCTGCCTTTAAAGGCTTCTCTGGTCTATGAAAACTGTTTCCACTTGAGCACCTGACACCAAACCCAGCTGGCGGCGATTCTAATTTGTTACTTTGTTACACGTGGATCCTAGCAGGGAAAAAAAAAAAAAAAAAAGAAAGGTGTGGCTTATATTCAGGTGCGGCTTATATACGGACAAATCCCGTGGTCTACCTGGTTACCGGGAGGTGTGGCTTATAATGAGGTGTGGCTTATAATTGTGAAATTACTGTACACAATTTAAACTGAAAAAGAATTGGCTTAGATTAGATATAAGAAAGAAATTCTTTACTGGGAGGATACTGAGGCACTGGAGCAGATTGCCCAGAAAAGTTGTGAATGCCCTGTCCTTGGAGTTCTGATCAACCTGGTCTTGTGAAAAAAGATGTTCCCGCCCATGGCTGGGGAATTGGAGCAAAGTGATCTGTAAGCTTCCTCCTGACCCAAAGAACCTTCTGATTCTCACAAGTAGTATGGGTTAGACTGGTAATTGTTGCTGCCATTTGATTTTTAAGTCACCTAAGCACCAACAGATAAGAGAATACCAGAAGCAGTGGGTGGTTTTTTTTCTTTTGAGCTTCCTCTTTGACAACCTGTGACACAAGATGGACTGTACCCTCTCATGTTCTGTGCTCTGTTTCAGCATTTCAGGTTTTGCCTTTTTCGGCTCTCTGAAACAGGCTTTGCTGACACTTTGGACCCATACGTGCTGCCTATCAGCAGCTTCAAAGCCTTTGCAAGCCTCATACCTAAGTAATGATGGCATTGCTAAGTAACTTTGAAAGGTAGAAGTGAAACACATGTAGTACATTAGGAAATATCAGTGCTGTTTCAGATATAATTCATGGTGGAGAATTAAGGAAGTAGCTCAGAGCTGACACTTTTTCAGGATCATCCCCAGGAGCTGGTGGATGGTCTGTTAGTCAGGTGTATGAAGGCAGGATAGGCAGTGCTTTCAGTTAGTGTGATGGATAGTAGCTGGTTATCACACAGTATATAGGATTCACAGGTTTGATTCCTTATTCGACAGTCTTGCATAATAATTTTTTAATTTTTAAGCCTTGTTAATGACCATGTTAACTGTATGGTGGAATAATACAGCATTGGTATGGTGTGCTGCTACTGATCTCTATGTCTGGGGATAGATGTTTCAGAGAGAATTTTCAAATTAGCAACACTGATAATCTTAAACTGAAAATGTGACTCTAGTGAGAGTTTTTTGTTTGAAGTGATGCAGTGAGCACACTGAAATATCTCTTGCTGATTTGGATAGATGTCTCCCCGTGAGCGCAATTTTTTCATAGGTGTTAAATAAAAATTTAAAGATAATGTACATAGAACTCAATCATAAAAGCAGAATTCTATAATGTTTAATTTATGTGTGTGCTTTTCTGTTTTCTTTTCTTCCAGATTAATGATGAAAAATATTTGTCCAATAAGAAGTTTCCTTATTTAGAATATAAATGAAAATAACTGTAATGTGTGGCTTGTTGGAAGGGGGAAATTATTGGCATTTAAAAAATGTAACTACAGACTGCATGTACATAATTATGAAACACTAATTACTTAAAGGTCACAGAAAGAGTTTTCAGTTTTTTTAATATCCCATGGTTTCCTTTTTATAAAGCACAGTAATTAAATTCCCTATCAACTATTTTCATGAGGTGTCATTTTACTGCATTATTCTCAATAGAAATACGTTGAATTTATGCTGGTATAGGACTGCTTATTCTGCTATTTGCTTTTTTTGCTGATTGACACATGTCTGGAAGACACCTTAAGAAACAATATAATTAGTCTATTTGCATTGCCTGGAATTAGGTGACCTTTGGTTTTGGCAGTAATTAGACTATCCCTGCTGTACGCTGTTACTTGGTGGTAGTCACTAACCAGGCAGAAAAGGAGTCCAAGCAGCTCATTTAGCAAGCTACAAAAGCTTTTCAAATGTCATTAAAATGAACAGGAAATTATAATCAGTAGTATGGTCTCATTTTATGGATGTGGCCCACAGATAAAACGTGGCTAGAACAGTTATTTATTAAGCCAAAAACCCCCTTAAAATAAAGGAGTTTTCTCCAGTGCCCCAGCACCTGAAAGCATGTGTGTGAGTGTTTTCTTCTCAGGATATGTGTATGTATGTGTACATCATAACTGGTTCTTCAAGACTACTGAAAGATGTACATAGCTGTATATTTTATTTGTATAATCCAAAGCCACATCTCTTATATCGATCTCTTACATAATGATTCAATTAATTTTTTTTTGTTTTTTCATAAAAAATATTAAAAGACAATGTGGTAATTTTTTTACGCTATTTACAGAGACTAGAAAAATCTCTGAAAACAAATCCCCAGATACTTGCATACTTGATCATACATGGATGAGATCCTCCTGCATGAATCCAGCCCTGCAATAAGATAAATCTGGGTTGCCATTACAACAAATTGAAGGTTCATGCTTTCATTTCTAGCAGCTAATTGAGGCACCCAAGTTGATAGACTGGATTAAATAGACTCCTAGATTAGGTCTTGCTTCTGTGCTTTAAGCTGCATGGTAGAATGAATCAAAATTGTATGGTACCTGTAGTAAATGGCTCATCAGAACTGAACTTTACAAAATACCGGGACTGTGTTGAGGATTTACCAGTAAGCAATGACTGCATTGCATAACCAAGTTAAGATAATTGAATCTATGCATTTTTTAATTGGCTTGTAGTGCTGTAGCTCTAGAAGACAAATGAGGTATATTCACAGGACAGTATTAAAAACCAGAAATGATCACATTCAACTAACTCTGTGATATACTCTCATTTTGTTAATTGCAGTGGCAGTGGGTTAAAAGTCCCTTCCATTCATGAATGCTGAATGTGGGCCTGAAAGGGTTAAAAATGGAAGACTAGCCAAGAGAAAGAGTTGTTTTTAGACTTTTTTTTGGCTCAAGATGATCTTGCATCTGGGGGATGCTAAGAATATTCAGTCTGGAAAATGTTATATTGTTGTCTGTCTTTCCTGGGAAGTGGAATTTTTGCAGAAGATAACAGAACACTGTAGAAGACCTAAAAAGCATTCCTCACAGGTCTAGGCCTGTGAAGTAAAGTGGGGAGGGAGATAATAAGCTTGGAGATTGTAAAACACAGCCTGATGAAGAATTGTACCTGTTCCAGAACTTTTTGGTATGTGAGCCAGGAATGGTGGTGTGCTTTTTGCCCCTGCTAAAATGGAATAAGCTTCAGCTGGTGATTGTGGCCATCTTGGTGTTACCTGCGTATATTTGGTTCACACAATGAATATCAACAAAGTGTTTGTGGTTTTTTTTTTCCCAGAAGATTGTTGGAATCATTTGAAGGAAGGTTAAAAACACCAATACTTAATATTTTTGTGAGATTAGTATAAATAAGTATTATCTATGTTTATATACACGTCAGAAGAGTTATTCTCTTAGCTGAGTGCATTGTGTGTGTACTATAGCTCTGTGTGCAATTTTATGTCTCTAGTTTCATAAATAAGCATCAGATGTTAAGGATTTAATTTTAATTCAACTTAATGTTAACATAATGTAGAATTAAATGCATTTGAATTAAGTGATTTTTAATCTGAAGCAGCAGATACGCTTTCACTGCTGACACTACTGCTTCCAGTCCTCAGCCAGATTGTGGTTTGGAAAGGTCAGAGAGATGAATTTTCTTCTTAGGAAAAAGATTTATTCTAGCTTATTTAAAACACTCAAGTCCCATATCTTAGAATACTCATCTTTCTGTGGCCAAAGGAAATAAAGCAGATTTACTATACTGTACAGATGCCTGTTTCTCTCTGTAACTATTTGTGCCTCTGAAAAAGTTAAGGGTAAGTTATCCAGGATGTCTAATTTCAACTTAAGCATCTGATTCTAAACTTCAAGACTGAAATACATTGATCACACCATTCTCTAAACTTTAACAGCTGTGTCTGAGTATCATCCAAGAGCTCAGCTGAAAGAAAAGCTAGCTTCAGCTCCTCACATTGCAGTTCTGTATATTCAAACCCCACCACCACGTTCTCTGAAAGAAGGCCAGAGACTGAGGTTACCGTGCCACCCTATTTTCCAGTTGTTTGGTCCTTTTTCTTCTGTTTTTTAATCTAGAAGCCACATTATTAGAGGTCCATGTACAGGTGTTCCTCACTTACTTGCTGAAAGACTTGAAACTATACAGTGTCACAGCTAAGACTTCTGACTGCTCAGAGGACCTTAATTCAATTTTGACAGTAACTGCAGACAGGTGGTCACAAAAAATGCATTAACTAATTTGGAACATTTAGGACTTGCTATTAAAAACAGAAGATTGACAACTTGCAAACATTTTTTTCCTCAGGATTGAAAAAAAAAATTTTTATTGACATTCAACAGTCTTCTGAAACACTGGATCAGTGAAGTGCCAAGCTTATAAATGGAACATTCAATACAAAACATTTATTTTCACCTTTTTTGTTTTTTTAAATCTGTATTAGTAAATTTGATTTTTTTAAAAAATACTGATCACAGAAAATATTGTTATCTATAAAATTACATCATGTGGATGCACACCAAGTGCACTTTTGGCAGAGAGCTAGACTTTAATAGATTCAACTGTCTGAAAAATCAGACAGTTTATAATTGTCTGATGAAGCAGAAAGATATAGGCACGTTGATAGGCTTCTTACCCTGACCCATTTTATATATATTTGTATCTAAATGCAATCACATCATAAACTTCTTTCTTATTAATTTTTGACAATGTATATCAGTTACATTGAACTAGGTTTGCTCAATGAGCTAGGATTGCATCCTTAGTTTTAGTAACTATTTTTCTCTGAGTTTCACATTGTTTCGCTGCCAGGGTGAAATATATGAAATTTTGCTGCTCATTTCAAATGTAAGAATGAAAAGCAGCTTCTCTACAATGTGACTCATCCCTGAGACAGTGATACTTGGTTATAGTAGTTTATTAATTGCTCAAAATATTATTCGATCTCTATAGTGAATCAAGAAATCTGAAATTCTTAAACAATTCATGTGTGTGCTTTGAATTCTCTCCGGCCAGACTTGGACAAACAGCCACTACTTGGCTGAAAGAAAAGGAAAGCAAAAGAAACACAGATTTTTTTTCATCATTTTACTTCATAAATTGCCAAACATATTGATGATTATGTTTCATTTTGATAGTGGGAAATTATATAATGCAGAAGCAAGGGGCTGGAAGTAATGTTTTAGAGTAATTGAGTGTCATGAAAAGATTTTTGTGTTTGTCATTTCAAGTTTACTGAATCCCTTATTTTTTTAATTGATGGGTGAAGGTAGTAGGGATTATTTTCTTGCTAAAAATGTTGAAAAAAGTGATTCACAGTTGCTTTTGCTTTAACAGTTTTAAAAAGACAATAAATTTCTTCCAATGCTCTTTTAAAATGTAGTTTCTAAAGTAGAAATGGAAAGTGTAAAGGAAAGGCTTTGTATTATGCCATGAATTTTCTAGTTCTCTACAAACACCCACAGTTGCATTTGTGAGAATATCTTTAGCTCAGAAGTCTGTAAAATTAGAAATTTAAGAAAAAACAAAAACATTTACTGACCCTTAGCTACAAAGATATCTAAATCTATTAAATTTTATACTAGCTCTGGAACTACAGAGAAGGGGATTAAACCTAGAGTTTGGCTCAGGATTAGATTTTAAAATTATTTACTAGTATTATTGCAAACTTGTTGCAACTACCTCACCCCAAAACAAGAAGTCAGTATCAAACATTTTGTTATCCACGGGTTTTAGTTTCTATATTTCTTACAATAATAAGGATGGAATTTACAGCAGCTAAAACATGGATGCATGCAAGGTATCCATTCTATTTTATAAATAAATATTGTAATTGAAGTACATATTAACTTGGAGAATTTATAGTGAAAAGTCCCAAAGTTTTCATTACTCTTTTGACGTGAAATAATTTTAAATACAGAAAGGAAATGGGTCTAAAGTATTTCATCTTCAACCATTTCCTCTTCTGTATTTCTCATGCTACCAAGTAAGATACAGAATAATCTGAAGTTCTCTGAAAGTTATTAAAACAAAGTGTCATCGACTGCCTAAGATGTTAAAATAGAAAGTTGTCACTGACATTTTACCTATGCAAAGAGAAAGTTCTAATCTCAGGATGTGGAGATAAAAAAATGACAGTTAAATGGCAAATAGAGGTACAGTATGAAGGTGTCACTTCTCTTTTGCATCTCTAGCTCCTTTCCTTCTAAGCCTTATTCAAATTTATTGCTGATTCTTTTCAAGGCTGTAAAATCTTGGAGTGTAACACAACCCCACATAATGTTTCTCTCAACTTTTATAGCAGAGGTATGATTTACTATTGCAGTAAAACTCTGCTATCAAGTATTTTCAAACTCCTTTTATCTCTTCTGTTGATGAATAAAATGTAAAATGAGATTCTCATATGAATATATAATTGAAGACAGAGTTACTTACCACAAACTACTTTGGGAAGCAAAATAGATTTAGAAGTGTTAGTTTAACGCTGACACAAAAATGTTTCATGATGTGTGATTCTTATCTTTGATATCCTGGAGCTTCAGCATTTAAGTACACTGTTAAATTAAAAAAAAAAAAAACAACCTAGAAAACTTTGACCCTGTGATTGTAGGGACACACAGTAATTTCTGTGTTTGATTTCTGTCTCAAACAATTGGATAATTACTCATCTTTTCATAGTTGAGTTGAAATCTAATCCTAAAGCAATATTGTCCTAGCTTTTTCTATATATTCCAGTTATGCTTCACTTTTTTATCCAGAGTTACAGTCCTAAATTAAGGAATTCAGAATTATTTGCAAAGAAAAATATATAAACCATTCTATTCATACAAAAATTATCGTGCACCAACAAAGTAGATTTTACACCTGCTGACTTTCCCCTTCATTCATTACCCATTATTTTTGCAATACTTTTCTCAGCAATGTTGCACAATGATACAAATAGCAAATAGCAGGTTAAAATTAAGAAAGAAAGGGAAGAACAAAAAATCAAAGAAACAATGCTGTGTATTTCCTGCAGATGTATGTGAGTGCTTTGAATGCCACATTTTAGAAGCTTTGGCATCCATATGGTAAACATGCTACCCCCTGTGGCTTAGAAGAAAGTTTGGTTGATTCTGTGTTTTTTTGCACAGGTGTGTGTGGTGGAGTTGCAATTTAGCATAAAAGAACAGCTTGTAGTCCAAAATGTGTGGCATGCAGGAACTGTGAGATGCTCAGTGTGGACATAGAGATGGGAGTATGTTCTGACTCCCGTGTGCAAGGATTTCTGCATGGAGCTAACCTAGGCATGAATGGAGATGGTACATACCCTGCTGAGTTGGCTTTTGTGCTTTTATTGCAGTGCTCGTACCAGACTTACTGTGTCTCTGCTGGTTTCTCTTCTCAGATGAACAGTGGGAGCTGCACTTACTATTTGTTACCAATTCTTTTTCCTGTTTGCTGCCCTGTCAGATTTACTTGAAAGAAATTTTGGAGCAGTGGAAAAAATGTTACAAGGAGACTGCCATTTATAAGAAGCCTTTTTATTACAGTTTTTGAAGGCTCTTTTTTTTTTTTCCCATGAATGATCTCAAGCTTTTGAAACGTCTTTTCCTTCTGAATTGAAGCTAAATCTGAAAATTCATATGAAGGGATTTAAAAAAAATAATTTCAGTTTAATCACTTTTATTTAAATTCTGTTTTGCACTGTAATACACAGAATAATATAAATAGAAAATGAACAGGATGATAGTTCATGTCTGCCTGTGACAGCATGGTTTGGGATTTGCTAACCTAGTAGATCTCTTTCAATTCTGTGAATAGTAATTTCAGAAGAAAGGATTAAAGACAGTCATCATCATCAGCTTTTTGCTTCTTTGAAACAAAATTTCAGCAAAATTACTACACTCTGTGGGCTTTTTTACTGTTCCAGTAGAAAATATGTGTAATATACATTTTTAAAAGCTACTTGTAGAAGTAGACTGCCATTTTGTAGCAAAGGTGTATGCAGAGCAGCACTTGAGTTTGTGCCAGCTTTTTTCTTCAGCATGGGTTGCTAGAAGGTGGAATTGTGCTGGTAACCTTGAATTGCTCTTATAAATCAGTAATCCAATAACAATCTCCTACCTGCGCTTTCCTTCCCCTTCGTATGGGGTTTTTAGAGTGAATGAATGAAACACCTCATCTTTTAGTGAACTGCATAATTTGCAGACAGGAAAGGTAGGGTGCAGACCAGAGGACTGTGCCCTTACTGCCTTGTAGCCAGAGGATTTGCATTAAGAAACAGAATAGCAAACAGGAATCCTATACTGAAGGACTGTTCTACTCAGACTTTCCCTAGCTAAGCATTCCTTACCAAAAGACAAGAGGCTTATATAAGTACTTAATAACTCTATCTCAGGAACATTGTAATAACAAGGTTTGAGAAAGGAGATTTTAATTACAACTATTTGAGAAATTAGAACCTGTGGCAAAGAAAGGGGAAGAGGCTTATCTGAAGTCAGAAAGAACAGCAGGGTATTAAATTCATGTTTCATGATTTTAGTCCCTACAGTAAATGCCTTAACACCGGAGGTGTGTTTAAATCACTTATCTCACTTAATCAATTGTCCTCCATTGCAGAGGAGTTGGGATTAGTAGCATCTGTTTTTCTCATTTTCTGTCTGCCTTTGGCAAAAAGCTTAGTCTTCTGAGAACCAAAGTGCTAACTAAAGTCTTTGGGCTTAATTTAAGAGCTTGTGGTTGAAGCTTAATGGTTTATGATATATGGGAGGTCAGAGCAGATGATCTAATAGACCCCTCTCACCTTAAACCATATGAAACTACATAGACTTCTGAAATATGATAAAACTAGAGCCAGTGTCACAGATCACAGTGGTAAATGCTGAACAAAACCTTCTTCTTGGCTGCAGCCTGAGAGCAGGACTGACTATGAACATCCCAGTGCTATGAAGAGATTCAGCCTCCCCTTGCATGCAAGAGAAGAGCAGCAGTGTGGGAATTTAAAATAGCTGCACCTCGTTTTATAGCTGGCATATTTTGTAAAAAAGATTTGTTGGGAAGTAAGCTCACACTTTAAGAAGTATGTTAAATGCTTAGTATTTCATCAATGGGGTTCATCTAAATGAAAAGCTCACAGTTTCTTATCAAAGGAACAAAAACTGTTATATACAGAGGACATTGATTCTTTTTCAGATTCTTCTGGCTTTGGTTTAGTTAAGATTCTCTTGAAAAAAATCAGTTTGAAGGAAGGAACTGAGTTCATTATGGCCACCTGAGCTGAGAAATTTCTGTAAAACCCAATATATGTGGGTTTCTAAAAGGGTCTGAATCCATTTTGATATTATCGTGTGTCCTGTATGTACCAGTGAAAAATGCTGCTTGAGAAAATGGTTGTATATCCTTGATTATGGGTGTGTTTCAGTCACAGCAGGCTGGCAGTTCAGGCTCCACTGAAAAACTACTGCAGAATAGGAGCTAATTAGAGCATGCATTAGATGTGGAGTAGTTTTTGTGTAGAAATAAACCTGCTTTTTGTATGCATATTCCAGAAAGTAAAAGCTGCCACTTTCAGGCAAAATAAAGATAACTGACAGCCATATCTAGCTCCTGAAATATGTGCAGAGGCAACAGCATTGCATTTCACTTCAGCTGTTGTCATCCTTTCCCCCTGTCCTCTCCTTCACTGATCAGCATGACTGCTCTTGCTATAGCTTGGAAGATTTACTCAGCAAGTAGGTCTTGTGATGTAGGACTCTGCACTGCTAGCTCTGCTGCCCTTGTGAAGTGATAAGGGCCTAATACCTTATAAAGATCAAGAGACAGGCATTTAGAGAAGAGGAGTTTTGTGCGTAAGATTTATTCTTTTCTTTTCTTTTTTCTCTTTGAGCTCAGATTTTTAGCTATTGTCATTAAAACATGAAAACAAGTGGAGCAGGATCACATTTTACAAAGTGTGAGGAAGAGATGTTGCCGTAATCAAGGTATAAGATAAGAAGATGGATGGAGATTTCAGTAGTGTAGATATAGATGAGAAATGGCTTTCTTAATCTGTCAGACAGAAAGAATCCATCAAATTTAGGCAAAATCTGGATGTAAAGACCTAGAGAAAGGAATCTAGAAACATTACTTAAAACAGCACTATTTTATTGTCACAACAAAAATAAGAAAGCAATCAAAAACCAGCAAATGCACATTAATTTCCTTATAGGTCAGTTCCTACATACAAGCACAAATTCTGAATGCACAGAATTCCTCAGATGAAGACTATAACTTTCTAAAGAACCACATAATAAAAAATTAATTTTGTGCTAGCCAAAATAAAGTTGCTTAAAGCCAAAAATCCAATACACGCTTATATTAGCAAAGAGGTATGAATATCAGGTAAATACTAAAGGTAGATACCTAAACAGGGTGTCCAGAGAAAAGCAACAAATTTGGGGAAGGGTCTGAGGGAACAGGGGTTGTTTGGCCTGGAGAAAAGAAGGCTCAGGGGAGACCTTATTGCTCTATGACTACCTGAAAGGAGGTTGTAGTGAGGTGGGAGTTAGTCTTTCTCCCAAGTAACAAGTGACAGGAGGATGAAATGGCCTCAAGTGGCACCAGGGGACCTTTAGATTAGCTACTAGGAAAAATGCCTTTACTGGAACTCCCTGAATGGGCTGCCATGCAGTCACCATTCCTGGAGATGTTTAAAAGACATGCAGTTGTGGAACTTGGGGACATGGTTTAATGGTGGACTTGGCAGTGTTAGTCGATGACAAGTCAATGATCTTGAAGATCTTTTCCAGCTTAAATCATGCAGTGAATTTATTATTCCATCTTTCAGGTGATGCCTTAAGTTTTAGCTTTCATATTTTCCAGATTCTGTACTGCATATACTGTAGTATATAACTCTGAACTTCATGTAAAGTGTTATCAAGTTCTCCTCACAGTTCAGTTAGACAGAACAATCCTTTTCCAGCCTGGGAACCAAGGACACCGTTGCAGCTCCAGGCCCAAAAAGTGAATTGAGGAGAGCAATTTGGGAGGATGGGACTTCCACCTTGGGGGTAGCCTCAGCCAGGCTCTTTTACTGCCCAAGGTGTATCCTTTGAAGGTCTTTTTAATACATACCTACTTTAGTCCTTTAACACTATCTAACCTTTGTTCTAGGTAGCCTCTCAAGTCATCGCACCTTACCCTGAACACCCATATTGACTGAGAGATTGTAAATCTCTTAGCCTCAGAAAGAAACTAAAAATATAAAAGCAGCTTCATGGAATAAATTCACAACTGGTAAAACTGGGATTTTGATGGGATTTCAACTACATATGGTTGGCTGACAAAAATTTCTAGGGAATCACAGAATATTCTGAGTTGGAAGGGACCCACGAGGATCATTGAGTCCAATACAAGTAAATAGGCTATAAAGATTTGAACTCACAAACTTGATATTATTTACTGCATGTTCTGACCATCTGAGCAAATTCTGTAGTATGTTGCTCTTTATCTTATGATTTGTGCATAACCTGATCTTTAGAACATTGTTGTCCAGCTTCCTCCTTTCCAGATTTTGTATAGATGAGTACCTGTGTTGTTGTGATTTCCCGGTGACTCTGCAAGTCAGTTGAAATTTGGCTGGAAGTACTAATGAATTTTGGGTTGTATTAGAAATGGGTAATTGTAACAGTAACATGAAATTGGCCTGGATAGTACAAAAAAGCTATCTAAATAAACATATGGGTTTGTTACAAATATTCTATTAAAGGAATGACAATACAATGAAAGATGCTATGCTTGGTAGTCTTTGGGCTGGGATTTTTCTTGGGTGTTTTTTTTTTATGCTGGGTTTTGTTTTTTGTTTTTGGGGTTTTTTTTTAAAATGTTATTTTAGGGTTTTTTCCCTTCCTATTCAATTCATCACAATTTCTATTCGTGACTATCCAAAAGAGGAGGAAAAAAAATCTACATAAAATTGCACATGAAAATTGAAGGAGGCTAAACCACATTTTTACCTACACATTAAAGTATATGTTGACTTCTGTTATTATGTAAGTGCACCAGAGTGCAGATAGGGAAATATTATGCCTACATATAGAGAAATCTTATCCAGCTAAAGAGAATAAATATCATTGAAGGACACATTAAATCATCTTTTTGTTTTTAGCTTCACTAAATTTAAATCAGAAGATTTAAGGATTTAAATTTAAAAATGTCAGGCTAACTAAGGTAACTACACCCTCCCTAATCAAACACCATCAATACAATAAGTCATTCTTGCAGAGGTTACACTGCCTGGCACACTGCCTCTGAGTTCCTGGAAGAGTGATTTCCTTGTCAGCTTTTCTGGTGATGAGAGAGGGTGGGTTGGGTTTTTTTCAGTCTTTGTATTTAGCAGGTGTCAGGATACAAAAATAACTTCTCAGTTATGCAGTTGGGATTCACTTCTTATGTCAGCATTATGCCACTTAAGTGTGTCCTCACTGAGGAGATTTTGGGCTGTGTGTGACCTTTATATCCAATTCCACATTACACTGATAAGAATTAAACCTCACTGAGGTATTCTCTATGTTGTGATAGAAATGTCAGAATTTTCCTGAAGAATTTTCTGATTTTCCATTTACATTACAGCCTTTTGCCATTTTCTGCCAAGACAGCATATTATGTTCTGTTCTTATGATTGCTTGCTGCAAGGAAAGGGTTAAATCAATACAGAGATCATAATTTCAAGCCATAAAAGTAGAATCTGAATTGTGGAGTCTAGATTCTTTATGCACTAAAATGTGTATTTTGTGTAAACAGGGGGATATGGCAACCACAAGTTTTTTTGGTATAAATGTGTCTATATTGGCAACCACAGTCATAACTTAGTATTAGGCTTTAGCTGAAATAATGTGAGCTGGAAAGCTGAGCATTTTGAGGGGATGATGGCTTGGGCACATAAACTTTAACCTTCCCTCAGAGGAACACAATGAAAGACTTCATTGCATTTCTTTCTGGGTATGAATGGTTAATAAGAATCTTGTGTTGATAATAGAAGACAATCCAATTTTTATAAAGACTGTGTATTTTTTCAGTGCCTCCTATATTAATAATCAAGAGGTGGAAATGACAGGGGACAGATGAAGTCATTTGGAGTTATCCTGTTTCTTCCTTGCTGGGATGAGATAGGGGGTAGCAGAGAACAATTGCTCACCCTCCATGAAGGTCCTCTTGCACATGGATTGACTTAATTGACTTTCCTGCTTAATACTCCAGACGATGTAATGAGTTGATAGAACAGGTGGTATCACTTAACAGATGGATACCGCATGCTATCTGTCTTTAAAGAACTGAAGTGATGATTTTGATTTGCTTATCTAGTATCTTGCTGTAGCTGGGTTTTGAACGAGGTCTTCCTAATTATGAGTAATTTCACAGCTGAGTGACTTTATTCTATTAGTAAGAGTCACACTAGTCCTCTTCAGGCACATGTATATCTATTATTGCTAGCAAGTGTCCTTTCTTTCTTCCACCCCAATAGTTAAGGTTTTTCTTTCTAGCTGCTATTTGTTTCAGCACAGTACACATCAGAATAAAACAGCCCCAGTCTACTCTGTGTGTGAGGAGATGAACTGGAGAGTAGGAGCTCTCTCTGTGCATAGGTGAATTTCAACCTTAGATACAAGCAACATATTCTCAATGCTAAATGTTGGCAATTCAATGCCAATTGGTATCTTCACTTCCAGTCTAAATAGGGCATGGAATAGCAAATAGGCCACATAATTCAGCTGTCTGCTGTAAGACTAGAAGTTTGTGAAAGGTGGGTATGCAGTTACAGGTTATCATAAAAGTAAATTGCATTTACTGGTGGGTAAAAATGTTGTGAACTAATTTCACCACTCCGTTTCAGACCTTTTCATTTAAACTGGCAGAAGCAAATTATGGTGCTATAGCTCATTCATCCATGATTTCACGCTTCTGCACCCTAGGAAACAACAGGCAAATCTCAAAGGGTTTCTCCGTGGTAAAACATTTTTAATTAGTAAATAATTCTGAAACTGTGCATTCAAAGGAAATCCTCGCTAAGCAAGCCATATTGTCACTTCCAATGACAGCAATTCCAGATTTCTCAATGACTGTGAGCATTGGTTCACTTTTCACAGTGGCTTTTTTTCCAAAGAGAGGAGAGAATCAGTCCTGAACACAGTTGTTGTTTCTTGCCAGTTAGACTAGCATACAAATTGAGCCAAGTTTGCCTTTGTGGAAGTATTTCAGTCTGCAATCCATGAGACTTACAATTAGAAACTAGACAGTGAATGTTGAAAAGTATGAGGAAATACCAAACAAATATGCATTTATTTTAATGGATGTATGGTCAAAAACCACTATTTTCTGGTGGTGGCTTTAAAAGACAGATTGAAAAGCAGAAACATGACTGTCTTCGTAATGTCATTTTGTTTTAATTCATAACAAGTAGAAACAATCAGACCTCCTAGGCTAGGATCAAGAGAATATAAATAAAATAAAAATGAAATAAACCTGAACCATAGTTCCAGAAGATTAAAAAAAAAAACAAAACTTGGCAAAGAGGAATGAAAAAAAAAAAGTTCTAGGGAAAACCTAGAGTTTGTTTTCAGTTACTTTGATGTTCTTCCCCCAAGCAGGGCTGTCTTAGCAAGGCATCCTCTCTCCCTACCTGTTTGCAAGTTGCCATAGTATATCCACTAAGAACAAATTATATTTAATCATTATTTTGAAGTTTCAGAATCAGCCTCCCTGTATGTAGGAATTGCAATACAAGTATTTAATTACATAATCGTATATCAGTAATTATATCCAAAGAATCTTGATCCTATTCAGTGTACAAAATCTTCAGTCCAAGTTAATGAGCTAAATTCAATATTTGCCTTCCTTCTTGTTCACTATCTGTTGATGTTATTTGTTGCAGTGTTCATATCCTGTTTTGAAGAGAGACCTATTAGTTTTCTCACGGAACTTGCTATGACATTCATCACTACTTTTTCTGAATGCTTTGCAAATATTAACACACTATTGCTGCACTCCAGTGAAGAAGCATAAGGATGTTAGTACCCTTTGTGGTTTTGAAGTGGCACATAAACCACTGTTGTGTGCATGATCTCAAATCTCAGACTCTAAATTAACCATTCAGGAAATACAGAGCAGAAACTAAAGGAGAAATTACATGGCTTCAATAACATTTCATCTTCCTTAGACGAGGTCAGGCAGACATAGGTTTTAGTCAATGTAAAGTAAATGGCTTTGACAGAAAGGAATTCATCCCACCTTAAGGATGATGTGTTTAACATGACATCCTTGGCATATGCCCATTTCTCTCCACTGGCTTGAAAAGTAATCTATTTTTTTTTTCACCCTAATTGGTCATTTATAGAAAATGCAAAAACTTCCTCAGTACAAATACATTCTGTATAGTGAAAGTAGGGATAAAATCTCATCGAGTGGGATTCATCATGTATCTTTTCCAGGAACATTATGAAACCGTTAACCGATACCTTTGAATACCTAGATTTGGAACAAATGATCCATTCCTGATCACTAGAATACTATTTGCTACTGAAGTTTTCCTTATTCCCAGGAGAATTCTGTTCTATTGCCCTTGAATCAAAGAGTATTTTCACTTAGACATTTTCTTAGTGGATTTCTCTTTGTCTTTTCCACCCATTTCCTAGTCCAAACTGCTCAGGCCAGCTAGAGGTTTTATTCCAATTCTTTGTAACATTTGCTTCCTTTCACCACCTTCCTCTTTCTCCATTGTCAAGTAAGAATCAATATCTATCCTTACTTTGTCCTTGGCTTGTCATACCCACTTGGTGTTACCCACTACCTTTGTGTGGCCTTTCATTTCATTCTTCTTTTCTAACTACAAGGTTTTAACTACTTCCCTGACTTCAGTTCTCCTCTTTTTATCCAGTTTCAGTCCTCGCTCTGTCATGTTTTTTTTTTAAAGACTCAGCCTCGTTTCCACTGCCTTGGTCAGTGCGCATACCTTCCTTTTCAGTGATCTAGCTCAAGTCCCCTTGGTGACCTAAATTTGCCTCTTACATCTGGCTCCAATATACAAAAGAAAGTGTTGCTTTCCCATAAATGACTGTATTCTTGAACAATGCAATGCATTAAAAATGACATTCAGATTTGCTTTCCTGGATTTTAGTTGTTAAAAGAGAAATCAATAAATAAATTATAAGTAAAAAAAAACAAGACAAACAAAACCAAACCAAGAAACTGAAGCACCACATTTAAAGACATTACAAAATCTGGCTGAAAACATATCTGCTTTGCTAACTCCTCTCCCCCAAATCACATGTTCAGCAATTGATAGGAATGAAGCTGTTCTATAGTGTTTACTTTCTTCAGGCTTTCAGAGTCTAAACTGCTGCAGAGCAAAATTAACCTCCTTCTCGTCAGTCTCCTGCTGCTCAGAGAGTTTTGAATAGCAGCAGGAAAATATGAAGAAAGGCTCTTGTCAGTTTTAACTCTGCTGTAGCCTGTCAAATCTTTGGGTTACAGCAGTGGCACTCCAGCTGTCTGTCTGCTGATTTAGAAAGCAAGCACCACATTGCCTTCATTGAGTTTACAGTTTCGAGACCATTTTTTCATAATTTTTGAAAGACTTTAGATTCTGCAGAAGCTGATAAGAACTTGGAAAGAATGAATGTATTCACTTATAACTCAGAGCAAATTTCAAGGTTGACGTTAATTTTGTTCACCCATGTAAGTGAACTGGAATTTAAGTATTACATTGCATTTTGATATCCTGATATTTCTTTATGATGAATATCTCACAGAGTATAATGAAATTAACCCAAATACTAGAAACATCATAAGAAAGTGATCCTGCTGAGTGTTCAACTGAATGAACACAGATAGGCAAATGGGCTCTTTTAACATTTGAGTGTGTCTCAGAGGAATTATGAGGGCAAGTACTGACATGTAAGAATCTGAAGCACCAGCCACCTTACAAACATTTTTCTTCAAAGCTTTTAAAAATATTTATTTTTTTCTGCCTATACACAATTATGGTTTGTGTTATTGATATCACTTGGGGGATCATATACTAATGATGCTTCATGTGAATATCAGATAGAATCCTCATCTTGAAATCTGTAGTTTCTTGTTACTTCAGAACAAAAAAGCAAGTGAAAGATCTTTATCCTGTCCTGCTTCATGAATGTATTGCAGCTCCTGTAGTGTTCTCCTTCAGAGTCAGAATGCTATGCTGAATGTAGGCAACATTAGAAAATACCAACTAGTTCCCTAACCCCCACATGTAGCCTTTACATTAAAACATTTTAGGAATAAGCTGTATTGGAATTGCTTTGTCCAAGTCCTTTAAAGACAACAATTGTGAAAAAATCAAGCTGCCCTCTCTCTCCTTGGCCTGGAAAGACCTGAGTGTTCTAGCTGTCTCTGCAGCCAACTCCACTGGAATTTGAAGAATTACTTCAAAGTTTGATTGTTGGTATCCCAAACCCTGTTAAATTCTGGACAATGCTTCGGGAATTAGTTTCAGAGCAATATTTAGGGTCTAAAGGAACATGTCTCTTTAATATGGCAAAAGCTGTCTCAGCAGTGTTATTAAGGCACTGAGGGAATTTTCAAATGCTGGCATCTTTGTTCTTCCTCCTCCTGGCATATATCCTGAATTGCTCCTAGATCAGAGAGATTTGAAAGTCCCTTATGATTAAGGGTCTCTTTGTGAGAGTGTGTGAGTGGCCCTCTGCCAGACCACTGCTTTTCATTTCTCTGAAACCTTCACCTGCAGATGACAGACAGTGGAATGACTGAGTGATATCTGTTAGAAGAAAGTGAAAGAGAGAAAACTGTCATTGGAGTGTTGGCAGATTCACAAATATGTGACTATTCTTCCATGCTTATTACAAGGTGAGATAGTGGCCATTGAACTGGGTGTTTCTTTGCAAAACCGTGGCCATTTAGGCATGAGACAAGAGAAAAATTTTCAAGCATCTCTTGTTATTTACCTTAGTTAGAAGCTGTCCTTGCTATTTTGCTTTGCTGATGCCTAAGCTGCTGCAACTTGCTGATTTCAAGTGTTGGTAAACAATTTGAGAAGAAATGATGCTTTTGATTTAAGCAAATAGGGAATAATTAAAGCTTTTGATATCCTACTGCATCTGTACTCAACCAGCTCTAAAAAAAATTGAAGTGACGCTCCTGGATCCATGCAGTTTGATGTGGGTGTCCGTATATTGTGAGGCTCTAAGTCAGTTAATGCATCTTGCACTTGGTGGGATTTACTAAACAGAAAAAAAATATAAATAAATAAATTAAAAAAATCAAAAACCAAAACTAGACCTCCCAACACCAAGGTCTTAGAATAATGCTTAGATACCCTTATTTTAATATAACATGTTAATCTGGTTCTAAGTCATTATTGCCTGCTTTGTCTCAGAAAGAGTGAAGCCTAGAAGATAGCAGAGTAATTATTCTTCACCAAAGTATGCCTAAAAGATAGAAAACCTATTTCTGGAATTTACAGGGAAATTGTTACTAGGCAGAAGGATTAGGATTTCGCAAAATATTTATTAGAAAGTTCTAGATTTCAGCTCAATCCAAGTTTTTGACAGTCTCTTAGAAAATGTTATTTATAGCAGATTTTCAGAGTTTTCTTTGAAATAGAGCTTCCAAACCTCTTGCACTACCTATTAGCTATGTTGATTTGCGTTTTTTTCCTAAGATGGGTGGTGTTTACTGGTTTATAAGGAAGATTTTTTTTCCTGATTTCATTAATAAGGGCCAGAATCTTACCATTATTATTGTTTTCTATTTCTAATCTAGATGTTTTAGGGAGTTTGGTCAAAATCCTTACGCAGAACTGTTATGTAGGTTATATAAACTGTATATTTCATATAGAAGGGTGCCAAAATCATTAAAATTAGGTGCAAATGTGATTCAGTTAAGAATATTGATGAAAAAAACCCCAAACCACCAACCTTGAAGATAATATGCAAACATATATACCTAAATAAATTTTTCTTGAGGGCAATCCTGAAATGAGTTTAGTGTTTCTAAACTAGGAGTAGTATTGTATATTAACTGAGGGGTATTTTCAATTGAAAAGGGATGCCAGAATTCAATTTTCATATAGATTATATTCTTGCACTTGCCTCTGATATAATTGTAATTCTACAGATATGTGTAGTTGTAGCTATAGTCTTCATCAACACATGTTATTTATAAGTACATCCAGTGCTATGCTGTGTAAGCACTTTTAGGTTCAGGACTCTTTTAATCATGGCGGATAGACTTATCAGATAAAGGAAAAAAACCGTATATTTTTAACAAGTAAAAACACATTCACTCGTTTTTCCAAAACAAGGCAAAAATGCTGAGAATCTAAGTGTCCTAATTGCAATTCCAGAAACTTCTCATGGTATTTCTTATTTATTACATGTAGCAAAATGCATGTGAAAATTTTAACTCCCCAGTCTAATTAATTCTGCTCACTAATATTCCGACTGGCAAGTTTTCTCTAGGCTGGGCTTTTGTGGTTCTGCTGTTCATATTTCTTAATTATTTTGCTAAAAAAATTCTCTCTATGCTCATTTGCCTCATTTAATTTCACTCAGTTATGACTGGATCCCAAGCAAAGGTCTTTAAAGAAGAATTTTCCACTAGTTTTTGCTTCTTTTGACCTCTAGAGCTTTCATTGGTGTATCCAGCATGTCTGCTTTTTTGGCACACCTGCTTTTGCTGCCTAGATTGTGTTAGTTTTTCCCTCAAAATCAATCGTGAGCAGCTTGCAACCAGATGCCTGATTAAAAAGTTAGCAGACCTTGAGTGCAATTACTTCAGCTCTATGGCATTCACGCATTAAACCCAGTGTTAATTGTTTCCCATTTTTGTAACGATCCTTATAATAGGATAAACCAGAAGAGATCATTTCTTGAAGTTAAAACAGCAGAAAATAAAGACATTTACTCTGATTAATCATCTCAATATGAAATTAAAAACAATCAGGAGTAAACATAGAGGGTCTTTGTGCTAGATACCAGTGAAAATTATTCTTGGTGCTCTCTGAAGTATTTATTTGGGAGACTGGCACAGTGCGCATATGCATTGTATTAATGTTTAGACAGAAACTAGGATTGAGTAAAGCAGTTTTTGAATTGCTGCTTTGAAGGATTGTCACACCATTATTTATACAAGCACTATTTGGATATTATCATAGATATCCATATCCTGTAGTGTGTAGATTTACTCATACTTTCACAGAAATAAATAGTTCTGTGGTTTCACTTGGATTACTCTTGTATGTTATTCTTTCTATTTAGTTAATGACCTTTGTATATTTGAAAAAATATTAATTTAAAATGTCTTTTAGCAAAAAGGAAATATTATTGCAATAGCAATAAAGGAAAACGGAATGAGTGAGCTCAGTAGATGCTCACATACTAATGACGTAATCTAAGATTAAAACAAGTCCTGCAATAATTCCAAAACTTGTATTTATGTATTTTCACAACCATTTGATAGAAGTGTTTACGCAGAATACCATAGTGTCATAGAACTGTAGGATAGTTTGGGTTGGAAGTGACCTTAGAGATCAACTAGTTTCAATACCCTCAGCTAGGGCAGGGACATCTTCCACCTTGATAAGGCTTTTCAAAGCACCGTCCAACATGTCCTTGAACAATTCCAGGGATAGGGCATCCACAACTTCTCTGGGCAAACTGTTGCAGTGCCTAAACACCCTCAGAGTAAAGAATTCCTTCCTTGTATCTAATCTTAGTTTTCCCTTTTGAGTTTAAAGCCATCCCCCCCGTCCTATCACTACATGTCCTTATAAAAGTCCATCTCAGCTCTCTTGTAAACCCAGTTTTGGTATTGGAAGGTGATACAAGGTCACCCTGAAGCCTTCTCTTCTCCAGACTGAACAGCCCAACTTTCTCAGCCTGACTTCATAGGAGATGTGTCCCAATCATCCATCTCTGTGGCTCGCTTGTGGACTCACTCCAGCATATCTATGGAGTGTCCACAGTGCTGACAAAGATGTTAAACAACACCAGCCACAAAAGGGACCCCTGAGCAATGTCTGTTGACACTGGTCTCCACTTGGACATCAAGCTGTTGACTGCAATTATTTGAGTGCAGCCAAATTCCTTATCCACTGTAGTCCATCTGTCAAATCCCTATCTCTCCAGTTGAGAGACCAGGATGTTATGTAGGGTAGGGTCAAATGCTTTGCACAAGTCCGGGTGCTCTTCCCTTATCCACAAACACTGTAATCACATTGTAGAAAGCCAACAAGTTTTGCAGGCATGATTTGCCCTTAGTGAAGCCATGTTGTCCATGATCAATTGCCTCCTTCTTTTCCATGTGCCTTAGTATAATATCCTGTAGGATATGCTCCATGGTCTTTTCAGGCTACGAGGTGAGACTGACTGGCCTGTAGTTCACCAGGTCTTCATTATTTCCCACTTGTAAAAGCTGAGCTTATGTTTCCCCTTTTCCAGCCAGTGGGTACAAACTTCATTAGACTCCCATGACTTCTAAAATTTGATGGATAGTGGCTCAGCCACTTCACTTGCTAGTTGTCGCAGGACCCACAGATACATCTCATCATGTTCCAAGGATTTGAGTACCTTCAGATTCCTTAGATGGTCTTGAATCTGATAATTTCCTACTGTAGGCAGTTTTTCATTCTCAGTCCCTCCCTTTGTCTTCTGCTGGAGAAGACCATGACAAGAAAGTTGTTATATACCTTAGACTTCTCTGTATCGAACGTAATCAAGTCTCCCATTTTCTTCTGCAGAGGGCTGAGTTTCAATCCTCTTCCTTTCATCTCTACTATACAGAAATAAGTTTTTCTTGTCACCTATGATCCCTGGGCAAATTTAATTCTATCACATATATCCTGATCTTGCCATCACTTAATAAGGATCTTTATATATATATATATATATATATATATATATATATATATATATATATTTAAAGGTAGTTGACAATTGGATTTTACAAGGAAGTGTCAGGGGGGATGGGAACAGGGGGGAATGAGGAAGAATAAATATAATTTTTATTTGTTGCTGTTTTAAAAATCAAAGCATGAAAATGAATATCTTAAAGTAAAATTCCTACTTATAGAACTGCAATTAAAAGATTAAAGAAAATAACAATACATTATGCACATAGCAAAAGAGGCAGAGGAAGATCTACTGCTTTTCTCTTTCTCTCTTTATTTTTTTTTTTAAGAAGGAAAGTATATCCCCAGAAACAACTAGAAAACATAATAATTTAGATCCATCAAGCAGGACACTTCACTAACCACAGTGATCATGTAGAGTTGTTACTGCTACCTATGTTATTTCCCCATGGCTCTCTTGTTGTCTTTACTTCATCCAGTCTTCAATCAGATTGTAAATTTTGTAAGGGAAGAGCATTCTTTCCTATGTTATTTGAGTTTTTCCTCTCACAATGCTACTCTTCTGTTCCCTCTTCCATCCTTCCCTTCTCAGTGTTAAGCCTTTAATAATCAAGTGAAGTGAAATTATAACCATATTTCTTCTACTTCAAATTATAAAACAATAAAGTATTTATTCTCTGTGTAGCATTTGCCATCTGAGCATCTTAAATAAATTTGCAAATATCATGTAAGCTTTCAAAAAACATCACACCTCGCTGGAAAAAAAAAAAGGGCAATGATCTTTCCCACTTACCAGTAAGCACAAATGTTAAGTGTTTCACATCACTGGCAGCTGATAGCAGCTGGCCAGCATCAGGAGGTTCTCAGTACCTGGAAGAGAGACCCCGGGTATCTTATTCTGAGTTTAACTGAAAACTTTATATTGATTATAGCGCCTTACATTTTTATTGCACATGGAATTTGTCACAGAGTCTGTCTTCTAACTCATGTACTTTAAGCACATGATCACTCTTCATCCCCTGGGTGAGAATGACTACTTATATTCCCTCACATTTTGGCTTCTCTGTCATTTTCAGTTTAGCTTAGAAACTCAGTATCATGAATTCTTTAAGATGCCACTTGTCTGACCTGGCCCCTGATTTTAATTGTTAAGATTCAGGCTAGCATTCCAGATGGTCCCCTCTACCAGGGCTGCACAAACTGGACCTGGTTGGTGTTTTGCCATTTCTAAGGAAAGTGCCAGCTGTTACTCATTTTGCTTGTTACTGAATATCATTCGAGATTATACTAGTGGGCAAAGTCCTAAAGGATATTTGGCATTACTGCTCTGGTGAATATCTGCAGCCAGTGTTATTGAGTAAGCGGTTTCATCTATGCCTGACTGTCATCTTACAGAAAAAAATAACTAAAGAGAAAAAGAAAACCCTACCCAAGAAATTAGAGCACATCTGTCTTTCTTTTTCTTCCATCTGTCAACCCAAACCATGTACCATATCATCTTTTTCTTAGTGTGGGAAACATTTGGCTTTCTTATTATGAAGTTAACAATGTACTGCTTGATTTTGGATTATTTCTGATACTTTTACTGTTCTTATTAGGACTGCTACTCAAATACATTATTCCAGAGGGCTTCTAATTTCAATTCTAGGGATTTTAAACTATGCATTTTTCTAAGAAATAATGATAAATAACCTTGCCTCTGCAGAGCAAAGCTCATACCCTCTGGTCTTTTTCAAAGTGCACAGAAGGCATTTCTGTAATATATGCATATTTTGGGCTTTTGTTTGCATATGATGTAGAAAGAATTATTTTATATTTTTGATTGTATTCCTTTCAAAAGTTACAACTAATATTACATAAAACTATTCCCATGGAAAAGGGTAATTTTGCAGTAAGAACTTACCCGTATGTAGTCATACCTACTCTTTTCCCTAATTCCAGGAAATCTTGCAGAGAAATGCCTTTTATCAAAAAGGCTGATTTAAGTCCCCTAGCTTCTCTTTTCCTCCAATACATGATTTCAGCTGTTGTGACTCTGCCTGGATGCAGTGCATGCGGTATTTCAAGGACCAAAATATATACATCTGTGCCAATTGGGACGTGGCTGTCCGCTAACCTGCATATATGGGAGGTTTGATCTGACCAAAAGTGATGGATGCTTGACACCTTAGCAGTTTGGCTGGTCTGTCTTTGCATAATGGAGGCATTAACAGAGTAATTACCTGTCAATGAAATCAGCATTCCTTATTGCAGTGCAAGGCCTCCATTTCCTTCTGAGGAATAACTACAGGATTTGGCCTTTAATGAAGCATGCCTGTCATCTCATACTGAAATGTCGATCTTGCTTCGACTGCCACATAATTTTTTACTAATTTTTTTTTTAAATTTTGTCATTTGAGTTGAGTTGTAAGTTGAGGCCAGTCTTCATATATAGTTCATTAATTACACATAAAAATTTAATCTCCATTTAGAAATTAGAGAGATAAGCTGCTAAAGGAATATATATTTAATTGATTCTAGGAAGTTCAGGCACAGGAACTTGCACACACAGACAAAACACTGACACACAAAACACTTAATGTCAAACCAAAGTTATTATTTAATATTATTAAAGCTTTTTTAAGCAGCCATAATCAGAATAAATTTTTTATATCCAAGGAATACTTATTAGCACACACTGTAAAAGAAAATCCAACACCATAGGGCAAAAAAGCAGAATGTGTATAATGAGTGTCTCGATTACAAAAGATAATATCTGTGAGTAATGTAATTCAGGTTTAAAAGATTGGTAAAGTCAAAAGCAATCATAAAAATAAGAGTTGGATGACAGGAAAACCTTGGAGCTTCATGGAATTTAATGTTAGCAGAAATGTTGATTAAAAAATTCTAATACCATTAAGATCAGTGGAAAACTTTCCAGTGACTTTACTAGCTTCTAAGTTAGGCCTGCATTTATTCCTTCTAAGGAAATTCAAAATTGTGTGAAGAAGCATTAAAGTCTCCATTTCAAAGAATTTTCTAAAACTTGTTTTGCCGGCTCTTTGAATTTTTTATTTTTTTTTAAGTATTACTAGCAAATTAGCAACTGCAATGTAGTGACATCTTCTTCCTCTGTTCATCCTCTCTAAAGAAAAACACAACACCATTCTACTTTCATATAGTTTTAAAAAATAGGTGTGGTTGTCTCCCATTTTTGACTGGTTATCATCTTACTTGCAGTTCCTGTGGAAATATCTCAGACTTCCGTATCTGTGATCTGTCAACAATAGAGATCAAACCAGGGAATTTGAATGCATTCTTTACATGCCTTGTCAACCTGCGAAGACTGAGATAAGGTGGCTTCCACAGCACTGAGCTCTGTGATTTATTCTACAGTTTGATAACACCTCAAATCTCAAAGTGCTAGCATGTGTTTTCATCCATCTGTCATAGAAAGGATTGTATCAGAAAGGATCCTGAACTACTATGTGTGAGAAATCTATATTAAAACAACTTAATTCAATTTGCCCATATATAGAAGTAATTTATTTAATAATTTTTCTAATGCTAAATTCTAACTTAGAACTGTGTCCTGTCTGTTCAGTGGATAGCTAGTAAAGTAGAATCATGTCATAACAGCAACATTTGCCAACAATTTGTTTAGGTTCAGATACAACCTATCTGGACTTATTTTTTTTAATATTCTCTGGAAAATGAAGACACATAGGCATGTGCATATACCTTTACAATTTTTTGTGAAGGGCAATTTCATTTCTTTATAGCTCTGTGATTTTCACACTTTTATTTAAATTACAGTAGTTTCACAAATATAAGCC
>VRYO01002772.1:38297913-38310355 GCA_009812075.1 Sialia sialis | reverse complement strand
AGTTAAAAAAAAAAAAAAAAAAAAAAAAAAAAAGGCGCGGCTTATATTCGGGTGCGGCTTATAATCGTGAAATTACTGTAGTATTGTTGCACAAAATAAAATGTGAGACAGAAGTTTTGTGCTTGTCAGTTTGCCTAATGAAAAGCTAGAATTTCCAAAATAGGTACAAATTACCCTTGAAATGTTAGTAAATGTTTGGCTCAAAAGTCAGCAGTCCTTGGCTATTTGTATTAATTAACAAGGTTGTGTGTACTAGGTGAAAAGTGCACAAATAAATCCATCAGTTTTACGTAGTAGAATCAAAGGTAAGGCATCCAGCAAATTCTGTGAAATAAGAAACTTACAGTAATTTCACAATTATAAGCCGCACCTGAGTGTAAGCCGCACCTCCCGGTAGCCTGGTTGACCACGGGATTTGTCCATATATAAGCCGCACCTGAATATAAGCCGCACTTTTTTTTTTTAAAGCGCTGATCCATATGTAACAAAGTAACAAATTAGTAACAGAATCGCTGGCAGCTGGGTTTGGTGTCAGGTGCTCAAGTTGCAACAGTTTTCATAGACCAGTGAAGCCTTTAAAGGCAGCCCCAGGCACCCTCCCTGGCCAGCTCTCACTTCCAGGTTGGCATTTCACTGGGATTTGTCCATAGATAAGCTGCACCTGAATATAAACTGCACTACTGGGGTAGGCTGGATTCTTCAATGAAAAAGGTGCGGCTTATATTCGTGAAATTACTGTACTAGTGTGCACATTAGAAAAATAAGTACACCAATCATTAAATTGTTTTATGTTCAAAGTAGCTGCCCAACTTCCTACTTTCTTTCTTTTGTAGACAGAAAATGGAGAAATCACAGGCCAAAGTCGTATAAAGTTCTATAGTTTTCTGAATGTGATTCAGTGAAAGTTTTTCCGACAGAAGCCTAGTAAAAGCAGATGACTATTGGCATCAGTTGATGTAACTTCAGAGACTTCTGCAAAGTTATTCTTTCAGGCCACTGAAAGAACTTCAGTGTGATTTCACTTTACTGACATTAATCTCAAGCAGCACAAAGTAGGTTATTATGCAACATCAGAATATAATGTCAAACATTTTCTGCTTCTTCTAAGGGGAACATGGCATTGGCAGCATTATCTGAAGCTATCCAAATGATAGTTGGAGTTCTTATTTTCCCTATAACCTTTAATGTGTCAAGTGCATGCCATATATAATTTGTGGAAAATACGAAAAATTGGATGGAGTTTAATAATAATAGTGATTCTTGTCAGGTCTCATTTGACTTCTGCTTGAGGCCAGCAGAAAATACATCCTAAGTGTTTTTTCTCACAGTAAAATACCATTGAGAGTATCTACTGTTTTGATAGTAGAGCAATACCGCTATTGCATAGCCGATTTCCATGCAAGAAGTCTTTTTTCTTCTTTTTTTCATCCTGTTTGTTAATGAGATTTTAGCTCTCATTCTGACTAAGCTGCTGATACTTTTTTTAATAGAAACTTCTGTGTGGAAACACCTTTATAAGTTTATTCTTGATTTTGTGTTTTATTTGAGATTATAATTTCATGTAGCAGAGACTTGCCCCAAGAGCTAACATGGCATGGGAATGAAAGACCCATTATCAAAGAAACACGAAACAATCCAAAAATTTTTCAGCCCCAGAAAATACTAGCATCCTGTGTGGGTTTAGTTTTTCAAATTCTGACATCGTAAAATATTGCAAGACAGATGTACATGTGTATTATGTGTTCTGGAAGAGAAGCTTGTGGTCAGTATTTTTAATATACATTGTTCCCTGGTGAATCTTAAATGGAAAGCTGGGGATTTTTTAAATGTTCCTTTTCTGTATCATGTGTTTGCATATGCAAAATGAAAACTCTAAATCTTTGGGAGTTCAAATAATATAAAAAATCAAACCTAAAATAAATCCAGAAAACTGTTGGTAGGAAAGCAGTTCTCAAGTATATCCTATCTCAAGTAAGAAAACATATGTTTTTATGGTGGAAATACATTATTGTGTAGTTTTTTTTTTTTCTATTAGAGATGCAGAGATATTAACAGAGGTGTCTTAACTTATAGTGTGTGCAATCAATTGGGATAATAATATTAGTTTCAAAATTAAAATATCCTAGAAATTGCATGTCAATCAGTGTGAGTAGCTTAACTGTATTATCCTTGACAATCATATCCACTCCGTTTTTCCAATGTGGATCCACTTATGTAATGTGACAGCGCTAGTGTTCCTTATGTTAATAGACGTACAGCTGCTTTCCAGAATCATAGCATGCAAACATTCTTGTCCTCAAAGAGCAGTGCTGCGGCCGTTTCTGCTTTCTGTGCTTGTAGAAGACACAACTGCTGACTCAGAATTAATTGTAACCCAGTGAGTTGACAGTGACAGATACTCATACACACCACTACTAGTTCAGAAAGCAATGTCCTAATTTACTATTCTCCAGCAACATCCCTAAACTGAGAGTGTCCTTCCTTTCCCTCCTCCTGTCCCCATACTAATAGAAGATAAAGACTCCTTGGATTCTTTATGCGAATTCTGCTTTTTTTCTGCATTTATTAATCCTTGTTTTATTGAGGATCCATATAATCTTCTTAATTGAATTCTCTCAAACTCACATAAATAAAAATCAAGATTCCCATCATGATGTCACGATAAGAACCGGTTATTTTAGAGTATGATCATTTAAAGGCCTTCAGATTTTCTTTCCAACCTCCACCTGCCCTCCCCTTTTTACAATTTAGGCAATGACTACCTTTAAAGCCCTTTGGTACAAACTTCCTAGAAGACACCAGTCATTTGTTGTTAAATCTGAGGATTTTTAAGTATTTTTTCTTCCTTTAACATGCATTACTAAAATGAAAGCATTCAAATCACAAGATTAATTATAGTATAGAGGAAGGGCTGCATCACCCAGACAAAGGATTGCTCCCTTCACACAAGATCCATGGCCTGCTTGATTTCCAAGGTTATGTGTGGTACTAAAGAATGCTAATGGAGCAGAATACTAAGGGATTTTTTATCACATCTGTCTTTTTGCTGAATATCTCTGTAAAGTTTTCTGCTTCCTGGCACTGCAGAACTATGCATATCTGCTGTAGTTACTGACAGTGATGAAGCCTTAAATACACAGTACTTCTGTAACAGTAATTTTAGGCTTCAGCAGTAAGATGCAGTGTCAGTAATGATTGTTGACATGCTACATGTATCAGTTTACTCAATATCATTAATAAGCATTAGTTGATGGAACACTTCTGTATGTCATTAAATACTATCAACATAATTTGTGTTAACATTATACATGTAAATGCAAATATAGTAGTAATTTTTTTCAGATATTACAATAACAGGGTTACTTTTATAAGCAGCCTCCAGATAATGTACAGTCCTGAGACAGGAAATATTCTCAATTGTTCCTTCTCACATTTAAAAGTGTGATTTATAGGTAAAACTAAGTCTCTGAAGGTTTATTACCTTGCTCACATTACAGAAGCTGGATGAATTTTACAGAATGTAAATCAGGGTAAATATATTACTATAATTTAACTTGTTAAATCTCAGCAACAGCTGTTTCTACATTTAGTACTTCATATGCATTATTGATCAATGCATGTTTTTACTAATGTAAAACTTCTCAGAGTGTAGAGAAGTTATGCTGGTTATTGTTGTAATTGGTACAGTGCTTTTGAAAAGCTTCTTCAATTGAGTGCACTTGTAATGTGCATTATCTGTCATGCTAGGAGTACCTCATCACCAAAATCAAACTAAATAAACAAATTGAAGATTGCTGAAGTCTTCAAATTACTAAAGATCACATAAAATGTAATTCTATTGCAACTAAATTATTTATATGTGAGTAAGTCAGTCTAGTATCTTTTTGTCAGTGAGATCTGTTTCTTCAGGGTCTTGCATCTTAAATACTTTTCTTAAACACAGCTAATATTTTAAGTATTGAATATCTAGAGCCAGGTGGCTAAATAGTTATGAACAGAATGCAAGATCTAGGTAGGTTAATTTGGGACATTTAAATTTAAAATCTCTGAACTTCATGTCTCTCTAATGTCAAGGGTTATAACAACAGAGTTGTCAAAGGGATTAATCTGTGTTACATCTAATACATGCCGTAAGTTTCCTTGTAATCTAGTCAACGATTGAGTACAGGCATTCCAAAAAGGCATGTTACAGTCATTTTACAATTATATATCTTTTAGGATGACATGAATGTTCATTAGAGCTACCTTTCCTCCTCCATTAATTTTTCATTTTTAATAGGTATATACAAATTTGTTCAATTTTTAGTGAGTCCCTTCTCAGGCTATTTTTCCACAGTTTCTTGTGAAAGATATGTAAAAAATATGTCAAGCTAACATGGTTTACTGACGTCTAGCTATTTGGGTGAATAACATTTCTGAACATGAACTTAGTTTTCTACTGGCAACACACATGGCTATTATTTTTTATGTTTTATTGTACAGAAGTTTCCATATTTTCTCTCCACTTTCCTTTCTTGCATGCATCTGAGAGAGTAATTCTCATAATTGTAGGCTTAGAACTGATTTTCTGAGTCTCAGAAAATTAATTCTGGAGGATAGGGCTAGTATTTAAAATGTTCAAAATTTATTAGTGTTTTACCAGACTCCAAAGTTGAACAAGATAGTGCTCTGATGTAGACATTAAATTTTAACACTTAGCTTTTCTGTTACATCAAATTTACCTTGCAGTCAAGATGATTTTAGGTAGATAGCAATGCTTAATAAGAAAAGGAATATTTGTCCTTTAGATAGATATTAGGAAGGCAAAACCTAAAATATATGATAGTCCTGTGTTTAGTGCCTTTGGTTAAAGGTTTTTCAGTGTTTTAGATGTCCAATTCAAAACAAAGCAAAACAAAATAAAAAACCAACCAAACAAACAAAAAACAAAACAAAACAAAACAACAAAAAACCCCACCCAAACAAAACCCAAAAAACAAACAGAAAAACCCAAACCAAAACAAAAACCCCCAAAACAAACATTTAAAAAAAAAAAAGCCCGAGGAAGAATTTATTAAATAAATAATATAGTTTCTCAAAATAAAAAGAAGGAGCATCACTACATAACTACAGGAAGAATGTGATGTTGCCTCAAAGGATAACAGAAACCAGAGGATTTGACTGCAGTTTTTTCTTCATTCACTGTCTGTGATAAACTAACACAACTCTCCAGCCAGACAGGCTCTTTGTTCTCCATGTTTAAATGTGCTTGGGACTATCATGCTGACGTTTCCTACCCAGTCATGCATCAGACTGTAATTAATAATATTTTTCACCTTTATGAAAAGGCCAATTCTGTGCAGACTTAGTAGCAAGACAGATATAATAGGTAATTATATTTATGTTTCCTTTTAATACATTGCAGTGCATATAATTTACAGATTCCTATGAAATTTTACTACTGAGAAATTGAGCAGAAGAAATCAAATTATTGTCTGGTATAGCAACAGTTTACATTCTGAAATCAATACCAACATTGTTACCTTAAAGGGAAAAAGAAGTATATACTGAGGCACTCCTGCTGTTTATATGAGTAGCATGGTATGAAGAAGTAGCATTAAGAGGCTGTATCAATTACTTTTTCTTTTTTTCATTCTTAGTTTAGGTTGAAAGATTGGCCAAAACCCTATCTATCTCCATTATCTTGGTTCTCTGCATAAGTTATCAAGATGAGCAGGGAGAATGGATTATCCTGTGCTGCAAGCAGGATCCTTGAATAAGGACTGCCATGGGGACTGCGTGAGGAAGTTTAGTTTAGAAGCAGCCAAGAAAAAATAATCCTATTTCTCTTAGAAATTTGCAGGGATCTGCTACACAATTTGTATGTAACACAGACTTGAGCCAAGATTATCAGGGGAAAGCAAGAGTAGCTTTTACTAAGAAAGTAGATTGATTTTATTTCAGATTTACATTTTTTTACAAAGTGCAGTGAAACATGAAAGAAGGTGTGTATCTGTGAGCTGAGTTGTACAAAGCCCTGTTTGACATGCTTTGTGGCCTTGTGAGATGCACTAGAACAGTCCTTGATTCGTCTTTCTGAACTGGAAGAGAATGTGGATTGTATATTTTAGGGACCTTTCACTGAGTCAATCAGAACTGCAAAACATAACAAATCATTGTTTATAAAACACAGTAATACAGCAACCATATGTTAATTCAAAGACCTTGCCAGTTCTTTCTGGTGAGCAAATACAAACATGGATTTTTTTTTTTTTGAAACTGTTACTAATCTGTTTTTGTGACTTAGCCTCCATTTACAGTCTTGATCTCATTTAAAAAAAAATAAAAGATAATAATTAAAAAAAAAATCCATGTTGTAGTGCATGAACTAGGAATCTTTGTTTTGATCCTGGAAGGAGCAAACTTTTTGAAACAAAGACATTTTCCACAAACACATTTGGAATTAAGCTTTGATTTTTCTTGTGTCTTTACAACATCTTCTTAAACTTGTGCACAAACAATATCTCCATAATCAACATGTAATCATCATTTAATCATCAATAGCCTATGGGCTTTTTAGGGTATTTGTCTACTGTTTCCACTTGATTTTACTTTACTATACTTCTCCTCTGACTTCTTTATTCATTAGTAAAGTTTCAGTAAATTATATCATGTACAGATTCTTTTTGTTAATTTTCCATAATAAAGGTACATTTTTTTTCAAGTTTCACTTTTAAGCTTCCATATTAACAATCTTTCCATAAGGAAAATATTTTCTGAATGTTTTCTTTGAAGTTGTTTTTCCCTTCATAATATTTATTTGTCATCTTAACACAAAGTATACCATAACAGTTCAGAAAACAAAGGGAAATAGTTTTTCTTGATGCAAAAATCTCCATATTTGAAAAATGACATATCATGCTTGAACATATATTCTTGTATGCAGACCTACATCCCATTCTGTGAAGTTTGATTTGTTGTGAACTGGATGTTTTAGAGGCTTCTTCCTGTCTGGAAAAATCAAGGCTTTTAATTCATAACTGTATTGAGTGAAGAAGTTTAAAGTACCTAATTTGTAAATTCAAAATGCAACTCAGCTGGTTAAGATTCAGCAGGTTCTATTTCCAACTACCCAGTGTAGAAATGTTTTTTTAATTACAGCTTGGTTTATAACAATGGATAGGATCTGTAGCCAAATTTGTGCCTGTGAGACATTCAGCAACAGAACAATAGTGTAATTATTTCTGGGATTCCTGATTAGCAAAAACAATACAATAGTTGTAAAAAGCTTGAAGGTTTGGTTTTTGGAATAAAAAAGAACCAAAATCTCCTCTTAATGCTGATTTCTGTAACTTGCTGAATGGTTCAAGTACACAATTGGAAATAAAATGCATTTTAGAAGGTAGAGTACAATGGAAGAAACCGAACAATTTTGAAACCTAGTGCTTATACTTCCCACATTAAAGTTCTGTTTCCAACACAGCTCATAACTCACCTGCCACAGGACATTTCAAACACTCAATATCACATGGCATGATTTTTCCTGTACTTCAGGCTTTTAGCACTCAGGTCAACAAAATACCTTACATTTTTTGCAGCCCACTTTCTACTTGTATATGAGTGTGTCTGGGAAAATAGGGCAGCAGAAAAAATGTTTAGTCTCATAAGTAGTGCCTTAAGCTCACTAGTGTTGGAGTACCTTTTCTAGAAATCCGTGCTGGGGTACGATTCCTGATAATTGTTTTGGTTAGCTAAGGACTTCAATATTGTAAATATAATATTCTATGCAAGTTTTCCAAAGCCATAGATTTATATGGAACAAAATTAGAAATTGTAGCATCGGAATACATTTTATACAGCTAAGATTGTCAACAATAAAGTACTTCAGTACAAAATTATGTTTTCAGCTATGGGAAAATATGAAATTGCTTCAAATACTTCCAGATTTTCTTTTATTTTCAGTTAGAGTTGACAGAATCACAGAATGGTTGAAGTTGGACAGGGCCTCTCTAGGGCATCTAGTCAATCCCCTGAAGAAGCAGGGATAATTACAGCTGCTTGTCCAGAGCTGTGTCCAGATGGCTTTTGAATATCCCCAAGGAGGGAGCTACACAGCGTATCTACGCCACTTGTGCCAGTGCTCAGTCACCCTCCCAGTAAAAGACAAAAAAAAGTTTCTTGATCTTCAGAACCTCCAGTGTTTCAGTTTGTGCCCGGGATTACCTGCTCTGTCATTGGGCACCATTGAATTCCTCATTTACGAAGGAATGAGAAAAATAGAACATAGGAAAATAGGGAAGTATGTGGAAGGAAAAATTACAAGCTGAAACACACATATATTTTTAAGTGTCTTCAGCATCTCCAAATAAAGTATTGTAATGAAGAAAAATGCAGTATGCTATGTCAAATACAAGTTCTACTTTTTGTGCTTGATCAGTAAGATTAGAATGTCCCCATCCTCTGCCATCCATTCCTCATCTCCACACCCGTTTGTGTTGCTATTTATATTGTCATTTTCAAGTACATAGCTCTTACTTATATTCTGTAATTTCACAAATTACAGTTGTTAGAAAGTACTAGATACCTATTTGACTTTGTTGTAGCAGGAAAAAAGGAGCTGGACCTGTTTCATGTGTCTTTGACTTGATACAATTTGGTTGTTACTATGTTAAAAAAGTGTTGGCTGGCTGACCACCTGGTCCCAAAACAGGGAGAAAAAATATGTTGCTATTACACTTGAACAGTCTTATTTTCAACACAGGAGTTTGCTATCCATTATCACCATTTGAGATGATGTTTTTCTTGTGGGTGCAAAGTCATGCTTCACCTAGATGAACTTCATAGAATCTTCTGCAGTAGGTGATTAAAGGAGAATGATTCCTGACTGTTTTCCTGAATTTTAAACTCAGCCTAGGTTCAAAAACCCCATTGAGTCCAATTGTTCTGAATTATATATTGAAATAACTTTGATACAGGTAAAATCATATTGCTTTGACTGAATTCTCCTTTCAGTTTTGAGTTTCACATAACAGCGAAATGATATTTCCTAATTAAAAACTAGGACAGAATTTTTTTAAGGATCTGAAGAAGACTCCTATTCCCCCCTACTAAATGCTTGTTCCTGATTGCATATATCACGGATTTTAGGTGTGAATTTTGGCCAAGTGTTGGGACCTGAACCATAACCTTACCTCATGTATATAATCGCACATATGTTGTAGAATAATTAAAATTGTAATTAGTTGTTATCTTTAGTCCCTGTGTTGTACGAACTATAATCCTCAAAAGAACTTGATTCTGTCTTTGGGTAAAAGCTGGATTTTGCACAAGGGAGTATGTAAACACGAGCATAGTCTAAGCTTGTTGGATTTTCTTCTGAGGGAAGAGACCCTGTGGCAACTGTCGTGGTGACAATAAATTCCGTGAACAATCAGTGAGGAGTCAGTGCTGGATCTGGACCATGTGTCCATCATGCATCACAGGATATGATGCATGCTTCTGGGGGAGAGTCTGTGTATCTTGCCCAAGCCAGCTGTGGTATGTTGGTGTGGCTTCACTGCCAAACCCCAAGCTGGACCAGCCAGGAGTACAAGGCTCCAGGTCTGGGTGGGGGTATCTGGCAGGCAACAAGGCAATGCTGGTATTTAGGGGGGACCCATGGGTGTGGCCTGCCAGGGGGATAAGTGTGCGAGTGCTGTATGTGGGCAGTGAGACCAGCTGGTGAGCTGGGGACCTGGGGTTGGTAAGAGGGCTGGGAACTGGGCAGGGGTGCTGGGCAGGCAGGAGGGCTGCTCTGGTGCTAAGGAGAGCTGTGAAGATGTGTGTTTGTGCACCTGGAGAGTGTGGTGTGTGTGCTGCACTTATGATTTTCTACCTCTGACAGCCCAAGAAGAGGAGGGGATGTGTTTCTGTGTGCCTGTGTCTGGTGTTAGTCCTGAATGCAGGGGCTGCCTTGGCCAGAGCCTTGTCTGAGGCTGTCTGTGTAGCCACAGCTGGGACCAAATTGGTGTCTGTGTGTGTCTGCATTACGTGATCAGTCTTGGTATTGCAGCAGCATTCCTGGCGCAGAGATTCCAGGCTGAGCTTCAGCAGCCAGGCAGGAGGTTTCTGGATCAGGCAGTGGAGGCAGTGGCCCCATATCACATTACTTAACATTTGTAAGCTCTCAATATGTTGAGGATAGTCTTTATTTTCAATTACTGATATGTTTAAGCTTAAATGTTTGCTGTGAGTCTCTTTTTGTAGAAGGCTTGCTGCCCTCATTGTTTTGATGGCACAACTTTTAAGTTTCTTTATGAATTACATGTTGTCCATCCATCATGTATGGACTGCATGTTGCCCATCCATCATGTCTGGAACTGGATCACTGTTTACATGACCCTTAAATTGTTTTATAGTCCTTTATAATGATTTGTGGATTCCTTAGTGGGTGACTGTTGTGGGTGAGAATGGAACTTCAGAGAAAGTTTATTAGAGAAGCCCTGCTGTTGAGTCACAGGGAGCAGAAAGCCCCCCCCCTTGCTTTCTAAACTTCTCAGAGAGGAATTTAGGTGTCATTGGATCCAGTCTTAAACCCAGACTTTGTCAATGGTTTAAGTAGCTTAAGTAACTAAAGATGAATTAATTTATTATTTAGATGACAAATTATTAGACCAAAGATCTTAATAACATTCATGGACTGCAGAATGTAAGAGCTAAAACTGCTAGCAGCAAATAGTACAGGTATAGAGCACTGTATCAAAGTTATTACATAAAGCTAGCAAAAAAGAAACCATTTTCAAGTGGAGATTGATATAATCAATGCTCATGGGCAGATCTCTTTCACTCAACCTCAAGGAGTATCCTTGAAGGGACTTCCCCACTTCAAGGGAGAAAACTTCATACACTTCAAGAAGGAATATGTGAGAGGAACCCAACTGTGTGAAAGTGGATGGACTCTACAGAGTGTACAGTGATTGACTACTAGCCATATGTCTCCAGGTCTCCTTAGCAGCTTATCTGTCAAGCTATCAGGATCTTAATTTGGAATTGGTGAGCCAGACTGCTTTTAGCATAATTCAATGCCAAAACCAGCACATGACAGCACCTCTCAGCCCACCACTGATAACTTGCAAAATAGGGCATTATTTGAGTTGACCACATTCCAAAGCAGATCACCCTACTACTGTGGCTCAGAAAGGCAAGATAATGTACTTTTCTCCCATCATTTAAAGCATGGATTTAAAACTTAATAGTACTATCAGCTAAGAAGTTGCCAGTATAAGTGTTAGGCCTGTGTCATTTTACAGGCTAATAGGTCCCTGTCACTGTCAGTATAGAGTCAGAGCAGATTTCAGCTAGCATGAGGAATTTTTGTTATCCAAGATCAGTACTCTTACTATATAACTCATGAAATAGGACATTTTTGTAGTTATGTATTCTTATGTTTGTTTGGGTGGTTTTATTAGGGATTTTATTATTTTGCACACCCTAAAACTTAAATTATCATCTCCTCCCCTATTTTAGGGCTTAATTTTCTCAGTCATTCATGTCTTCTTATAGTCTTTTAGGTTTTAAACAAATGAAAGTAATCTTCTTTCCTCAGATCATAGTGTGACCTGGAGAGGAGGTGGGGATAGAGGGGTGCACCACCACAGTTTGCCACTTTCTGACTTTACTAGTGGCATAAATTATTAGTTTGGGAAAACAGATCTTCAAATTTATCTTTCTGAAAGTGGTTGTGGAAAGAGAGGATTTTAAGATGGGTAGTTACCTACATTTCTATTGTGCTCATTTTGAAGGGGAGGAACAGGATAGCAATTAAAAATTGTTCAGGGTGAAAGTTCTAGAAGAAAAAGTTGGAAGAAAAAGTAACAAAGAGTGAGCTAAAGTTTTTCATAGTGGCATAAATAGAGATAGGTTCTCTGTTGATGTAATGAATGCATCCAGTGACTCAGAGGATCTATTTGGTTTTCTACAGTTGGATTCTAATCCTAAAGCTAGAAAAGGAACTTAAAAGCAAAATACTAATTATAAAATCACAGCCAAGAGCAAATAGTATTACATTCATTCCTATACTGAATAACACAGTAATCTAAAGTTGACTTAATCAACTATATCCACCCAAGGGAGATGAATAAAAAGAAACTTGGTAGATTACATTGATCATCATATAAAATGGTAGCAATTACCATTAACAAATAGTCTTTAATAAGCAAACATACAGTAAGTACTATTAAGTTGAGGTTTTTCTCATTAAAAGAAAAATGAAAAAGAGGAAAGGGGAAAAAAAAACAAAAATTGGGGCCTAATACTGTTTCAGGATGGATACAGGACATGTGATGTTAACTACTTTTAAAAGTGTTAACTAGTTGTCCTGGTTTAGGGACAGGTGTTGACAGAAAAAGGCACGAGCTTTTCCTAAAGTGGAGAGTGAAATTCCTCTCCCTCCCAGTTTACTATAATTTGGAAATTAAGGGGCTCT
>VRYO01002772.1:38266770-38294207 GCA_009812075.1 Sialia sialis | reverse complement strand
CCCTGTATATGACACCTGTGTTTTATTTTATTTACCAAAACAGAAATGTTTTTGGAACTATGATGTTAAACCTTAATCTGTAGAAATACAAAGAATGATAAAAGAATAGCAACTATGAATGGATTGACTCTGGAGCAAGAATGTATGTCTGCTTAAGCAAGCAAGGAGCTTAACTGGAATTATCCCGTTAATTCTCTGACCACATATGAGACTTGTGGAAGATTTAAAAACATCAGAGAGGTGTTTTTAAGGCAGCATTGCATATTAGCACTGTCGCATTGGCTTCACAGACTCTGAACTATACATCTCTTCAAAATGCAGCACAAAAGTCCTCCAGGAGAGACAGAAAAAAAGGGCTTAGTAAACTTCATAACAAGGTATTAAAAGTGCAGTTTTGGAAATTTGTGTTAAACACATTGTGCAAATATAGTATATTAATCATGATCATCTATTCATGCCTAATATAGACACTAATAGAGGATTAGTCAGAATGAATAAATATTCTGAAAAGCTATATGAAAAAATTGTAATATGTTTGTGGTTACACCTAATTTAGCTTTAGGGATGCTAAATTTGTGTCAAATTTATGAAAATTTAACAATCAAGTTGTACTAATTATTAGTGAATTATTGAAGTATCAATGTTTTTGCCTTTTATCAGATGTTGAAACAGGACACTCTGTATCTCATCACATCTCACAGACTAAGAAAGGAATTATATGGTCAGTGCTGTGACAGAAATTTTCCTGGAAAGGTAGAGCCAGAATGGGAGTCATGTTGCTCATTAGATGGATTTAACTTTAATATTGTATTCAGTATCAAGCTATTTCCAAGACACTGTATCAAAAGTTATTTTGCTACTGTAGGCACAAGTTTTTAAATGAGATGTGAATTATGTTTTAAAGCAGTTTATGGTTATTGAAAATCTTGTGGCAATTTTCAGGAGAGAAAAATGCTATCTGATATTCGGCACGGATACTTTGTGGGTATTTACATGTGTTCATGGTTAAAATAACTGATGTAGCATCATTTGAACATTGTATCCCTTGACAATCCTGAGCTGAATTTCTAGTTCTTTTGCAGTGAAAAGTTCCCTAGTTGTATTTAACTGTAGAGGTAGTTTAAATAGTGGCTGTTTAAGGGATTGCTGGCTATGAAAAGACTTGGGACATGCTCAAGTAAAAGATACAGCTATAAAGTAAGGAAGAAAGCCTTAGTGGAGAGTTGTAGTATTATCATGTACATGTACTGCTACCAGTTTTGGATAATAAGTGTTGCATAACAATATTTTTATTCTAAATGCTTCAACTGAAGTGAAAGAACAGTGGTTTGGGGAATGTTTGTAAATGACCTCTACACCAAATATACAGATTTGTTCCACTGTATTTTTATGAAAGTTCATTCTAAGTAAGTTTGCTTCAGCTCATGAGAATGTGATGTTAATCTTCATAGTAAAGTCCTTCCTTCATGCTGAGAGCAATTTTGGTTAATGACTTTAATGCTCAGTGAATTGTGTGGGTTATTACTGTACACTGTGAAGTTACATGAATAAAAACACAGCCATTGTTTCTCAATATAATGTTTCTATTTTAATTATACTTGAACAGTGACCGAGGGTCAGGTCTTCGAAACCTGAAATAGGGGAGGGATGTGATAAAAGTCTTCCTAACTTGTTACCCAAAAGTCTGAGAAACCTTACTGCCATATTTACTTGCAGTCATTAGCTTCTTCAGAGACACCAGAACTACAATTACATGATTTAATGAAATAAACCCACACAGTGAGAGTACATTCATCTAGCTAATCTGAAAACAGAAATCTCTCACACCAAGTGAAATTGAAATGAAGAGAGAAGTCAAATATTAGCATTGTCAGCCACATGCTGTCACTGTGGCTGTGAGAGAAAGGCAACAAAATAGAAATATGAAGTCTTATAGTGATATGTAAGTCCATTGCGGAAACTTGTCTTCTTTATTTAGGTCTTTTATTTTGAGGGTTGAATTCATTTTGCTAAGATATATTTTCCATTTCCCTATTATTATCAATTGATCAGTATTATTGATGGTCAGAGGAACTTGATGTTAACCTGTCCATTGCTACTTCCTTATAGTTCACCTTTGTTTCATTTGCAGCTTGATACACTTGATTCCTGTAAAAAGGAATATATTCTAAAGATCTAAAATCGGATCCAAGTTCTTAACCTTTTAGCATATCAGATAAGAACTTAGAAAACATTCCAGTTTCTTCGGAATGTAAAAAAAAAAAAAGGTCAATGAAAAATTGAATTTATTGATACTACTTTAAAACATTTTTCATTACAAAAATTCCTGCTTTCTAATAGTTTTAAATGTGCATATCAGGGATACCATGTACATGTTTTTTAACACAAACATTTTTATCATCAGTTGCATTAAAACAGTACAGCCCTCTGATTTAATTTAATGTGAATTATTTCTTCAGATATTGCTCAAAAATCCCTGTGCTTTTGTTCTCCAGCAGTCGGGTGCAGACTTTTATTTTTTATTACTATAAGTGTGGTTGTGAAAAAAACAGCATGAAAAAACAACCCACCTTATTAGTGATGAATTCTTTCAGTGTGGTTTAGTGAAGGTTGTCAGGGACTTAACTTTAGACTGGAATTGTTAATGTACCTAAGAGTTGCATGCAGCAGAGCTGTGCAACAGAACTGTATGAAGTAAAGATGTGCCTCCTAGTGTAAAGAAGGGGAAAAATGCATTTTCAGGAAAATGCTTGATAAATCACATTTTAATAGCTGCAAGCTGTGGATGTGATTCATTTTTCTTCAAAGAGATAAAGAGGAATAGCATATATTTAGTGGAGTGTTAGAACTGCTCTAGGGACAGAACCTACTGCACACTGTGGATGAATCTGTGCAATAATTCCAATGGTTTAAAACCAGACAGAAATATAATATGTATGTCTTCTGATACATGTTTACAAAGCTAAGTAAATGCTTGCCTAATTTCTACTCCTCATTAACAAGTAGTATGAATATATATAAAAAAGTAGTAGCTTTTTTAGTAGCTGTAGCAAAAATTCTGACACACCCACAGGTTTCAATGATTTATTTAGTAAAATTCAATAGAATGTTCTATTATGTCCTATATTACTTCCAAAGCAATTGCATATTCTGGGAAGTAGTGTTATAATGCTATCTTTCAATAATAATGTTTGTGGATATCTTTTTTATTTTCAGTACAATAAAAAATGTGTGGTTAAATTTGACTGATAATACCTGAGTTCACCCTTTTAAATAAACCTAATGCTATGGCAGTTTGGTCAAGTAATGCCAGGGGTGTCAAATGGCACTCTAATTCCAGTAATAAGTAGGAATATCTCTGTGGCAGTGGCTTAATTATGATTAAAGTTCAGAGTAATGGCAAGACTGCCTTGTATTACACTTGGTCATAGTGTCCCATGAGGAGAAGCTAAGCCTCTTCTGCAAAGAGCTTTGGTTTTACAGTGTCGCTATCCTTACACCCAGTGGGTGATGATGGTTTAACCTTGCGGGCATACCCTCTGCTAAATCATGTCTTTCATTTTGCTGCCTCCACAGTTTCTTATTTGGCAATACTGGAGTAGTCCATAGCTAAACAGCCTAAGGTGTAGAATGAAATTCTACTGTATTAATGCCTAGGTCTAGATAATTTGCTGTCCATAGTTATTCTCGTGTTTTCATAATGTGAGACTATGAGAACTAAAATAGGAACATTTGCCTTTGAGTCATATCCTCAATTTCATTAAACACGAGCTCCTACCTCACACAGAATCTAACACTGTCACATTTAGCTACAGGCAAGCAGGAGTAAGAAAAACTGGAGTCGGGTTGGTGAATTAGCCTACAGAAGAACTATAAAATAGTCTGAGGTCTGAATTCAATCTTAGCCCATGCACTTATTCCTTTAAAAAGATAAATAAAATCAGAGAGGCATAAGATCAGTATCTCTTTACATCTCTTTGATGCCTCATTTCAGTGAGGATTTAAAAATTGTCTTGGTTTAGAAAATCCACTGTGCTACATCTGTTCCTTTTCTACTCTCTTTTCCTCAATACACCAAAGCTAATTGGAGTGTAAATCAGGAGGCCATAACCATTGAATGAGCAGTAGGAGGGGAACTTGTCCCATTGCTTTTCCGAGAGGAACAGCTAACTTTCCAAAATTTCCTCACTGCTGCTGCCTGAGAAGAGCACTTGCAGGTCCTCAGCAGTGAGATGAAAAGGCTGCGTGGGTCAGGGGGACTATGAGAAGGGTTATAGCATTAAAGAAAGGGGAAGCTTGCACTTGAGATGAAAGCTGGTGCCTTTGGCTGACATCACTGATGATACCATGGACAGTTTAAAATCATGGATGCTTTAGCCAGGTTAAAACAAGGGACTTAAGGAATTAAGAGTTATTTTTCTCCTGTAAGTGTTTTTTAATCACAAGGCTTTTCTTCATATCACAGAATGCCCAGATCTTCTGCAGACATTCACAGACTTATATTTTATGTTTCAAACTGATACCATTATCCAGTCAAACCTCTACCATTGCATAATGCTTAGTGTTTCACACAACTTTCCTTACATCAAACTGATGTTTTAAAATATTCCAGTGATAAAATAGTCCACTGATTTATTTCCACTGGTGTTTGATTACATTTTTTATATCATTTACATGGCAAAGTTGTGGGAAGGGGGACTGCAGAGGGTGCCCCTTTGAGAAGACACCCGAGGCTGCCCCTCATGTTTGACAGAACCAGTTCCCAGTGGCTCCAAAGCAGATCCATTTGCTTCTCAAAGCTGCAAAGCACTGGGAAGAAGGAGTGAGAAAAATGTGAGAGAAACAAACTTACTAATGAAGAAGGAGGTAGAGAGCACGCTTCAGACGCCGGATAGATTCCCTCTCAGCTTTGGAGAAGGTGGTGCCCCAGCAACCCATGGAGGACCCTGAAACAGGTAGGTGTGCCCTCCCCGAAGGAAGCTGCTGTCCACGAAGAGCACTTGCAGGAGCAAGAACTGTGGCCCCAGGGGAACCCAGTCTGGAGCAGTCCGGTCTTGAAGGCTCACACCCTGTGGAAAGGACACATGTATTGCTTGGAAAGGACCCCATGTTGGCTAGGGTAAGGTAAGTATGATGAAGAAGGAGCCGCAGATACAAAGTTTTACTGACTGACTACAACTTCCCTTCATATCCCTTAGTGCCACTTTGTGGCAGGGGCAAGGTGGAGAGGAGTCAGAAGAGAAGGGCATAAAAAAAATAAACTTGAGCCTGGGGAGAAGGAAGGGTTGGGTAGTTGGAAAGATGTTTTTAGTTTTGTTTTTTCCTGTTTCTCACAATCCTGCTTGGGTTTTTATTAATGATAAATTAAATTTATCTTCCCCAGGCTGAGTCAGTTTTGCCAGTGATGGTAACTGGTGAGTGATCTCTCTGTCCTTATTTCAACCCATGAGGTTTTTCATCTCATTTTCTTCATGTCTTGAGAAGGGGGAGTGATAGAGCAGCTTGGTGAGCACCTGGCAGCAGCCAAGGTTAACCCACCAGAATATTAAAGAGGGTGTTGCACTCTCAGTCCGAAATTTATTTTCAGTTTCTATCTCTTGTCTGTGTGACTGTACCATCCTCTGTCAATGTGAAATCTGTGACTTCCAGAAGTGCAAGGATATTTTGAGGCCTAAGTGACTGTTTTGACTAGTACAGCATCCTGCATAATGCAGATCAGAAATCCTAGCCAATAGCATAAAAAAGCATGTGTCTTCTGCTAGTAGCTACAGCATATGTTACAGAATGATTTCTTGATTTAATGATCTTTAGTGACAGAGGAACTAGTACTACATTGCTTGCTGATTTCAACTAAATCAGCTTTTTATTTGATTAAAAGGGTGTTTGGAGTCCATGGTACATATAGAGTGCTCAAGTCTTCTTGAATCTGTAATACATGGTTATATATGGTTATATATATGGTTAATTTGTAGTAGTGTTTTGAATGTTGCAACATTTTGTTTCTAAGCATTTCTTTCCTCTCTGTATTTTAATACTGAACCAATGTCTGTCCAATAAAAAAAAAAAATCGTAATAGGAAAAATAAAAAAAATAAGTCTTCTAAATTGCAGTTTTAAAATGAGTTATTCTCATTGTTTTGAGTAGTTTTTTTTTTCCTGCCTCAGTACTTTTTAGCAATGGAACAGCAGCAGATTTTTTTATTATTTAAAGACTTTCCATGGGAAATTAAACTCAAAAACACAACTAAACACATATATCTTTAATCATCATGAAAGATATTAGAAAGATTTTACTAGATTCTAAGTGCTCTATCACCTAACTGTATTTGACACAATTCACCTTTAAAAGGTGTGATAATGTGATTCTGACAGAAATATTTAATATTTTTCAAGTCACTGTTTCTGAAATTCAGTAAAAGATATTGTTGTCAGCTGTGACTCCTTGTTACCTTGATATTACAATTAATTTTCCAATGCTGCATGTTCTTGTACTAATGGAGTCTTAGCAGTGCAAATCCTAATCCCAACATCAAGTTGACAAAAAAGAAAGATTATATTTGTGAGAAAAAACTCTTGAATTTAGCATGGCATTGTTAATTTCAGCATTTAAGTAGTTACAAATTTTAAGTAGAATTAGAATTGTTGATGTCTCCAATGAGAGGAATAACTTAATGCAGGAAGAATAACCTCATTGCACCCATACAAACTTGGGCCTGACAGCTAGAAAACAGCTTTGCAGTGAGAGAACTTGGAGTCCTGGTGGTTAGGAAGTTAACCATGAGCCAGAAAGACACCCCTGAAGAAAATAAATCAGTCTTCTGAACTGCAAGAGGAAGGATGCTGCCAGCAAGCTCTACTCAGCACTGGTGAGATACATTTGAAGTGCCAAGTCCAGTGCTGGTTTTTCCAGTAAGGAAGGGAAATGGAAATATGGGCTGAGTCCAGAAAAGATCCAAAAAGATTATTAAGGTATTAGAGCATCTGTCACGTGGAGAGGTGCTGAGAGAACTGTGACTATTCATCCTGGAGAAGGGAAGGCTTAGGAAGGATTTAATTAAATTGTGCAAATACCTGATGTGGTGTAGGAAGGAGAGTAGAGAGAGCCAGACTTTTCTCAGTAGTGTACCACATGAAATAAGGGACACTGGGCACAAACTGAAATACAGAGAAATTTTCTTTAAACAGAAGGAAAAAAACCCACCACATTTTCTTGCTTTCAGAACAATAGAACTCTGCACCAAGTTTCCCAGAGAGACTGTGGAATTTTCATGGATATTTCGGAAATAGAGCAGGACATTTCTCTAGCCTGAGTCATGGTAACTCCCTGAGTTGAGCAGGAAGGTGTGACTAAACCCTCTCCAGACTTCCCTTTTAGGCTTAACCATTCTATGATTATGAAATTGTATAAATTAATTAAATTTTTCTTGCATATACTGTGCAATACAGATGTGAAGAAATTAAAAAAGAAACAAAAATCTGTATTCTATAAGATAAATTAAGTACAAACTTATAAATTTGTGTAGGATATCTGGCGTATACACAGTATAAAAATCAAACACAAATAAGTACTATCCACCTTACTTATTGCTTCTCCAGTTTAGCTCCTGAGGTAGATATCTGCATTGAGTCAAGTACATCTTGTAAAGAAATGTCTTTATCCCAACTCGGGTTATGAATGAAGGCTGTAGAAAATAATCAAATAATACCCGGGTTAGTTCCAAAAATTAAGGATGAACTCAGCTTCATATTATATACTCGGAATTAGGATACATGCATTTAGAAATCTCAAAGTTTATCCTAAGTGTCTAAGCTCCCTTTTTATTTTACCAAGCAAAAAACCTTTCATTTAAACTAGGTACCTAAACCAGGTTTGCTAAATTTTACTCTAGAGTCCATTCACCATATTTCTGTTGAGTGTAATAGGAGCTCAAACACCAAATTCACACAAAGACAGTTTGGATTAAATTTAGCTCCAAAATTAATATGCATAGGATTCAGATAATTCATTATGCACTATCTTTTGGTTTAATACCTACTTCTTGCTAATTGCACTCCGTCCTTTCCTGCTTGACATCCACATCCAAACAGCTTGGGTACCCCAGGGCATTTCTAACCTGTTATTGCTGATGGTTAGACAGGAGAAGTGAGGTTTAGGTTGAGATTCATTCAAAAAGGTATGAGTGCAGGTGCCATGTGTGTAACCTCGTCATGTATCTGTGACTCATTCAGATGTGAGTTGGAGGTAAATGCGAATTAGGCTGAGATCCAGATATAGTCAGTGGCGACCTCGATTGTCATAATTGAGACTAGAGACCCAGACAGTTGGGTCTGATAAATGATGTGTAGTAGATGTGTCTATTTTAATGTGAGAGGCATAGTTTTCCAAACTACATTGACTGGGTTGGCATTGTATATTGGAGAAACTCAGACACCTAAATGTAGCTGATTCCCACAAATCCATCCGTTCGTGTGAGATGAATCTCAGCTGTTCTTGTTGCTAAGGGAATACTCATACCTTTTTGGGAAATTTATCAAGGTTTTTTATCTATCTGCACATAAAATTTTTCAAAGGAGAGGGGCATTTTTAATTTTCATGCCTCATTTTTACAGTACTAATTAAAAAAAATACCAATTGCATACCTCCTTTTTCCTCTTTTAAAAGCTTTTAAATACACAGTTCTAAGGAAGGATTTCTAAAAATAATTTCTGTTCTCTTATCAGTTTTCCTTCCTCCAAACAATCACCAAATATTGACTGGAAAGTATTATAAGTCTCATTCCATTTTAAAAATTAGCAGACGATGCATTTTGACTGTCCCTTTAAGAATATCCATATGGTACACTCATGGAATCCGGGAGTTCTTTCCTTAAAGCAAATATCTTAGTAAGCTTCATGTTCTGGAAAGGAAATCTAGATTTTTGGAAGAAACAGTGTTCTATCTTAAGAAATAACATTGTGCATAAGTGTCTTCAGGTTTGACCTAGACTTATCCAGAAACTAGGTGTTCATTTTATTATTCTTATCTTATGGTTTTATTACTATTTTCCCCCCTCAGATTTTATGTTTGTTTGTTTGTTTTTCCCTGAGGAGAAATCCATTCATAAGAAGGGGGATTCCCTGAATAAAATTTGAAAATTATATTATGTTGGTAATGAATATTCTATTTTCTTTCAAATGTTTACCTTTCCAATGAATGTTTTATGATTTCATATACACACTTCCTCTGTTTGTCTTCACCAGGAGAAGGGAGAGGAAAGATTAATTAAATAGATGAGGAAAAAAAAAAAGGAATTATATTTGCAGTCTAAAACCCACGAAAATAAAACTTTTAGAAATAGGAATAAGAGTTGAATAATTTCTTAGTGTTATGCTTTATCCCTTTTCATATTAATCCAGGAAAATACATGTTAAGATAAGTAGGGAGAAGGAAAATAATAGTAAATACTTAACTTTTTTCACTGTGCATCTCATGTTAAATGTCTTTATTCCGCGCTTACAAGGTGAAGGCCTGTGTGCTACAGAGAATCCATCTAGACATGGTAGCAACATAAGCAACTAAGCTTAGGACATATTTACCTGTGGCAAGAAAAGGAAAATATATTAAAAATCTTTACCAAAACATTCAAAAACTTTGGAGATTTTCCCCATCTTGAAACAAACAAATATATAAAGACATAAATCAATGTCTAACTGTTCAGGACAGTTTGAAAATTTTGCAACTTGACAAAAAGCTTTTCTATATAAACCTCATGCTGCATAGCACAAAACCCACTCCCAAAAAACAAACAAGCAAAAAACAAAAAATTAAAAACCCTAACAGAACAAACAAACAAAGAAAAATCAACCAAAAAATTTTATTTAGTGACATCTGGACACCTTTGTGAGAAAGTAGAGAAATATTTTCCTATGTATGCCTATATATAATTTTTATACCTTTATCAGTGTTTGTAGCTCCACAATGACGTATTACATAGCACAATAGGAACAGATCTGGAGCAACTGATGTTGAGAACACAGAGTTTATTCTGTGGCAGTTGCTCTGTACTTTTGTGGTCCATGGGCTCAATGTCATTACTTACTGAAAAAGAATTCTAATTTCACTCCATTCCAAAGGAATCCCATCCTTGTGCTCTAAAAGTCTTCAGAAATATGTCAAGTGGAGTTGATTAGGAGATTCATGTCAGAAGTACACTCCTGAAAGTTAATGTAGACTTACTATTCAGTAAGATATATTTCTTTCTACACAAAGCAAAACACATTATTTTAAACAAATCTGCATTACTGAGTGTCATCTAAGTACTTCATGCTCAAATATTCCCAGCATATTTATGGTGATTTTTAAGTTCTTCACTCTGAAAACCACACAAAAGTTTCATTTTCAATACAAAGTTTGAAATGAAATTCTGTGTATGTACCATTTAGAACAAGGATTCTTTTCACTTACTTGGTGATATGCTCCACTACTCTTTTAGATTAGATCTGTTTTGTCTTCAAGATCTAAAGAAAGTGTTTAAGTTCATTGAAAAAGATTGAATAACTTCTTTCTTTTTACTTTACTGTACTGAACTATTCTATTCCATAACTGCAGTTCTTAAATAGTGTTGTGGAGATAACTATTGAAGACAAATTCAATATCAAGTTAAAACATCAGCTATAATTGATTCATTCATCTAAAATAATGGGGAAAAAATAAAAATCTTCTCAACTTTATGATAATTTCATATTTTATAGTCCAAGAGCCGAATGGTGTGATCTTTATCACTTTAGGCATCCTTAATTTTTTCTTATGTAAAAATATATATGACTGACAAGAGGGTGTGGTGGAGTAATTGATAAATTTTGGTTTTTAAGGTTATTGAATATTAAAAAGTCTGGTTTTGTTAAAGAGAAGTTGTCAAATACTGAATTTAGGGAAAGCAATTTAATAGTAAAAATGAATTAAATTGTTATTATTTAAAATGTACTTCAAATATTCAAGCACATATTTCAATATTGCCGAGGACTTACACCGTAACACAGCAAATGCTTGCAAAATTTATTTTATTTTCAGTAGAGAAGCCAATAAAATTTGAGTTTTAGGGTTTTCTTTTTTAAAATGTGGTTTTGCAAAAATGTAACAAAAGAGGCTGGTTTTAATGGGTGGTGTTATTCCAAGGCCCTTGAAACCTGGCACTTATAGTTGTTGTGAGTGTGAATGTGATCTGGCAAGCGCAGCATAGTCATTAACTAATGGATTGTAGCTACACTCTTTCAATAAACACGTGTAGGTGGTTAGTAATACTGTAGTGTTACCAGAAATTTTAAAGTCATTTATAGGTTAGTTTGTGAAATTAAAAGTGTAATCAAAAATTTCCCTCCACAGCTGCCTTTTAATCACAGATTCCTTGGACCATTCAGAAGAGAAACAAAATGACTAAAAAATAATCACTCAAACCAAAATGGAGTAGTTGTTTGAATTATAGTTTCACAATTCATATATTCCTTTTCATGAGAAATTAAAGGAATTATATAAGGTAGTTGCTTTGTGCCTTTACTCCAGGTCTTAATATTTATTTATTAATTCTTAATATACTTGTCCTTCATTATTACTTCATTATGAATGGAAATCATATATTTCCAGTTGTAAATAGGCACTTAATAATATGAATCCCTCTTGCATGAGCAGCTACACTGTTAGGAGACATATTAATTATACATTTTACAGAAGACTGAAAATATCTAACATATGTTATAGATGAATATCTAACATATGTTATAGATGAATATAGGTCACTGTGACAACTGTAATAGATAAATATATGCATATCTATGCATACAGACATGCAGAGATATAACACTTTCCACCAGGGTACAGGGATATTCAGACAATCTAGATGTTAATGATACTGACTTTTGGCTACTCAACTTCCCTTCAGCATTTAAAGAGACAGCATGACTAATTTTAAAGATGAACATCATAAAAAAATAAACTGATGCATCAGTGGTTATGTTCTGTTGATAACCTCTGCAGTCTTACCAGACTCTCATGGCCACATTCTCAAGAAATTCTAGCTGTGCTCACCTGGTCTATTTCTGCATATCTGGACTGCTCTGTTAGGCATTGGATGCTTGCCCAGTTCACCTTTGAGAAATCTAAGATGGTCTCTTTAGGGACATGAAGATGGGAAAATGTCTACAGGGAAATTACTCATATGAGGAATGGTTGAGATCTCTCTGTTCATCCTGGAGGAGACTGGGAGGAGACCTCATTGCAGTTATAAGTTCATGAGCAGAAGCAGAGGGGCAGGTCACTCTCTTGACCAGTGACAGGACTCAAGCAAATGGCATCAAGCTGGAACAGACTCCTCGGGGAAGTGGTCACAGCACCAAGCCTGTCTGAGTTAAAAAAACATTTGGACAAGGCTCTCAGGGACATGGTGTGACTTTTGGAGTTGTCATGTGCAGGAACAGGACTTGGACTTTAATGGTCCCTATGTGTTCCTTCCAACTCAGAATATTCTATTATATGGTTCTATGATCCTATGATTTTTTTAACCCCAATTATATGCTGTTCACAATTTGGTCCCTAGCCTATGAGTTATGCCTTCAAATTAAACAAAATACTTTGCTGCTAATAAATAAATAAATAAATAAACAAATAAACATATACTACTTTCTATCCTAAAAGTCAGACAGCATTTTTGAGCTACTCTGTGAAAATGGTAGAAGATATCATGCCAAAAGAGAGGAAAGAATCCAGTTAAGCAAAAAAATAGTGAAGAGTACTGTAATCCAAACAATAAGTTGCTTTGCATGCCTTATTCTCTTTTGGGCTGAAGGGTGTTCCACAAAAACATGCATGAAAAAATATTTGAAAATCCATATAAGAGCACAATAACATTTAAAGAATCATTTAAGAATAAGCAGTTTAGTCCTATGGAAGACATTTTAGTACGAAAGAGACTTTTTGTATTACACAGTCTCATTTTTTTGAGAAGCATTTTCTGTGACCTTTTGTAAGTGTATATTTTTCCCTTGCTTGCTTGTTTGACAAAAAGTATATTCTACTATTCTGTCTAATCCAGTTTAACTGTTGTATTTATTTATTTATTTATTTACTTTGAAAAAATAAATCCTGGTAGCAGTGAATGCTTGATGTCTCTCCATATCTCATGCCTTTTTAGAATTTCATATGTTTAGGTCGGTGACAAGACAAAATGCCTTTCTCAGTGGGTCACATCCAGAAATGAATTCTGATATTGCCTACTCTGTTTCACAACTATAGGGGTAGAAAAGGAGAGAAATTAGATGAGTATTATTGGGGCAGCAGAGAAAGGAATGTCTTGGAAGGTGTCAGGTAAACTGCCAGCTGGATAGATTATGCACAATGTTGTGAATAAAAAATTGAGTGCTGTGGAACTGACATTGTTATAGGTAATGCTTCCATGTACATTGAAACATTTTAGAACAGCTCTGTGCTACTCAAACTTAGAAAGCTCTTTTATTTATGGCTCAAAAATGTCCATGAATCATTCTGTCAACTGAGCAAACTTGAATAAAAGACTGCCTGTCCTCAGAAGACTATGAAATTCCAGAACAATCTAGAAACAACCCAAATTGAGAAAGAGAGTGTTTAACTGGGGGAAAAGATGAGTGCCATATTGCTTAATTCAGCCTCCTTCCTTTTTGGTCTTGTCAAACGTTCACCCATGGCAAGATGCCAGCCTACTCAGTGTTGTGTTCTGCCATGAGAGATATGACATCTCACAAATGTGGCAGTACACTGTCAGCAGTCTTCTACTTTTCTGTTCTGGTTGCCCATTAAAATCTGTTTAACTAGCTTGGAGTAGCATTTCTAGACTAGCCAATGGTGTTAAACTGTTGTGGTGCCAGATTTAGTGCTTAAGAGCACTTAACACTGATCTCTGAAAGGTATTGGGGAAGTATTTGTGCATTGCACATTTGTGCTAGCAAGAGGGTTTTGATGTTTTTGGTTTTTTTTTCATTTTTATATCATATGCAGTATTACTTCCTCAAATGTGTTTAAGTTCTATGTATACATTCTGTTCAGTGCATGTGAAATTAAAATATGTGATATGCAAATTAATCCCCTTAACACATCAGACATACAATAGTGTATTTAGTCTAAGTAAAAAGATAACAAAATACTATTTTGTTTTGTGGGGTTTTTTTTCAAGTAAATTTAGCAAGTCTTGCACCTTAGCTAGATTAAATAATTAGATAATTTCACAGAATCCCAAAATCAATCAGGTTGGAAAAGACCTTTGAGATTATCAAGTCCAAGCTAGGATTGAGCACCATCTCATCAACACAACCATGGCACTGTCTTTTCTTGCCATGTCAAGTCTTTTCTTAAACCCCTCCAGGGAAGGTGACTCCACCAATTCCCCAGGCAATCCATTCCAATGCCCAATCACTCTTTTTATGAAGAACTTCTTCCTCATGTCCAGCCTAAACCTCCCTCCCCTAGAGCAGCTTAAAACTGTGCCATGTCCTGTCGCTGGTTGCCTGGAAGAAGACACCACCAACTCCACTTTTAGACAGTAGTAAGGTCTCTCCTGAGCCTCCTCCTTTCCAGGTTAAACAGCCCCAGCTCCCTCAGCTGCTTCTCACAGGACTTATGTTCTAGGCCTTTCACCAGTAATAATTTAGTTTAATTTAATTATTCAAATTATTTTGCTAGATGCAAATAATTAATATCTATTTTTCACTGGAACACATTAGTGACTTTAAACTTGGGTATAGTGCCTACCTCATTAGCACTAGTTTTGTTTTGATGGAGTGCATTCAACAGCTTTGATGATTTGAATAAGCCTGTCACAGTCAAAAAGGGTTGATCGTGTTGCCAAGTGTAAGTGTCTGGATGATACTTCAGCAGAGTCTCAGTTTAAAATAGCTAAGAGACCAGTTAAAAAAAAAAAACAACAAACAAAAAACCCCTCCACAAACCAAAATCTAACTATCTCCCCAGTAAATAATTGAAAATAAACTTCTTTCTGTAATTGAGAATCAGCTCTGCTGATAATCTGCCTTGTGAAGGTTCTGTCAAACTGGGCCATTCATCTGTGTATCAAAATGCCAAACTGCAAGCAATTTGAAAGTAGCACTTTCTGCTGTAGCAGTTGGTTGTACCCCATAATAGATACTGAATATTTTTAAAGGAGAAAAAAGCAAATATTTTAATTTTTAGAGGTTTTGTTTGTTTGTTTGTTTGTTTGTTTGTTTGTATGCATGTTTGTTTATCCAAGGTTCTTTTTAGGAAGACATTTGACAAAAGTTGTCCTTAATAATCATTGTAAGCACATTTGTTTGATGATCAGACAAAAAACCCAAACAAAATGACTGCATTAATTAGCACAGAGATCTGAACTTCCAGCTTGTGTGCACAGACATATGCAGATTTTCTATCTCAGCCAGCAAAATTGGATTTAGGAAGCACCAGAATTATTGGCTAATTATGAAGCCCATGCTTATTTCTAGATCTGTTTTACATAGCAGGTTCTTTGATAAACTGCACTAATCCAGTAATTTGTACTCAGCCATTCAAAGAGTAATACAGAACAAGTACATTATCTCTTGCTATCTCTTGTTTTCTCAACCTTTTCATGTGCCTCATGCAAAACTTTGCCACATGACGCCCTTTCAACTTTTCCCAAGACCCACCAGTTTTGTCTTCATTAGCATGTTATGTGGTAAACAAATTTGGCATACAATAATTTCTCTGCATTAAGATTAATTCAATAATTAGACTAACGTTTGCTGCTCTACAAATGCCCATTTCAACCTATTGAATTTATTATTTAATATCTGTGGGCAATGATTAGAGGTTTTGCTTATTATCACTCTGAACCTGCTAAATAAATCATGCCCTTAAATTGTTTGTGTGATTGTTCCATGAACTTGTTTTAACCTTCTGGCTCAAGTGTTTAAACTTGATTTTGAAAAGAGAAATGTTTAATTTTTCACATTTAATCTTGACAATTTGAACAATATACGAAAAATTTTCTTCAACTATACAGGAAGACTTTCTGCCCCATTATGCAGGCTGGCTGTATGCAAGGAAACAAGAGTGAACACGTTTGTTTTGCTAAATCATACTTTTCAACCTTATTCACCTAATAATTTTTATTGCTCACCTCCTTTTATATACATACATGTATATATATATATACATATATATATATATATATATATATATACATATATATATATATATATATATATGATGTGGATTGTGGTGCCCTGGCACTGTCCGTGGGGGCTGCAGGGTGACCTGTGTGAGGAGCAGTTGTGGCTGCCCCTGCTGGACACAGCTAGTTCCATCTCTCTCCAGCCCACCCACCTCAGGTCATGGCTGAGCCCTGTCACCAAGGAGGTGTCATATTGCAGAATATATGCTTCAGAAAGGGTAAAAAAAATATTGCCTGGTAGGAAGAAGTGAGGAAAAATAGGAGAAACATTGCTGCAAACTCCCAGGTTAGTGAAGGAGGGAAACAAGATGTTCCATGAATTGGAGCAGAGATTATGCTGCAGCTCTGAAGAAGTCACCAGAGCAAGTACATTCACAAATCAGGAGTGAGAGAGTGAAGTTGAGACTCAAAAAAGGGGAGAGTGAGTGGAAGGTGTTGCTTTTGTTTCTTTTCTCTTTGTTTCTCACCACCCAGCTCTACTTTAATTGAAAACTAATTTTCTCAAAGTAATGCCCATTTTGCCCATGGTGGTTGGTAATTGTTAATCATTCTTCTCATCTCAATCTCAACCCAAAAGTATTTTTATCTTACTTTTTCTCCTGCTCTGCTGAGGAGAAACCGTAAGAGAGGGCCTGATTGGACATTTAGTAGCCAGGCAAGGCCAAAACACCACAAGCAGAAGTTTAAACCTAGGAAGTTGCCTAGGAAAATAGCTTCAGCCTTTAGAGAAAAATATTATTCAATAGATACCCATCTTTACCAGTGAAGACCCCAGTTAAAACTTTTTGGCCAGGTTTTAATCAATCCTATAAATTTTTGCTTCCTAGATTTCCAGTGTCTCAGCTTCTGTTTTATCTTCCTGAATCTTCTCTAATCTTGTCTTCTCTAGTGTATATAGGCCAAGCTTACTTATAAGATAAATTTGTCAGATACTAACTCTGTGACATTGCCGTACAGATATATGTGAGGAATTTTGACAGAAGATGTCATAACTCTTCTTGATTATACCTAATGAAGTTTTGAGAAACTAATGATGTTTTGAATGTATATTTATTTGCATTTCAGAGGATTCTGTCATGTCACTGAGGCAACTTTCATAAGTGTAAGATTTCAGAACAGAAATTCTGAAAGCAGTACTGTTCTCCCCCTGTTTTGTTCAAGCCTTCGCTTCTGAACAAAGTCTTCCTGTGCAGAGCAGCAAGCTTTCTCCTAAAATAGCTGTACTATTCTGTGTTTCCCACCCAGGAAGGCAAGCTTCCTTAGTGGCAAGAGAATATTATTTTAGTCATAAAGACAAAGATAATAAGCTATGTCTCATCTATATTATGGTCAGTGGTGAGAGGTAGCAGCAAGAAACTAGAAACTATTACGCATAGACTACTTTCCTGCTTTCCTCCGTGAATGAGCTATAGAGAGTCTGTTTGCTATTTCAGTTCCTTACAGGAGTTGTAAACATATCATTCAAATAAAACACTTCCATAATACAAGTTTTTGCTTTCCATATTAGTAAAAGGGAGACTTGGAAGAAAAAGCACAAAATTTGCTAATCCACTTTGTGCAACAGAAGCTCTTGCAGGTGCCAAATGGTCCTTGCTGTGCTATCACTCACCTCATTTACACGGCTTCCCAGAGTTTTTGAAGACTGCTTTACACAATGATATAGCACAATAAGAATGCTTTGAAATAGTCATATTAATTCTTTAAAGTATATTTTCCCCTTTAGCTCTTACAAAATAGCAACCATAAGTAAAATTAAAGTCCTTCATTACTGTCATAAGCCGTAATTAACTAACACAGTACTGCAAGAATTTAATTTCCTTTCTTTATCATGACAAAAAATGTTGGATTTTCATTACCTACAGCTTACAGATTATTTTTATTTTTTGGAGGTGGAGCAGGACACATAGTATGTGCTTTGTATCATGTTCTATTTCCCTCAATTCCTTCTCAACTACAATACATTGCCATTCTGAATGGCTTATCCAGAAACTATGAAAATGAATTCTGAATATTAAATAATGTATAACTAAACCTGAAAAATGCATTTTAGAAAACTCAGGGGTTAGAGTATTTCAATTTGCAGTACACAAACCTTTTTTTTAAACTAAAAAATACCATTATCGTTTATTTTGAGGTGAGTGTATTTTTACTGCATGCCTGTATCTTGAAAACCATTCAGATCTCTATTTTTTTCCTAAAATTACTGCTCTGACATACAACTGTGAACAGTTTCAAAGGAAAACCTGTAAACAGCTGTCACAGAACACGTTAATGTTTCAAAAGGCTTTGCTTGAAATCATTTTTTCAAAAGTACTGTAAGAATCTCTGCTTATGTTTCCATTATAGAAAGCCTCATTCTCTGCTAAATAGTGTGTGGATCTTTAGTCCCTTTATTATATCATCCTTTGGATCTATTTTTCACTTGGCTGAGTAGTCAACTATTTAACATGAGTTCAGTTAACCTTTGAAAATGGCTTTTCCTGATGTTTGGTATGCAAGACCTGTTCTCCAAGTGCAAGCAACAACACTCTTGAGGTTTTTTGATTGGCTTTATTTTGGTTTTCTTGGATTATTTTTCACCTTTTTTTCTCTTATCTGACTACAAGGAATAATTAAGAGTGTAAGCCCACAATTGCTTACATGACTTCCACCTGCCTGTGCAATGGGAAATCCAAACATAGAATACAGCAGTGGAAAAAACCCTAGTAGTCAGCAAGACATAAATGGAACAAACTGGTCAGGATGTCAATTTCTGTGGTGTTAAAAGAGAGCTTTGACTGCTTAAAGTACATTCCATAGTATCTCAGTGGTTATGCAGAGTGTCTTGGGCCTGAGTCACACATTGATCAGGAGTGTCCTTTAAGCATTCATGTAGATAATACTGAACTCCAGTTGTTTTCATTACTATCATAGTTTAGCTTTGCTGGAAGATACTTTCTGTTTCTTCAAAAAAATCTTCAGAGTTGGATTTCCAAATATCCCACTTACAGAAAGATTCTGTTCAGTTTTTTAGCTTTATTGATAAATTACAAACTCTGAAGATACCTCCCTTCTCATCAAATGGACCTGTTTTTGTTTTTAAATAATTGCTTATGACATAATGATGTAATTAAAGACAATATAACAGCTGTCATAAATTCAGATAAAATTCTAATTAGCTAGTACTATCAGGATTTGGCAACCACGTTGCCTGGTTAGCATGGCAATTCTTATTTTTGCAGGGAATGTTTCTGAAGTGTAGCAGAGTTCTGCCATGGCAGGCTAACTTCTGATAGAGGACTGATGCCAGATTTTGATTTTCCTCAAATATTGGTTGAATTCTAGACCACAGAGAAAAGTTAGTATCTGACTCCCAGCAAGTAGTTAAAATGGGATTATTAGTTTATCTAGACTTGATACATGACCATAAACACATAGTTCCCCAATTAGAATTGCATAGTGTGTTGGACATTATATGAAGTTCAACATTCATTTCAGTCAAAAGACCATTAAAACAAATCAGAATTTCCAAGTGACTGATTTGAGAATCATTATTAAGTTTTTAAAGCATGCAGTTTATTGCTTCGCCTGTTTGAAATTTAGCTCCAAATGAATTGCACTGGATTTTTAGTTAGTTTAGGCAAGTAAAGCTTTTTCATGAGCTATACCTTTACAGAACTTTCCAAGATACAATGTTGTCTTCATTGAGAACAAACATACTAACCACTGAAGACAGATGATAGGATCAATTGAATTGTGGTGCAAGAAAAGTGTTACTGTAACTGCTGAAAACAGACACAGAAACATAGCTCGGGACACTAACAAATAGCATGCCTACCTTTCTGCTGTGTGCTGATGATCAAAACAAGAGTCCTGAAGATGGAAAATGTACTATATCTGTGGCTACACACATTTTTGATATTTCTTTATTCATAAAATTTTGAGGAGAATGCCATATGTTTTATTTAGTTCTCCTTCCCCCCTTATCCCAACATTGTGTGTGTATGTATGTATGCATTCCTGAGGTTCTCTCCTTCGAGTGTAAAATAAAATAAAAAGTAATAACACTGAAAAGCCGATGGGCAAAAATTGATTCATAAATGAGAAGGTGGCATTCATCTTGGAGCTCTTATTGGAAACCTAAATCTCAGTAAATTTGTAGCCTAAGGATACAATGGGCTTAAAGGATTTCTGTCTCTGAAGAAAAATTAGATCACCTTTGAGGTAAGGTAAATGGAAAAGGTTGTTTGGGCAAATGTGGAGCTCTAGCACTATTAAATGTTAAGCACCATCAGGGGGTATCTCAGTCATTAACAAGAATGGCATGTTGAAGATTGTTTCAAGCAGGAGAAGAGTTATGGATGGCTGTGTGGAAGTGGCACAAAGCCACAGGGAAATTATGTCAAGAAAAAAGAAGACTTTTTAAAATATATTGTGGGAAAAATCCTACTGAAATAGCATCCTTTCTTTACATACTTCATAATCTTTCCTCCAAAATAACCTTAAGTTGTCTTTTAAACAAAGTAAAGCTGGGACACTAACTTTGAAGTCCAGTGTACAACCAGCCCCCTTTGATCTTTGGAATATTTTGTCTTCACTTGCAGTGTAAACAGAAGTACCAACTTAATCAAAACACAAGCATGTTCACTTCAAATCCAAGTAGTTAGCAGTCTTGACTGACTTAGACGTGTTTTATGGACCTTGTGTGTTAGTTTTGTATATAATTAAAAGGGCTCTCAGGACTTCTGTAGGCAGCCAGCAAGTTATGCTATCTGGTGTGAGAATAATGTGTTGCTATCTAGGGAAGGAAAGATTTAGGAGCCAAGCTAGGATCCCTGTTTTAAGCCAAGAGAGTTTGAAAAGTGAACAGACAGAAGTGTTATATCTCTAGGCAGTAGTTACCAGATTTCTCATTACTCTAGCACATCCTCCTGACTGCTCTGCAAAATGGCCCTGAGATTAAAAACTTTGCAGGAAGCTATCTGTGTTCTCACTGTAGGAAATATGTTGTTAGAATGACAGCAGCTACATGGAAAATGGGTATTAAGCTCTTCAGCATCAAGAATATTTTGCTTTCCCAGTTTGCCTTAAGGTATTGCTTAGAGAGAATAGCAAACAGTGTGGTCTATGCTGTAATCTTATTTGAGAGTAAATAGTGAGAAATAGCATCAATTCATCTTCTAATGTATAATGGACAATAAATTGTACTATGGAACAATGAATTGTACTGCAGGACAAGAAATTATACTGTGACAGGGCCCTAATATTTTACTCACAGAATGATCCTTAGTTTTAATACAGAAATACACTTCTGTATCTTCACCATTTCCTATATTATTTGTTATCATGTGATACCCTTGCTACTTGCATTGGGTTTGTGTGGAAAGCTTTGCTGGGGGGGGTCTAAAGGGATGGTTTCTGTGAGAAGATGCCAGAGTCTGGCCCCATGTCACGCAAAGCCAGTTTCACCTGATCCAAGAGAAATCTGCCTCTGGCTAAATCTGAGCCAGTCAGCAATATTAGGAGAACCTCTATGAAATATTTAGAAATGGGTAAAAAATGTTGCACAGCAGAACCAGGAGAGAGAAGTGATAGTAGGTGAGAGAACGAGAAATAAATGAGCAAGGAGGGAGAAGAGGGACCGCAGGCAGAAGAGCAGAGATTCCCCTGCAGCCTGTGAAGGTCCATGGTGGAGCACATATCCACTCTGCAGTCCAGCCTGTGCCAGAGCAAGTGGAACCTCTATGGGAAACTACAGCCTGTAAAGAGCCCTTGCTGGAGCAAGTTCCAGGCAGGACTTTTAATCCTGTGGGGAATCCTTCAGTCAATTCCTGAAGGATTGCACCCCATGGTTATGACTCATGATGGAGCATTTTTTGAAGAACTGCAACCTGAGTGAAGGATCCATGCTAGAGAAGTTCATGAAGGACTGTATCCCATGGGAGGGATCCAGTGGAGCAGGAAATAAGTGCTAAGAGTCATTGACCTGAGTGGGAAGGAGTGGCAGAGACAATGCATGGTGAACTGACATTCCCCATCCCCCTGGACTACTGGAAGTGGGGAGATAGAGAAAATAGGGAGTAAAGCTGAGCCTGAGAAGTAGAGAGAGAGGAGGAGGGAAGGTGATTTTAGGTTTTTTCTTACTTGTAATTACCCTACTATGTTTAAATGGCAGTACATTAAATTTATTTCCAAAAGTTGAGTCTGCTTTGTCTATGATGGTAATTGGTAGGTAATCTTCCTTTCCTTATCTTGACCCATGCACTTTCCATCGCTCATTTTCTCTCTATTCTGTTGAAGAGGGAGAGTGAAAGGGTGGCTTGGTGGGAACCTGGTGACCAGCCAAGTTCAACCCACCACACTACTAAAATCAGAAGTTGATTATTTAGAGGAGAGTTGACAGCAATGTGACCTTTGAGTTTCCTTTGAGCTGCCACTAACAGCTGTGCCACCCACAGATTACAAGGTTTTATTTATCCTGCTGTTTCTGTACACTGGGATGGTTTTTTTTCTTTCTTTTCTAATATGCCACATCCTTACTTTGTACTGTATTAAAAATTTAGTTTTGGTCCCCTTTATAGCGTACTGGGGTATGCTGATCCTTTTAAGATGATCCATGGTACAGAAGATTTCATCAGTCCACCAAATTTTGTCTCCCCTTCTCCATAATTATTAAAGCAGAATATAAAGTTCTTCCAATCTGTTTTGGTTTTTTTTTTTCTCTTTGGTCCACTTGTACAAATGACAGTTACCTTAGACCAGATTATAGGCACAATTTTGGGTACAGTTTCTGACATTGCCATTTACTTTGTGGAGGCTTTCATAGTTATATATATATATATATATATATACACACACACACCAAGTATTGTGTCTGATTTTTTTTTCTCCAATGGTAACACCACAGACAAAAAGAGAGATATTTATAGAAGCAATACGACGCTGGTATGCCAGCTGAAGTATGAACTATTGTAAAGCATTGATGTAGTAGTTTTAGGGCTGTCAGATGCTTACTACTGTCAACAGGGAAAACATCAGGCCTGAAAGAGACTATGGGTAAAGGAAGTAGAGTTTTGGATTATCACAAATTGTCAGTTTTAGCAGATGAGGTGCAACTACATGTATCTTGATACTTTCTCTGCTTAAATAAACACCTTATTATTGATATTTTTACTGAGAGGTTTAGTTCATGTGTTTTGTTTGCCAGCTAATGATGTAGAAATAATTATAAATTCATGTTGAGAAATGTGAATAATTGAATTTTTTTTTAAATAATTCAAATTTTATCTAACATTGCTCAGAAGAATTTCAGCTTCAAGGAATGAACATGTCTTCAGAAACTGATAACAGCAAATACACATAATCATGCATATAGAAAACTAATGTGGTACTTTACTGGATTTGTTAAGCTCTTTTTAGTGACAAAGTTGCTCTACAATTCTTAACCATCTTTTTCAGAGTATTTAATGTCTTTAAAAATTAAAACTCATTATACCTATTTCATATTTAATACAAGCCTAAGAGTTCAGGGACTAAAACACTATGAAAGAAAAAGATCTGTTTCAGACTAAGATGTTACTCTACTAATCTTGCATAAACAGACTCAGGAGATATGAACTTTTATATAATTTCCACTGAAACACATACTTGGCAAAAGGAATTAAAGATAAAGAAATCATGTAAAGCCCTGAAGTATCGGGTTCATTCCTTCACTAGAAGTTTTAGGCTACAAATTTAATGCATAGCTTCTGAAAATGTTAAATATCATACATATTAAGGCTACTTAATTCAGATTTAACAGTAGGAGTTTTGGAGGCCTGCCATGTGCAAAGTAGAGAGGTAAGCACTCCCCTGATGTTAAGAAGAGCCATCACTCAAAAGCATTTCTGCCTAATTTAAAACCACAGATCTGCACGCTGAAATCCTATGGAAGATTTGTGTTTCAGTCAAAAGTTTACGTTAAACACAGAATAAATTGTCCTGCTTGCAGTATTTATATATCAGAACAAGAAATTTTTAGCTTGTCTTTTCAAAGTTTGAATGAAAAGGTCTACTAAAACCAATTGAACCTATTGCCTATTATGGGATTTTTTTAAACTGTGCAGATTCAATGTAAAGAATAGCAATATCAAGTAATTGTTATTAATAATAACATAATATCTGTTTCTTCCAAGCAAGTGTGATATTGATTGACAAGGAATAGCTGTAGAGCAAACTTTAAATTACAATATTTATTATGAATGCTCCTTGCAATTAATTATTTAAGGGATACATTTTGTCCTCATTTTCTGTATTGAAGTTTTCTAGAGTTGGACATGCTCATTAACAGCAAAATGAAACATTCAATTTAAAAGTTTCATGATTTATGTTTTGAATAAAGATATTATTCTTATAAATAGAGTTTAAAGCATAGAGCATTTGCACTGAAATCTTTTTGAACAGTTACATTGAGATCAATTTCAGTTACTGGATTTATGAAGAAAGAAAGAGAATTGAGGTTCCTGCATTTGATGTGAGAGTACATGATTGTGCCATTTACAGTCCAGTTTTCCTAGATTTTGACGTAGACATCCATTTGTGTTCCCCAGCTTCGTTTCTCTCTCTTACCTTGCATATAATAATTTCCTTTATGTGCCTAACCATTAGTTAATATAACTGATACCCTGCTGATGATTTAAGAGACAGGTGAGGCATGTAGCTGACCCCAGGAAGCTGAAAGTTTAGAAAATTAGTTTCTGCACTCTATGTACCTCTCACTACAAAAGAACAGTGTTCAAGAAGTCATTAGACTGAGGAAAAGTAGTCTAAGATCAGAAATTAGAAATGGTCAGAACAAAGATTTTGTGTGTCAGTAAACTTAATTGTTCATTTGTGATTCAGATTACATTTTCTCATTGAGGCTGCAACTCACAATTAAAAATCCAGTTCTAAGATTTTATGTGAATAGCTTCTGTGGACCTGAATTTGTAGCTGAGGCATTAATAATCCTGGAGAAAGAAAATAAGATATGCTTGGTTTTACATAATAACCTATTAAATGGAGCATCACCCAAGAGTGTAGGAGATTGCACACAGGATTGCTTTGATGAAGGAATGCAAAATTCATTGCCGATAAATAGTGAAAGATTCCCTTGAAATACGTGGGATGCTGGAGTCTTGTCCTACCACAGAATACTGCCTGTGCCTTCTCTATTCTGGACACATTACAGCCATAATGATACAAGGTATAAAGAAAAGCTTTAGTGAAGAAGTACCAGCCTATCCTATTCCTTCTTATGGGATATTTTCCTGGGTTACCATTTCTCACTGTATGTGGCAATCTGGAAAGCAAAGTAGAGAAGAAGAATAATGGAAGGAACTGGCCATGTATAGTAGAGAAAAAATGCTTTCAACAAGGTAATAAATGGGGACAACCAGTGCAATCTTCCCTAAGTACAGAAAAAATGCAGCAATTGTGAAAAAATATTCTTTATAGGGCACCTTCATGGAACATAGATGGGACAACCCACTGATAGAAGTCCCATAGTTTCATGACAGATGTATGGTAAAACCTAGTTATTAGTCTTGGTCTAAAAACAACTCGTGGGAAGATTTTGTGCACCAGAGAGAGTGATAAAGGAATAAAGGTTTCAAGTATGCTGGCTGAAGAGGAATGATTTTGAATCAAGAAGAAGAACCAAGAACACAATAGGCAGAAAATTGCAAAGCACTCTTCAGCTTTCAAGATAGGGTCATGTAGCTTTTAGTTGGAGGCACCCAAGTGGTTATGAGGAATAGCAAGCATGAGTGTACCAGAATTTGTGTCCTGTGTTTATGGCATCCAGGTACTGCCTTCAATCTGCAGGGAGGAAATTATTTTTTTAGGTAGTCACATATTAAATAGTTTGGGTAAACAGAATTGAAACATTCTTTTTGATTCTTTTAACTATATCAGTTCTAAACACACCAAACTCCTCTGTAGGCTTCACTGCAGTCAAGTGGAGCAGTGAGGATGAAAGAAACAGTGGATATTCACTAGTCCCTTTGTAAATATCTCTTTTAGGATAAAAGTAAGCTTTGCAGTATAGAAACCTGCCAAGAAGGTCAGAAATAGAACTCAAAATCCTCCAACTCCCTGCTTTTGCTATTTACAGCTGGGGAGAGAAGAGGGTTTGGTCATCAAACTGCTGTCTAATTAAGGAATTATATAAAAATGCCATGTGGAAATTCTTAATGCTTTCATTATTCCTCTTAATTTTGCATAGTTTCGCTTGGGAAAGTTCAGAATTATTACGACATCACATTACAGTTGTGTCATTTTGTTTCTTTTTGGGTTGTTTCATTTGATTTCAGGGAGTTTGGGGGTTTTGTTTATTTGTTTCTCTTTGGATTTTTGTCTTGTTTGGTTTGTTTGGGTTTTTTTTGTTCCCCTTCTCTAGTTTAGATTCATGCTCATTCTTCCTGTTTCACTTAAATTTAATCCCTAAAGCTTGTTAATTAAATATGCAATCATATAATCTTTTGACTGTTGACTATGAATCAGATACCTTAGTAGGAATCATAGAAGTTTGCTGAACTTCATAAATCCAAGTTTATAAAGAAGCAAAAACTTTTTCTCTATATACATTTTTATTTTTTTCAAACCAGTAAGTCATCCACTACTATACAACTCAAGCGGAACACCCAATCTTAGTAAAATATGAAAGCAATCTCCTGTTGCTAGAACAGGTTGCTCCTATTTCGGTTGCTATGGAGCTCTACAAGCAATCAAAGTGCAGACATGAGCTATGACACACTGCACCTGAGGTGTTTCATTGATAGGTGCTGGGGGACCCAAGCCAGTGCAACATCTGTGCAGTAATGGCATATTCCCACACAGCCAAACCCTCACCTTCAAGCAAGAATTAAAGTTAACCTTAAAAAAGTAGAGGCGTTGAATTTTCATACCACGGGCAATATACTTTTATGCTTGTAAGATAAATTTAATAGGACTTTGGTAAAACCAATCCCTGCAGTGTTTTCTCTTTAGTGAGATTTAGTTGCAGAAGATCAAATGTTGCAGAATAACAAATGATGCAAGCATACAAAATAATAGATATTCCTATGATTAGATGCAAATTCACCAAATTATTTCTGTACTTCAACTTGTCTTCATGTAACAGTAGGTTTCCCCAGAAGTTTTCTCTTTTTCTCAGAAAATTAAAGGATTGGTTTTGCACTTTGTAAGTACAGTAATGTCACGGGTATAAGGCACACCCTTTTGACTAAAATTTTGGTCCGAACCCAGAAGT
>VRYO01002772.1:38236065-38265770 GCA_009812075.1 Sialia sialis | reverse complement strand
AGTGGGACTCAGTGGGCCATTAGCAGAAGATAACTCCCTGGAGGAAGGATGGGAGTGCAAAGATAAAGAGCAATGCCCTGCTGGTTTCAATGGATGGCCCATTAGCAGAGTATCTCCCACAGAGATAAGGATCACTGTCCCACCTGGTCACAACAGATGGTGATAGAACAGATACTTTGATCACATCCCGTATAGTAACCCAAGACAGCAGGGCTGGCGGGATTGTTACTAATTGGTTACGTTGTTGCACGCGGATGCTCCCAGCGGTGGAGGTGAGGAGGGTGTGCCTTATACCCCAGTGCACCTTATATACAGACACATTCCATGGACTTTCCGGCTACCCAGAAGTGCACCTTATAAGTGTGAAATTACTGTACTTAGCTAGCTATATATTTTTATATCTTCTTTTCTTTTGATGAATCTGTTATATTTGATGATTTGATTTGGTTTTATGCTTAGCAATTTAAGTCAAAATATTGGTAGCAAGTTTGTTTTGTTTTTTTTTTTTAATCATGTAGATCGTACATACAATATGGATGGCATTTTTTAAAAAAAGATAAGTTCTTGACATTAAACCTAGATATGTGTAAAGAGAAAATGCAATATGAACACAGGGAGGATATGCATAATTTGAAATACAAAAATTATCTCATAAAGAACGGTTTCATAATGTTTTATGATGGAATGATTTAGTTATTCCTGAACACGTACACTGTATTTTTACCTTTAAAACATATATCAGTTTTTCCATCTTATGAGCTTATTAAAAAAAAAAAATAGAATTCTTTGCTATATGTTTTTCATTAACTCTATTTTATCAACTAGTGGATGATTGGAAAATGCTCTGACCAATAATTTTACAATGGCGATTGCTCAGTATGTAAGATCTTTCAGAGACCTTTTTGGTAAGGATTTAGAAACAAAATCTAAGCTATTTAAAACGGGAAAAAAATCTAAACAAAGAAAAATAATTAAGAAGCAAAAGGAGATATTTTGTAATAAAATGTTTTCCCTTGAACATTTTCCTTGTAAATCATAGCTATTTTTATTTTATTTTTTGTGGCAGCTCTTTCTGACAACCATGCTACATTTTTTCTTGCATTTTTTATTTCAGTAGCTCCTTTCCACCAAGTATTTAATGCCACTCAGGATAGTAAAATTGTAAAGTAGTTAGTCTGTGGCAAAATAATTGATATCCCTTAAGGTCTGCCCCATAAGAATGCTCACATAATAACCCAAATCCCCTTGATTTAGGTCTTACAGTTTAATCTGTCAATATGTAATTATGGTTCCAAAACAAAACAGATTATTTCACAGTTTTAGTGTGGTTTCAACCATGCACAATGGAGTAGAAATACCCGAGGCTGGTAGAAGGGGCTGTCCCATTAGTAGTTTTTTATACAATGACCTCAGGGGACTGGGTCTATACTTGTGTGTATCAGCTCATCTATCTGAAAGAAGAATCGTTTTCTGTTCCCCTAGTTAATCTAAAAGGACTGGAACTTTAATTTTGATTACCGCTAATAATTTTGAAAAAGCAATGGCACATTTTTTATATACTTGTTTATTGTTCTTTATCAATTTTTGGAAATATTTTCCCAGGCAGACTGGGTATATAACTCTCTACAGATAACATTTTTTGTCACACCAATGCATTTTCTGTTATGGATTGTAATTGATTTTTTAAAAAAAGTTTTATGATGGCTTAACATTAGTATGGATTAGCTGTGCAATTTCCCTCTAAAAAGAAAAGGGGATCAATTAAGGTAACACCTCTTCTATTAATGTATTTTTAGCAACTCAGCAAACAATGTGGAAAATGTTCATGCTTTCTCAGTTCTTATTTCTCTGTCAACTGTTCATCTGCACCTCCAGTTGGCAAGGGGAGCTCTTTAATCGCTGCAAAGAGGGATTTTGAAATGTGTTATTAAAATAGTGAAGTTGTTAAGAGCTTCTGTTTACTGTACTTTGATAAATTACGTACATGAGTCTGTGGGCCTTCAATTGAATCACTCTATTATAAAAAAAGGGGAACCACAACAGTGAAAGTAAATTACATATGCACTTTTTTCCCTGTGCAATATCTATTAATGCAATTACTACGGCTTCATTTTTATTCAGCTGGGAAGACTGGTGGCTCAATGTGACTGTATTCCCTCCTCCAATCTCTCAACTAAAGCACAGCTTTAAATCCTGAGGAATTCATAAGCTTCTGATGGGAGGAAAATTCCAGCTATTATCCATTAACTTGAATACCAATGACAAGCATCAGTCATACACTTCAGAAATCAAGAATGTATGTCATTAAAATTAAAATTGTGTCATTGCCATTGCTGAGATTGACTCATGAGAAGTTGTCTTCTGGCATCTTGACATGCAACAGCTTCAGCTTGCAAATGGCTGGTTAAGAGAATAAGCTCAAAGAGCATCTGTCAGAGCAGGAAGACTGGAAGGGGATTGTGCCAGTCATATCCAACCTCACTGTGACCAAATTTCATTAAAACCAAGCAAACCATCATCTTGTAGGTCTAGAAATTCACATTAATAACTGCTGAAGTGTTTCTGGTTTTCATTTCCACATTCTGTTTTACCTGAAGGTTTTAATGGTTTTTACCTACCCTGCAAAGTTCTGTGATACGGAAATTGGTAGAGGACAATTTTAGACCTGCTGCCACTCACATTAAGTGGTAGTAATGCAAAAGCAACTAAAGATTCATTAAATAACAGAGATGACAAGTATCCCCATTACTTTTTAATGGAACAAGTCATCACGAAAGCCGAAAAAATTATGTGGTGAATACTGTCCGTTAATGCTTTTATTTATGAATTAGATTGGTTTTATAAAAGTAAAAACGTTAGAATCAGGACCAAAGCTTTTTTCTGTGGCTTTCTACTAATTAAGAGAATTATGCAAGCAATTCAGTTTAACCAACTATTGCTGTTCTTTGCTTGAATGGAAAAGCTTTATATTTATTGATATTCTGTAAGCACTTATTTTTAAAAATCTCATACAGTGTTTAAGTTGTTGCATTTTTCCCTGAGCGTATAATTCAAAAGTTTTCATTTATACAAGCATAATTATATGTGCACTGAAGCCAGAATAATTTCAAGAGTCAAGGAAACAGGAATGAAAATATCCTTTTTAAAATACAAGTCTCATAATATGCTGGTAAATGTGGTTTTTTTTTAAGCAAATGCTTAAGTTTAATAGACAAAGTATAGCAAACACTGCATTCTATTTTGTTGCCTTGGTAATAGGTTTGTTCCTGCAGCATATCAAAGCATGTAGTTTGGTTACTTGGAAGCAATGAAACTTGCTAGGAAGTCCATGACAGTAAATCTCCAGATATAAATTATAAATTCACTTTAATAAAACCTGCTCTATCTCCTTCTCACATTCTTTAAAAATATTGCATTTTTTTTTACCTCTTGTACATTTTCTCTAAGTTCACTATCTCTACTTTACTTTGTTTTAGAAAGAGATGACATACTAATATTTTTCTTTTTTGTTTATTGGGAAGAAAAAGCTATGTTAGAGGTATTTGTAGAAAACAGACATTTAGAATTAAGGTTTATTCCTTCAACTGTCATCAGTATTATAGTTTGGTTGTTATTATGGTCTTTAAGCAAACTGATTATGTCTTAACAATGACTTCAGTTCAATGGTAATACTAATAAATTTCGAAATATGATATTACATTGAATAGAACCATACTTCATGGAAATTAATATTAATTTTGGGAGAAGATACAAAGGAAATTTTCAGAATCTGTGAGGAAAATGTTTCCTAAGCAGGGTTTTCATCTGCAATCTTTGTCAATCTTTTCAAAGATGGAATAAGTATCACTGTTCAAAGAACCATATTTACTTTAAACTTTTAGGACTTTTTAATGAAATTAATTCATAATAAATATATATTTCAATGGAATTCTAGATGTAAACATGTTTTCAGGAAATACACTTAAAAACTTATGTTATATTTCTTTGGATGTGGTTCGTTTAAAATGCTTTCACCAAGAAGGCTATTAGACTCTTATTGTATGACCACTGCTCTAGAAACCATTTAATTCTTGTGATTTCATCTTCTGAGTGCTTTTCTTCCCATAATTTTAATATTGGCTTTCTAGACATCTCCATCACTATCACCACTTCAAAAATTATCCTTTTCTGGAGTTTTTCTCATACTTTGTGTTTTCATATCATTCCTCCTGCTGTCTTCTCTCTAAATTACAACAGAAGTGGATTTTGATTAAGTCACTGGATTGTAACAGTTTTATAATTGTCAGATTACTTGAATAATAGTTTAAACCTTTGTGTTCTTGAGGTGTGGCAAAAAATGCAAAAGATGTATGCATAATTGGTAAAATAAATCCTAATGACCTCGGATTCGATCCCGTCTTTTACTTTCTCTGTGTTTCCTGTCTTGAGGCACCAGTAGATACTAAATGCCTGCTTTGTTTAAGAAATCCAGTAAGGTGCACTGCAGTTAATTTATTTGGGAGCAATGACCCACAGGGACTTAGAAGAGACCACGACTACTCCTGTCCTCTTGCTGGGGGGCACACAAAGGGAATTGAAGTCACAGTGATGGTGGTGAGAGGTTTCCATCTGTGCTTCCAAGTGGTCCCCTGCAAAACTCAGAGGGTGCAGAACAGCCACAGAGATAAAACTACTAATGAAATGTTCGTATGGCTGTTTATATGTTGGAAATGTCCTATGAGAGCTGCTGTGGTGAATGTGATTTTATAGTAATACAAAAATTATTACAAAGCTAATATTAAATTCAGGTTCTGAGGTTGACACTGATATTTGGGGGTTTGAGAAAAGACTTGTACTTTTGCAATTAAATTTCTGATCTTATGTAGCTGTTCTGTTTACTCAGAATAATCTTTTCTGTAAAGTATCTAGATGTTTTAAGCAGCCATAAATCTGATGCCTCTAGAAGTATTAAAATCTAGATAGTCTGTTAAAAAGATAAGTTTATTTTGCTTTCAATTTTATAATTTACATGGGAAATTTTCCATTAGATACTATAAATTGCTTTTCTACTGCTTTGAAGTGTTTTCTGTACTATTGTCTTATTGACAGATTTCTCTGTAATCCCTAACACAAAATTAAAATCGACCTGTAAAGTGAAACAATTGTTCAGTGCTCAATTCACCACTTTCTAGCAGCATTTTTTTTCCTCCCTATCCTTCATTAGAATACAAGTATTCCTTCCTAGATACTTCAGGGAAATTTTTTAATCCTTCAAGATTAGACTGCAAAGATGGGTTATTTTAAAACTGGGTATCTCCATAGGTAACCCCTCTGCTAATATTGAACTCTGCAGTAGAGAGAAGGTGAGACTTGTTTCTTTGCAATACTGCAATAAGCTTCTGCTTCTATAATATCTGCAATATATAACATTCATAAATTGCAACAGTATCATCTCTGCTGCCAGACCATAACTTCTGTTAAGTACAGCCTGAATTCTTTGGGAAATCTCCCCACATGAATACTGTAGCCCATGACCAAAGTGTCATGTAATTTTCTCTGAGAACTTTTCTTATATCTCATTTTACAAGCAGCTTTAAACTGAACCAACCTTCCTTCCTTCCTTCCTTCCTTCCTTCCTTCCTTCCTTCCTTCCTTCCTTCCTTCCTTCCTTCCTTCCTTCCTTCCTTCCTTCCTTCCTTCCTTCCTTCCTTCCTTCCTTCCTTTCTGTCAGCACCTTATTGGAAAAACAGATTCCAGAGATAGGTGCATCTTTCCAGTGCCACACTCACTGCTTATACCTCTGATGGCCCTGTTTAGGTTCTGGATGCTTTTTGCTACCCTGATTCACCTCTCTATATCTATGTCGGAAATAGATGAGAGAATCATGCAATTAATTGAACAAAGGATAATTCAATACTGTGCAAGCACTGAAAAGTGAGACAAACCTAGGGTGCAGAGAGGCCCACAAATATAAAATTGGCAGTAATTATTGCTTTGCAAAGAATACACTCTCAAGAGAAGATAAGTTTGTGGTATCCAGGTTTCTGGCATTGGAAGGTGGTTTAGCAATGCAGTCATTACTAGCTTGCCATGTGGAGATGCTGATCTAACATAGGGACCAGACATAGAAGTACAGATTATTTTAAATACTTTTATTTCTTTAAGAAATATTTTATCCCATTATTTATCCCATTTTATAACAGTATAAGATATAATCCCTTAATTTTTCTTTCAGTCTAAATTAAAACAAAAAACAAATAAAAAAGCTTCCTGTCTGTTGTATTTTTTAATCAAATTAGAACTGTGGTTTTAAAGTTCTAATAAATACTTGTGAAGTTGAATAAGAATTATAATTTTAGATACTTATTTAAATGTATTTTAAAGTATTTAAATGTATTTTAAAGGAAAAGTATTGTCTTTCATCACATACCACATCTTTTTTGGTGAGTGGATAACATACTCTATTTTTTATCTAGAAAAGTATATAAATTCATTGTCACATTTTAGAGAATATTAATTTTTAGGTCAATATTTTGTTCAGACCACAGTGAAATTTCTGACAGATCCAAGGCAGAACACCATTGGAGAATGGGTTTATGGTTTTTTTTTCTTGATCAGAAAATTAACTTAGGAAGCATTACCCCTTGCAACCAGAGAATAATTGCTTGAGTAAAACCATATTTTTTATATAATCCCTGAGATTTTTCATTATGTAATAATACATCTAGCGACTTTCATGCCTTAAAATGATAGAGTAAATTATGAGAAAATGACTGTTTAATGAAATCCAGATGGAAGCTTTTTGTCTCATTGGAATTTTCTCCCATTCCCTCTGCTATGTTACAAAATCTTTCTAGCAATTTCAATTTACAAAAGATGTTGAGAATACTACAGGGATTTTAACTCAGTAAACCACCTAAAAAGACTTATTTTTTTCCAGAGGAAAAGATCTCTCAATATTTTATGTTTTGTCTTCAGCAAAAAAGTTGAGCCTTTAAATCCCACATAAAATATTTTTAAAAGTTATCTACCCATTCCAAATACTCATTTTCCTAATAAAAATCCTACCAGTTTTTTATGTTTTGGTGTGGTTTTTATTTCCTCTCAGCATCTGGTTTTGTGATACAGATAGATGTGTAATGATACACTGAACAGAACAAGGGCTTTCATTGATTTGTCTGTCCTTTGTATCCATTTATCCCTCAGCCTCAAGTTTTGGATTAAGAACTTTTCATTGGAAAAATAATCCTTTGTTTCCTTTTCCCCTCCCACTACTCAGTCCTTCTCACTACACTTTTAAATAGAAGAGATAAATTATGCAGATAATCAGAAAATTGCTCTTGCAAATATCCATGAGTATTTTGATATTGGTGGTGAAAAAAGGGAAGGATCAATATTTTATTTAGGAGATAGTAGTGCCAGTCTAAAAATTAAACTGCATGTATGGTGGAAATACTTGCCAGGATTAGTCATCACATCATCTTAAGCACAGGAAAAGTGTACAGAAAGGAAACCTCACTTGCTGGCTGTCTTACCATAAGGACAAGTAAGGATTTAAAAAGAAACTTGCCATATTTCTTGGTAGTTGCAAGTACTTTTGTATTCTGAAATACAGGAATACATCACGTTTTTCAGTACACAGATTTATTTTTTTTTAATATGGTGTCAGAATTAAGACTGTACTTTAGTAAATCAATGGACAGTTATAATGATGAAAGCAGAGCCAAATGATGTTGTGCAATTTGGTTAGGCCTTTTTTGCTTTTTCTTTTAATTATGTTACTGAGTTATGTTTTATGTTACTGGGTCTGGTTGCAGCGGATTGAACAACTAACGAAAGAAAATTCCATCCTCTGTTAGTATTATTTTCTTCTGTATTTCAAAAATCGATTAATATTACAAATTCTTTGTTCTGTCTTCCTTCTAGTACAGTAAAACAATGGAGAAATTAAAGCATTAAGAAAGGAAAAATACTTAAGAATTTTTACTGAAAACATCCAGGAAGATTCGCCTCTTCTTGTCATCAGTCCCTAATTTTCTTTTTTGGCAAAGCATTCTTGTCAAGCCAGTACAGATTGTATTACTTCTACCACATGAAAAAAATTGTGCTCCTTTAGGAAAGCTCTTCCTGAATGCCTGGAACAAAGTTTCACATTGCTTTGAAATACACCTCATTGCAACAGGTTATAGCCTTCAAGGAGTAAGAGGATATGACAAACAACAGTAATAATGTGGGCCCATTTGTTATGAAAGCCAGCAAAGATTAATGAAGGAAGCAGATTTTCAAGTTTATGCAGAGAACAATGGCAGCTCCAGAGGGCAATGGCTTATTAGAACCTCTCTTCCTCTGCTTTTGGTTAAATTGGTTTTAAAAAAAATATTTTGTCCATATGGTGGCTGAGAGTATTCTGAACAATTGCATAATTCTGTATGATTGTAGACAACTTCAAATTCTAAAATGACCCCTTAAATGAGGTATTAGTTAGGTAGCTTAAACAAAGAAACATAAAGCCAATTATTCACCCTATTGATAGATCCATTGCAGGAATGTATTGGCTGTTTTTTCTCAATCTCTTAGATCTATTAGAATTGCCCTCTTTATGAACTGCTATGGGAACAGCTTCTTTGTCTTGAAGACTCACTGCTTTTCTCTTCAGTCAAATTAAGCTATTTTGTTTCCTGATTCATTCCCATTTGATGTTGTATTGTACTGAATAACACTTTCCAGGTGTTGAAGAATTAAACACTTCATGTATACTTACACATAGATAGACAAACATAAAACATTATTAGAATCTTGAAGTTTTCCAGAGAATCTAAATTTCCATTACCACAGGGATGCTGAGACTGTGTAGCCAAATAAGGCTGCCAAATATCTGTTTCCTTAGTACTTTTTATTTCCAGTACTCTTATTTTTCTGTTGCCTTTATATTAGCTACTTGGAAATAACTTTAACAGCAATATTTAAGAGCTTTAATAGATTTAAATAGTTAACTAGTTTTACTCTCTGGCTGCCTAGTTACAGAAAAAAAAATCTTGACTCATCTACTTGGATGTTTGGTTAAAAAACTTGTATTAAGCTGTACAAAATACCTCAAAGAGGTATTTATTTACCTTGGTAGTTATTTGTCATAAAATATTTATATGCATAAGAGAGTGTTGCACGAAACACTGTTTTGAGGTGTGGAGTTTTGTTTTGTTTGGATTTTTCCCCCCCAGTTTTAGTGATGAAAATTTTTATGATGTAAATTCTCTCCTGACCTCTATGCAAAATTGTAATGCTTTTAATAACATAAATTGGCAGTAAAATAGCTGTTCTCATACTGTTTTGACTCATGTGTAGCTGAATGAAATTACAGAAATTAATTAATTAAAAAAAAGAAAATTAAAACATCGGATTTTTAAAATTAGTATCATTAGGTTTTTTTGCTTATTCAAAAAACCAAAAAAAATCATCGCCAAGACCCTTGTAACTAAAATAGTGCTAGACACCTAAGTAACAGCCTTTCCCACTTTGCTCCTTGAAAGGATTTCTATGGTAGCACAATATAATGTGTGGTTTTTATTTAAGTTAATGCTTTGGGAATGTGGCCTTAAGCTGACGGGACAGAGTAATTTTTTTAATGACTATATGTTCATCCAGCATTCAGATGCAGCAGCACTTTTGTTACAGGAATAATTTCTCTGTAGTGGATGTTTTCTTCATCCATGTTAAAAAAAAATCCTCTATTTATTTCAGGATAAGGCACTCAAGAGGTTAACTAAGCTTTGTTTCTATGGTGAGAAAAATAATTGGTATTGATTAGCAGTTGGTACAACATTGCTGGAAGGGCTATTAAAGCCCTAAAGTACAGTACAAAATGATACTGAAAGCATCATGTACTCCCTAGACTGTCCTACACTAGCCATTCCTGTGTTTGAGATGTCCTCCTGACTTTGCTTATGATTCTCAGGAGCTTTGTCACACTCAGTGATTTCAAATTCTAAAGTACATTTAATTAGTTAAATGGGGGCTAGGGTGAAGGGGAATTACCCAGATGTAAAGGCGGTTGTCTTTCTCCTCAAACAAAATTTTAGAGCTATTTCATTAAGAAAGAAATCATTTAAAAATTGGATCTTATAGCTGTAGCTTTTATGCATCTTCACTGTATGCAATAACAAAGTGACAGCAAGGGACTGGAAAGAATGTTTCTTTCCTTGTGCAGCTATTTCATATTCTCAATTCATGTATCCTCACAGAGAGCCAAGAATACACTGGACTTTTGAATAAGTGGTATTGCAGATGATCTACACATATTTTTCACTTATATTTTAAGAGTGTTGCTTGTCAAGAAATTATTTTAAAATTAAGCTAAGTATAGAATAGCTCAAGGAGAACTTGTGTTAAAATTAGAACAGAAGTTGCAAATCATGAGCTTAAATTTTTTTTCACTTAGATTGATGCTTATCCATTTTTTTTCTCTGTATCAAACTGAAAATACTCATTATGACATTTTCTGACTCTTTCAACAACAACAAAAAATGTGGTTCAGTTAAAATGTTAAGTGCAGTTAAGTGCTTTAAGACGTTATTTAGACACAGGGTTGCTTCTAAATAGTGTATTTTGACTGTCTTTTGCCTGGGACTGACTCAAGAGACCCTTCTGGGCTTCCAGGTGGTTCTGGCAGGTCAAGAATCAATGAAGGAAGGAATTGGGAGTAGTCTGGGGGTGACATTGCGTGGTCCATGTAGAGGTCCCAAAGGAAGATTACAGTCCCTGTGGCTTCTACCCTTGGATTACCTTTGTTTAGAATATTTGCAATTGCTAAAAAATAGACTGAATTTTCATTAAAAGGCTTAGTGATTTGATTTGGTTTTTTCTTTAATTCAAGTTCTCCGGTAGGACTGTGTTGTAATTCCCAATACGTTTGTTTCAATAAATTGTTTCCAGGACTTAACAGAAGCAACTGCTAAAATAGACTTTTCTAGCAGAAGTTGAGCAAGCAAAGAGATGCTGTGGCAAAGCTCCATATTTTTCTTTTGCTATTTCTCTTTAACTTCATATATTGTCACTCAGTCTGCATTGAGTGCTTGGGATTACAAAAGATATGGTCCAGAACCTAATTTTTTACAAGTAGATAAAAATCTAATAATGGAATATGCACCCATGCTATTTATATTCATATATATACATTGTTGCTCTCAGTAAAAACAGTGTATTTTTCTCATTAGGATGAAACTGCATATCTTTTATTTATCAGTATTGCTAATATAAAACTTTTTCTTTGTTTGAAGGAAATAAAGGAGCTCTATAATAACAGTATCTTTGCTTAACCTAAATGAACTGTCATTAGGATTAAAACTTGTAAATGTAGTAATTAGGAGATACAGGACAGAACACTAACTTTTCTAGACAAAGGAATGTTACTTCATAACAGAGTACCTCACAGAATAACCACAGTAATTTGACAACCATAAGGCCCACCAGGTTATAAGGTGCACTCCCAGGTAGCCGAGAAGTCTACAGAATTTGTCCATATATAAGATGCAACGGCCTATAAGAAGCGCTCTTTTTTTTTTTTTTTTTTTTTTTGGAAGCAAGGATCTGTGTGCAGCACAGTAGCGAGAATTAGTAACAGAATTGCGTGATAGGAGGGTTGGCTGTCAGGTGCTCAATTTGCAAACAGTTTTCACACACCGGCGAAGCCTTTAAACACAGTCCCACATGCCCTCCCCCAGCCACAGGCTCCGGCACTCCCATCCCTGGTGCCAGCTGCCATGGCTCCCTGCCCGCTCGAAAGCGGCTCCCAGCACTGGCTGAAAGCGCCAGCCGCTGAAAGCGTCAAAAGCCTTGGGGGCCGAAAGTGCCAAAAGTGTCTCTGGCTTGCCGCCCGCCCGACATCAGCTCTGTGGCAGCTCCCATCCTGCCCGCAGTGGCACCATGGCAGCTCCCCTCCCGCCCAGCAGCAACTCCCCACCCACCCGGCTCACACTTCCAGGCTGGTGATTTGCTGGAATTTGTCCATGTATAAGGCACACCGGGTGATAAGTTGCACTTCTGGGGTAGGCTCGAAACTTCAGTCAAAATGATGTGCCTTATAGGCATGAAATTTAATTCCTTCCTGCAAAATATCTTGGGAATCACTTGACTGTGTAGTTTTAACACACTACCAGATGTCCAAGACTTAACTAGTTCACCTGCCCCAAAATTTTAATGAGATAAAATTTGAAAAAGTCAATCTTCAATGAAAAGCTCTATCATCTGGAATTAACTTCTTCCAAGTTAGCCTTCCATAAATGAGAGGAAATGAAACATCAGCTTTCCACCATGAAAAAGACAGCCCAGAAATCCAAGTGTATTGCAGAAATCCAAGCGTATTGGTGGCTTTGTGGGGCTACACTTCAGTTTTAGGTTACTGTATAAAAGTAACAGTGATTTGCAAGAGCTTATTCCAAAACTGTGCTGTCATTTCTGATTCAGTTGGTGAAGCAATGCTTATTCTGTCTTTTGAAGCTATTACTACTGCCTGCCTAATGTTTCTTTTTGCAAACATACTTTCTGTGGTGACACACTGAAATATTTTCATTATCACAATGGTATTGTCCTTCAGTTTTAGGATACATGACAAAACATGCTATGATTGCTTGGTGGTCACAGTCCATTGGGACTAATGTATGAGGAATGTGCCTAGGGATCTTTTGAAAATATGGTATGAGAGACTGAAATGTTAATGGTTAATGGCTTAAACAAATGGTCATTTGCAAAAACACGGAGTTCTTTGCTGATGATGTGCAAAGTAACAGCCCAGGTTCAGAGGCATGAGCACTAGAGGATGACCGGGAAAATCCAGCTTTTATTTAACATGGTCTGTGTTTTGAGCCAGGTGAGGAAAGGGACCGATATGCAGCTGATCCTGTGAGGTGGGATAGTGCTTTTTAATGTGCAGTTTCCTCCCTTTCAGAACTGGTTGATAGTAAAACTCCCTCCAGGAAAGGTATTGGGACATTCACTCACTGGCCTGAGGGTTTTCTTCCCTTCTGGTGGGGCATAACTGGCTTTATGGGAAAGGCTCACCTTAGAGGCAGCTGTCATGTCTTAGAAGGTGCCATAAACCACGAAAGACCCCTAAAGAGCCTCACAGTGTTGCATCAGAAACTGTAAAAACTCTGGGAAAGTATCTAGGAGCTCCCACCTGAACCTCAATGTGTGTTAATCCACTGAACTTTGTGTTTCACGGGCTTCCCCACACATGACAGATCAGGATTGCAAACATCGCTTCAACTGATGGACATCAAAATTGCAGCAATCAACTCCTGTCACTGAATTCAGAGGTGGTGGTATTGTTCCTCTCCATTATTTACTCTAATACTTTCTATCTCTTTCTTCCTTTTTCTTATGTTATTTTTTTATTCTTATATTTAAGTGATATTTTTACTCTCTTGTATTTCTACAGAAAATAACCATACATCTTTTCCATTGCAAACAAATAGTTCTAAAATAAGCCCTACATATATACAAATATATTATTCAGTGTCATTTCACTCTAATCTCCCCAAGGGATCTAGTAGCAAGAATCTGAGTTACCTTCTCCTTCAGGGACAGGTGATAACACACTGGTTTACTGCTATTTTCTCAGCCCCCTCCCTTCAAGTGTACTACCTAATATTCATTTATTGTCACATTTTCCAGATATTCCCAGAGCTCCCTCTATTTTAAAAATCAACACAAATATCTACAGATGGTCTAAACTTACATTTAGAGATGAAATAAATTGCTGAAAAACATTGAAAGGACTTAGGAGTAACTTGAACAGCAGAGTTCCACACTTCACATTATATGGTGACAAATCTCACTGAGTACTGAGGCAAAGTACTTCAAAAACATCTGCTAAACATAGTCACCGGTAATGATAAGGTAATCAAATGCTTTCGTGGATGACTGTCATCCAGCTTTACCTAAGAACAGACGAGCTGTCAAATCACGGTAGTCATTGTTAGTATTCAGTCAAGAAAGACTCAAGAAAATAGTTCATTTAAATCTCTTTCAGATAAATAATATCTTTTCTGCCAATTATTTGATCTGAATAACACATAAGTAGAAATGCATCAATCCTGGATTCACCTCTTTCACTGCCATGCAAATTTTCCTGTTAAATTTCTCAAATAAACTGCAGTCTCCCTTCTCAACGTTTAGGAATTTGCACAGAAACCCTCACTGTTACTTTTGGTGAAAAGAGATTACGCCACATTAGTATATTTATAAAACTTCTTGTGTGTGCCCTTTCCTTCGTGAATGGTGATTTTTCAGGTCTGTAGTTGCAGTAGTCCGTTTGAAGTAATGTGAAGAATAGTAGTTTGCTTTGTGCTACAGTAGGGAATTAAACCGAATCTACAAATATATGCAAATAAAGATCCCTGTTCTGAGCAAGATTTCAGGCTGTTATACTGCCTGAACTTATTTGATATCAAGAGTACACATATTCTCTTTACAAAAGGATGTAAGGCAATGTTTGTGTCAGTGTATGTCCTACAGGGAATGTCTTTGTTTAAATGTGAGAGTGTTAGGCACACAATAAAAAAGTAGGGGGAAAACACTAAAACCAAGCTACAGCACCTTACCGATTTGCATTCAATAGACAAATTCATTACATTTTCCTTTGCAACTTTTTTCCTTTTTTTTTTTCTTTTAAAGTGAGATGCACAAATATGGCTTCTTGAAAGTAGTAAAAAACCCATATTGAAATGGAATCCCAATGAACTGTATTTATTGAGCTGATCACATAATTTTGCAAGACTTAATAAAATCAGGAGCCTTTTCTTACTTCATGGCCACTCAGCACCTAATTTTACTAGAACCATAATGCTACAATAATTTAAATAATAAACCTATGTGAAAAAACCACATTGCAAATAGCTTTATCTTCCAGTCTATTAGTTTGTGTTGGAAGAGAGATGATTACACCTGTTCAAACTCTGCTTTTGATCAGGAGTAAGTTGGGTTACTGTGTGTTCTTTAGCTTGCCTGCTCAAATGACTAAATGCACAACTGTAATGGTGATATTCTTTCTACACATGAAATCTCTCTATGGTGAGTTATTTTTTTTCTTTGTAACTTATGACTTCTGAAAGATGTGAAATGATTTAATCAACTAGATAGAAGGAAAGATAGGGGAAAAATCTGATAAGCATGAAATACAATGTAAGATGTAATTTTCCACCAGTTTAGTGTCTACCTTCAAAAGATATAGCTGAGTCGAGGTTGGGGTTGAAAATAATTAGTTTTTGTTTTCTGTTGTTTGCAGAGTGAATTGAGGGACAGTCTGAACAAATGATGTTTCTTGTGAAACTGTATTAAAGCAATATTTAGAAGAAAATTGTGAAAAAGCTAAACATTTTGCTACTGGTACACAGATCTCAGGAGTTTAGAGTTGAAAGTATTAATGATTTTTGCATTAGTCTTAACTCCAGGAGACGAAGTCCTTCTTGACTGGGAAATTAAACGACAAATTGACTTCTTAAATCATATGTTAATGAGATTTTATAACTTTCTTTTGAGAGAAACTTTTATTTGAGTTTTTCTGTTTTTCTCCCCAAGATCTGCAAGACAGAAAAAATGTGTAAGTCATTATCAGTTCTCTTTATTTTTCATTTTAGCAGAGAAACTGGTCTTGTGTAGTCTTTGGCTAGTGTCACAGCAAACGGAGTGAAATAAATAAGAACATGGTGGTATTACCAGGACAGAGAAGAGGAAATTTATAATCTTTAAGTTATGCAAACAAAGCAATGAAAAGATTTTTTTTTTTTTTAGAAATGGAAAATTCCTCTCTGTTAATTTGAATAATTTCAGAGGCATATACAGAGCCCTTTTCATCCTTGTCCTTGTTCTTCTATCTAAAAAGCAGCTTTCATTTTAAAGAGATGAGTCTTAAATTAAAGACAGCCTTAAAATATTGTTGGTCTGCCTCCTGCTGCTGACCAAGAAAGGTAGATGTGAGGCACCACATGTGGTAGAGAAAATTCTGCATTATGGCTGGATTGAAGGAGCAGCAGTGACAGGGACAGTATCAGGACACTGAGTATTACTGCTGCTATTTTATTGCTTTGTGTTTGTCTCTTGATGTTTGTCTAGTGCAGAAAGAAGATAGGGACAATTGAAGTGACGTGACCTATCACCTCATATGTGCTGTGACAGTTCTCTCTGTGTGCTATGCACCCAATCGCTCCCTGGGTAGTATAACATAATTTCAATTGATTTTGGTGGGATCTGAACTGAGGCAAGTAAGGGCAAAATTTTTTCTTTTGGCTGCCGTGGTTCTTTGCTTGAACATTGCAAAGGCAAATAAGGGTCTGTGTGATTCCTTTCCTTCTGAGTAAACTACTGTTTGAAAAAGATTAAAAAACCAGAAACTTGCTGCAATGTCATTACCAGTTTGAAGCCCCAGCTTGTGTCACTGTAGAAAGAAGGGGAACATAAGCCAAGTTTTTGAAAATGTCAAGAATTATCTCTGCTTTGTCAGATTTGAGAGTGGCATCATGGGGCTTAATTAGACATCGTGTAATAGAAAATGCAGGGGTGTTAGTCAGTAGTGAGTGTCTTTCACAGAGATATAAACATTCATGCTGCTACATTATTCCACATCTTTCCAGCGAGCTTGTGAATGACCTAAAATATAAAGAAAGATTATTCTGCTATGAAATGTCAGGCTCATGCTCAGATATAATTTCTTCCTTATTTATTTCAAACATGTCTCTCCAAATATTCTTAAAATCTGACTACAATGAATAGGATTTTAAAATATTAAGACAGAAATTCTCTAACTGGTTTATTTTTTTGTTATGGGAAAACCTAAAAATACATCATAATTGCAACATTTTTTTTTTCCTTTCTGAGGCTTTAAATTTATAGGAGGTTGAAAGTATTGCACTCTCAGAATTCAGCTGTGTTTTCCTAAAAGTATATGTGCCTAAGCTTCAAAAAACTCCTGATACAATTAAATGCAAAAGTTTTTCAGTCTCTTGAGTTTTGGGCATATTTGTGAAGAAACATAGCTTTAGAGAAATTCAGTCTCTGAAAATTATATAAAATACTAAATTTTAGAAAGTCAATAAGTCAAAAATGAGCACTGGTACCAGTTTTTTTATGCACCATTTCTATTTTATTTTTCTCATCCAAATCATTAGATCATACCAGAAGACTGAAATTTAAATAGTTCCAAAGGAGCCATGAATAACTAAACATATTGTATTATTTGGCTGTTAATATAAGGTAACAAGAGATGTTTGCAAAATGCCACCTACAATTCATTATTGCAATACGCTTTCCTTCCCGCGATGCTTGAAAGGATAATAAAACTGTGATAGATTGGACAGATTATAATAACATGCATAGTGAGTAAGATGTCCATATTTTTGCAATTATCATAGAAATAATAATAAAATAGAGATCTGATTGTACTGATGTAAAACTATGATGTGAAAGAAGCCTTTCATAGTACTTGAAAACCTCTATCCCCTTCACTTGTACTGGTTTACAGAATGATTCCTTTTTTTTCTATTTTCCTTCAGAAATTTCAAGTACTCTTTGTTCAGTTTATGAGATTTTTCTTCTTAGTTATGCTGCTCAAGTCCAATATCACAATTTTATTTACCAGGTTGGTGTAATAACAATATCTTTCATCCTCACTGATATCAAGGGACAGTCTTAATAGAGAATAGTTATCAGATGGAAGGGTGGGTGCCTTGAGCCCTTTATGTTTGCTCAGTCTGCCAGTGTTCCAGGAAAGCTGAGATCCTTGTGCCCGACCAGTCTGTCAATGTCCCATAATGGGGACTACTCTGGGCAGTCCTCTTGATCAGAGGGTTGTTTTGGGACATGTGGCAATAGTATATCAGAGCTGAATCCTTTATTATAGTTTAGAAAGAGGGACCCCAGTCCTGGACCTGCCCACTTTTTTCAACTATGTTATCCACTGTTGGACTAGAGTGTCCTTGAATCAGTTTCGGGAGCAACTCACTTTAATTAATAAACATACTGATAGCAGAAAATTGTGACAGATTAAGGTTAGGGAGATTGCTGGTGGTAGTAACTGACTGCAAAAACATAGCTTGGGACAATAATTTAGTGCATGTAAAGTTCTTACCAATAGGCATCCCCACGGGGTAGAATGTTCAGCTCATTGATTGATCACAGAAGTTATGATGGAGTCTTCCCTAACTTCTCCCCAGCCCTAACTCATTTTTATAGTATTTCTTCTTATTTAGGGTAACTTCAGTGATTCTAGTCATCCATTCTTAAAAACTGATTGGCATAAAATTATCTTGTTTTGCTCTTAAAGATTTAGTCCATAAAATCTGGAGCACTTGCTCAGTGAGGAGTGGTCATACCTTTGAGTTGTGTAATTTTGTGATGGAGATGTGTGTTAATATTACATTGAGATTCTAATGAACCAAATTCATCCGAGGGAAGGGATTTCACCACATTGCTGTTTCAACAAGGAGAGATCTTCTCCTTTCACCCTTGTTTACAGCTGCCGAGTTTATCCACTACATGGTGCTCTCAGCTTCCCATCCCTGTGAGGATTACTACAGAGCCTGGCCATGGTGTCTTCACTCCACTCTTCTCTCCATGTCATCCCTGTTAGCATGCTTAAGATGCAGAGGTTACATTATGTGGGGAACTACCACGGAACAGGTGCTGTGCATGCCAGCTGCATTCCACCTAGGAAGCAGCAACTGCTTTTCACCCTGTAATTTTTGTACTGGTATAACTTCTGTTAGAATGGGGCTATAAGTTAGTTTTATCAGTCTTATCACTGCTTTTCTTCCTACAGTATTGTCCTTGAGATTGATTAGAGAATGAGTAAATCTTTTCCCCGGGCCCATGTATTTGCGTACTGTATCACTTCCCTGGTAGAAATATTGAAATTTGTAATGATGGACAGCATTTCAACTATATAGAGAAATGCATGACTGTGTCTGTTATGTCACCTACTTCTGAATTAGTAAATACAAAATAAATACTTCTGAGAATCTGGTAAACCTGTTTTTATTGTCTTTGGCCTATCCAACAGATAATGCAGCCTTACATTCATTATGGAAATATTTTTACTAATGTAACATCCTATTTTGCCATCAAACATCAAGAGCTGTAATCCATTCTAATTAGCTGAACATATATTTAATTTGGTTTTATTTCCTATTTTTAAATTACAAAGATATATTTTAGCCTAACTAGAGTTTTGCTATGAGGAAGATGGAGAAAGCACCATCACTCCAACATGTACAAGTTTTCCTTCTGCTCGGTCGTGAGAGGGAATATCTGCTCAGTGATTCTAATTGCCTACACCTTTTAAACATCTGGTGCATGTGGAGAAATTCCTAGTTCTTATATTAGAGATAAATTACGCTTTTAAAAATAAAAAATGTCATCGTAGTGTTTTCTTTTACTAGGGCAGAAAAAAAAAGAGCAAAAAAGCTAATGAAAAAAATCACACACAAATTAAAAGAAACCCAAAACAAATTAAAAAAATAAAAACAAACACAAAAAAACCCCAAAACCAACAAAAAACCAAACCACCAGCCAAAAAACCCTGAACATCTTTAACAATGAATTTTGTAGCAACTGCATTTTTTCACCAATTTTCCAAATAATGTGCTACATTGTAACCTGTCACATTAAATTACATCCATCATGCAGCACTTACAGCACCTGACTTGGCATAAAGGGACGTGAAGAGAGGAAAAGGGTTTTATAAATGCCAAAGATGCACTTGTGTTTTGTATATCTTTACTTATCTCATAATTAACACATAAAAGCTACAGTTTGCTCACATTAATTGTTTGACTTAAACCCCCTGTACCAAACACATTTTCAGAGCAGAATAAAGCTGTCCTTAGCTTACCCTGACACCCTGAAACACATTGCTGTGTCTATTATGTAACATCAGTCATCCAAAGACTTGACTGTTGACATTTGAGTGATGTAAAGGTATTTTAATTCTGGAGGAAAAAAAAAATCCTCTCTTTATGTCATCTTTATATCATCTAGGTTTCTTGTGTGTGCACTTAAAAACTGGGTGGTTTTTCAGCCCCAATTGAAGCTTGTGAGTCTTAGGACTACTTTTAATTTATTTTCAGTCTCCATTATTTTTTATAATGCTATATTATTTGTAATAGTCAATTAGCAAAATAATTTGAGTCCAAAAGATTCAAAACTCCAGAATTAATCTAGTCTCATTGCTTCAAAACAGTGTCAAATTCAACATTAGATCCGGTAATATGACCTTGTACTTTTCTTTCATATGCAAGCATTGTATTACTGTAGTTGGCAACTGTCCTGCAGATCATGTAACAATATCCAAATTTTTCACTTTATGATGAGTTCTTTATTTTTTCCCTAACATCAGAGCTTTTTGTTTTGTTTTGTTTTATGCAACATCAGCAAAATGGTATGCTTAAGCAAATTATGTATTAATAACATGGAAGAATAAAAATTATTAAGAAAATTATCCATGAAAGTAATGCATTGTGTTGTCAAAACAAGTAACAGTTTGGTTTATGTGCAATAACTAAAAAAGGTCATTTTTGTATTAATGTTAACTTTGGATGAAACTGGAACTGTTTCTGGTTTTGTTCCTAGGATTCCATTGTTTAGGATCTCTTAAGAACTGTTCCCAGTCACTGGTAAGGCTGCAGCAAAGTGCCTCAGAAAGACAGTCAAAGGCATGCAGCTTACATGGCCAGACAGAGTCAGCATCTATTTTAATATTTATTCCTACTGTTCCATAGGAAACATTATTCATATTTTCATCTGTGTTTTCTGCAGAAGCTCACAGAATTGTGGATTGGAAGAGTTCTCAGGCAGTTGTGTGGTTTAGTGTCTTCAATGAAGCCGACAAGTAGGACTCTTGAGTAACAACCACTTTAGGCTACCCGTGGTTTTCCAAAACTGACTCTTGAAAATCGCCAAAGATGGGGATTTTTCAACTTCTCTGTATGATCAGATTCAAGGCTGTACAAAAGCTTTTCCTAATGCTGAGTAGACATCACAAGTCACAGCTTGTAGCACATGTTCCTGTTTTTTTACAATTGGGCATTGCCAATAGTTTGACAGTTGTGGTTAGAGATGTCCAAGTAGTTTTATGCTCTTAGCTTGCTTTTCAATAGACTGAAAAAGCCCAGTGCTCTCCATCAGGCAGGTATCTCACTATCTTGCTTGTCTTCCACTGAGTACTTCACAGTTTACCCACCTCTCCCTTGAGCTGAGATGCAAAATTGAGCTTGTATTCCAAGTGCAGCCTTGCATCCTTACTTGGATTGAGTTGAAAATAATAATTTACCTCTACCAGCTGACCACAGCTTTTCTGATGAAGTCCTGTGTGAGATTTGTTTGCCACAGTTTGCTCCTATTTGACCTGCTGTTCACTGCAACACCCAGATCATTTTCAGGCACGTGAGTTAATTCTGTCCTAGGTACATAGTTCTGCACTTTGCTGAACTTCAAGAGATTTCTGTTAGCCAAATCCTCAGGCTTGCAGTCAGTCACATCAGCAAGCTCTTTTAATATCCTCTGAATCCCATCAAGTCTCATGTATTAGGTCTGTATTTGTGAGCTCTAGGATATATATAAAAAACCTGAGGACAAATAATCACACAAAGTAGGGTTTCAGAGTGTGAGTAATACCTCTGCTTTTCTCATCAGTAAGCAATAGCTTTTCACTTGCCTTGGCCTTATATATTCCTCCTGTGAGCTACCATCTCAAATTTTATGCTTTGATCCTCATCTGGTACTCATGAATAAAACAGGTCCAGGCAATACTAGTTTAATATGTGAACCACAAGGAAAGTTTCATTCTTCATGGATAATACAAACCCAAAAACTGACGGAAGCATATACGTATTTATTAGTGTGTATTTCTTTTTTTAGTTTTTTTTTTTTTTTTTCTTTTCTTCTTACTTTCTTTCCACAAGCCTTACAGGCTTTCCCTATTGAAAATCCAAAGACAAAACATTTTTCTTAAATTATTTTGACTAGCAAAGAATTCCCAAGCGTATAAAGAGCAGACACAGATAGTCTGGAAATGCTATCAGATTTATTTAATTTTTTAACCATAGTATGAGAATTGAATCTGTAAAAATACTGCTGCTTTTGAAAAAGAAAATAAGTATACACAGTTTTCTGTGAATAGAAGAAAGATTGCTGAAATCCTTTCATTTTGTATTTGTGGTATAAATCCATTGATTTGTATTTTTGGTACATATAGCAATGACAGTCATTATCAAATTCTAAAATAGTGTATTTTCTTAGTATAACAGGAAGAGTCAAAGTATTAAAAATAGCTAGTAAAAAACATATGAAAGAATCATTAAATAATGGTAAGTTGTGTGCTTATGCTCACTTTATCTACACAGTTTCCCTAAAAAATAAAAATATGAACCTTTAAAGTAACAATACAGTAATTTGAGTTCATTATTAAATTATGAAATTAACATTTAATTAATAATTAAATATTGATAACAATAAAATTAACATTACTAATTAAACAAATCTGTATTATTGTTACGTCACAGTTTATGCAGTTATGTAGATAAATTTTCTTCCAAGGAACCAATTCCTTCTATATTATCACTTTCCCTCTATTTCATATATAATGAAATATTTCCTACCTGTAACAGTAAGCCCATCCTTTTATGAGATTTTTTTTTTGGTTGTTATTTTTTCCTTATTAACCTCAAATAACCACTGAGAAATTAATGAATAAAAAAAGAATGATAAGACTAAGCAGACTTTTCTTCTCAGTGAAACCAATTTTTTACTTATGTTTTAACTGTTGTTATCCTTTTAGAAATTTGGCTTGGTAAAGTTTTGTTAGCAAGACAGATACAAAATTTTAATGCCACGTCAGATTAGAATTGTTGTGAGATTATGAATAGTCATACAATATTTTGAAAAATTCTGATGGACAAATAATGTACAATCCTCACTTTCTGCCTGATGACTTTAGTGATGTAGAGAAATGTGTCAGTACTTCTATAATTTGATTTACAATTGATTTTCCCATTCCTTCATGCCATTCCTTTATGAAAAGCATTATGTAAAATGAGAAAATAGAAAGGAGAAAAGCTTTTTTTTTCCCCTCAAAACTCAGTCATATAAATAGTTTTTAGCACTTCATAAATAAAAAGTCCTTGACAGGTGAAACTGGCTCTTTCTGTGGCTTATATTCAGGAATGCATATTCAAGGTAAGCCACCCATACAACACACTGGGAACTAACTGAGTGATGAATAAATAACTAAATGCACCACCCAACAACCACTGGCTTTTCTCCTATTTGTTACTGCCTAAAATAGAGACCATTTCCTGTATCATTCTCTTAGGGCATTTTTCTTGGACTATGCATTTTTTGCTAATGAGAATTGTGATGGCCATATCTGAATTGTTCTCCTTTTATATGTTTTTTTCTTTAACAAAAAACTAAAAAAAGCAACTATTATTGTTTTGAGAAAAACAGAGCATTTACAAATCTTTGAAAGACACTAATTGCTTGTCAAATACTTTGACAATATGAGATTATATCTGAAGGATTATTCTGATAACTCAAGAATAGTCCATTAACAATAAATTAGGTTCACTTTTTAACATTGCTAATATCCTTATAACACAGGAATTGTTATTTCTCTTATAGCTTGTTAAAAGAAGTATACATAGTGAAGTGAAATATTGTCACAGTTCAAATATTCAATAAAAGATGATGCAAAGAAATTTTTTTTTTTTGCTTTTGGGAAAACTTCAACATTGAGACTGAGTTAAGGTTTTGTATTTGGTCTTTTCATCTTTATTTTAAATATTCATATTAATAACCTGAAAATACATAGAGTGATGAAATAGGTATATTTGCAGATGACTTATTTAATTTCAAAGAGATGTTCATTCAGGATCAGAGAAATTAGGGAGTGTGTATTAGGTATCCAAGGTAGCTGAAACAAATGGTAAATGAAACATAATACAAAACATTAGAATTGTAGGGAAAAATAGATTAGAATTGTATTAAATAATATAAATTCTGTTCTTTTAAATAGGATATATCACCACAACTGTATCTGTGTAATTTCTAAGGGTACAGAACTTAAGGAGCATTTCAGCTTAACATGTTGAAATACTAAAATGAAAAGGCAAGCTTTTAATATGCATAAGAAAAGGAATAGCAAATAATAGAAAAGATATCATAATGCTTTAAATAACTCTTTTTGAGTGTTATGTAATATTATCTGTCTTGTATCTTACAGGATATCACAGAACAAAAAGAGGTTCAATGATGTGTAATGTAATAATGAAATATGTAAAAAGAATTATGTTGAAAAAACCAAAAACTACTGCAAAAGAAAAGAGGAATAAGGACCATTATAATAGTAGGTTTTCTGATTTATGGTATGTATCACTTATTTCCACATACCAAACTCTACATGACTCTGAACAAAATGAAACAAGGACAGTAAATTGAAATTTAATGTTATCAAATCCAGAAATGCTTATAAGTTTACAGCTGGCATTTTTTGTGCACATATAAATGGTTTATGGAGCTCATTAAGGCAGGACATGATTTAGGTCAAATGTTAAGGAGCTTTTTAAAAAATGAGATAGTGACACTGACAATATATTTAACTTCTCCTAATAAATTATAAGCCTTTTTTAAAAAAAAGAGTATATAAATCTAAAGGTAAAAGTATGCTGTCTTTTAGATTGAATGACCCTAGATTTGCCTGTTGTAGATTTCTTGTATCTTCCTCTGTCAGAGACAGGATATTGGACTAAATAACTCTTGGTCACATTCCAGAATATCAGTTCTCTCCTTTGCTCGGTGCACTATGTGTTTATAGTAAAGCTCTATTAATACCAAACTAAATGCAGGTTCTCTGAAGTAATGCACAGTCCTTATTTCCAAATCTGAGAAGGAAAAAAGAGATAGAAATGAAACCAAGGACATTACTGTTGAATGGAAATAGGTGATAGAAGAAATTACAAAGATGGTAGATATATGGAATTTATCAGTTTAAGCCGAGGCAGGAGAGCAATATGGGAGGTTCAATTTTGATTGGCCTTGATCTGCTCTTCAGTTTAAATACCTAATAACTGAAGTACCATTCTCTGGGCTTAGAGTCCTATTTGCTTCCTTCTACGTGGAAAAGAGAGGGTACTATGTTCAAGACTCAACTTATGACAACTTTAGGAGAAAAGCTAATTCCTGGCCCAAAATTCACTTAGCTGTGCACATCACAAGTATTTGCCATTGCATGAAAAGTAGCTTGTTTGAATTGTTTTCTTATTTTAAGTAATTTTGCCAAAGTCATTCCCCAAAGTTGCATTGTTCAGCACGTAGAATTTACCATCCTTAAATGGTTCTTTTGTCTGATGCATTGGATAAACGTATGTGCATTTCACATATTTTCGGAATATACTGTATTGGCAGCTTTATAGTTCAGACTGCTAAAGGCCTTTGTTTTTCAGAGTCTGAGAGTCTCAAAAACATTCATACACATTTCTAATCAACCATGCTAATTGCATTGCTAATAGCTGCCACTGAATTCGGTGTCCTCTGAATTTTAATTTACATACTTATTCTGCTGCAAGCTTTCTGGTCACTATCAAGGTAAACAATTAGGAGATTATCTGCCTGTTACCCAACCATCAGCATGTGCTGAAGAGACACTGTCTTCATAACAAGAGAATAGCTTCATCCTTCATGCACAGTTAAGAACTTGCAGCTGACTTGGCTGCATTTAGGGATGAGCGGATAAAGAGTCCATTAAATCATTAACTTTCTTTCTGGTTTTATTCTTATTTTTTTAAAATAACATAATTACAAGGACCAATGGGCAAAAATATCTGTCCTATTGTGGCTGTCCCAATACTGAAAAAAATCTCTGACAGAAGTTGCTGGATAGAGCCTTCCAATTTCACAGCAGGACTAAGATCATGATATCTAGGACCTTTTGTTTGTTTAAACCATCTCCAGATATTTAATGGTAAAGAATTTTTCTTTTCATAAGCAAAGTTTGTGTTTTCCAAAGTCCTAAAACAAGCATCATTGATACAATATTGCTAGGCTGGAAAATAACAAAAATGTTACTAAAGTACCATGTATTCCATTTAAAAACCCCCAAGAAATTAGTTACCTGAGCTTAATAGTAGCATCTTCTCCCTGTTCTTCATGTCCCTTAGCTGCATTCTTTAGCAAATTCTGAATGTAACTGGTAGATTAGCATGGATTCCTATTATCCTTAAAGATTCCAAACTCCACATTACGCACCAGGCTACCTAGTAGTTTACCAGCATATCCAGCTAATTTGTGCACCAGATGCGCTGCAATGCTGTGAATTTCATGAAGTCTGATTTAATCCTTAGCTGTCTTCATTTTATTCTGGGCCACAATAACCTTAGTTCTCTTCTCCAGGATTTAATGTGTCTTTAAAGCACTCAGTTCACAGGAAACTTGATGTCATGGCTTTTTTAGTTTTCAGCTTTTGAAAGTTGATGTTCCTGATACACTGAGAAAGGGACACCCACTTCACTTATGTTTTTGGGAAATTCTGATTTTTTTTTTTCAAGACTTTTAAGAACAGTGTAACTTTCTTTTCATCATGATATGGAAGAAAGAGGATCTGAGTAGAAGATAAAACAGAATCTACTGTTCCCCTATCTTTTATCATAAGCTTTTTTTTCCTCAGATGCTCTTTTTAATTATTATTTGTTTGATTAACTACCCTTCTAATTGAAACAGGAGGGGAAAAAACACATTGCACTGAGATTCAGTCATCCATGTGATTTAATTGACTGCTAGGCAAAGTTTAGGAAAAAGTAATCTTTCTGATTCTAAATGGAAGAAGAGATAGGCCCTTAATGCAAAATGCAAAGATTTAATGAAAACAAATGCAGAAGAAAATGTTTTCTGTTTGGAAAATACTTTAAGGGCTTTGATGTCTATAATGGAAAAATCTAGTCTAAGTTTAGATTAAAAAGAAAGTGCTTTAAATTATTTTTTTACATGCTCAGTACTTCCATGTTTAAATGAATAATTTGATGAAAATTTACATGGAAAAACAGTGAGCAGAACACAAAAACTTGAAATACCCTGACATGGCCAGTACAATACATGGTATCTCTTGAGAATCACGATTTTTGACTTTGAGGGAATTTTACCAATGCAATTAATTGGCAGCACTGAAATACTATCACCAAATTATGAGCTCACACATCTCATCAATTCCAGGAGCACCTCTAATGCTGACTTTGGTAAATAAAGTTGTAACATCATGCTGTTTTGTAAAACACCTTCTGGTTTTGCCTAGAATCTTATTGATGAAACTGTAGAAGTTACCTGCTGAGAGAAAGTCATATAGCTGAGCCTTTAACTTAATAAATGGTGCACAATAAACTAGGTTGCCAGACATCTATAACCAAAAATTCATTAAGTCAAGCTAATTAAATAAAAACAGTAAGCCAAATAATAGAGATGAGAGTCATGACCTGTAATGACCTCAAGTCCTGTCTATGACACAGAATTAATCTTTAATCATGCCTAATGGCTGCTTGCATATTTAATACCTGCTACTGTTACTATCTTGCCCAGAGGGAATCTTCAGTTTCTTTCCTTCTTTCCTTAGTTCCTTTGGGAATATGTGTTAATTGCTCTTATAGAGAAAGAATAGTGCAGATTTTCTGAGCTTATCCTTTTTCCTCTCTCTCTCTTTTTTTTTTTTTTTTCTCTCTTCATAAATCTCCAAAGTGTAAATGCACGTAAACTTTTAGTTGTGTCCTCAGTGGGATCTCGTGTAGGAATAACCTCAGGAGTTCCAACAGCATAAGTTGCATTAAATTTGGGAGAATGAAAATGACAGTTTGATACATGTTTCAGGTCAATTTAATTTCTTGCTGAAAAGTCTAAGTTGAGAAAACTGGCACAGCATACGAAATGTGCTTTGATACTGTAACAAATGTTTTTTAATAATCTTAGGGGAAATTAAGAATTGCCAATCTTGTTTTCTCCTGCTCAAAGCAGGAGGAGCTTAACTATCAGTTTTTATGTTCGTTTTTACATTTATTCAGTTTTTTTATTCTGTTTAGTTCTAGGAGGGAGAAAGGTATTTCTCTTAGTTGCAGACCCCTGTGAGGGAGAATATGCCCTGTCAGATTTTCATAGGCTTTCACACCATCAATGAAATTTCCATTCTAAGCTCACAGAACACTTCTTCACTGCTGCAGAGAAAGGTAAGTATCATGAGCACAGTTAAACTAGACTGCTGGCTTTCCCTGGTAACACACCTTTAAAGAAACTGTGATAAAGTTGTCCTTTTGAAGGGCTGCTATTTTCATGAAAAAAAAGTGCTAGGGAGTTAGCAAAAAGAGGTTACGTTTTTGTTTGTTTGTTTTTTTAAATGACAAACCTATTTTAGAGAAAGAACTTCTATTCTACTTTCAGTTACCAGAAAAAGAATCCCAAACAAACCAAACTTCTGAATGACCATAGCCCTGTGGTCATCAACCTTCTACTGCATCCTCCTGCTAGTGTGATTTGCCATTCAGATATTTATCTTCAGCTCAGTCTCTACAGGAGCAACTGTCTATCTGTCTGAAATCAGGTAAGCATAGGTGGTAATGTTCTTTTCTTCCAAGTCTGACAGCAAGAAGGCATTTCAACAATAAATAAATTCCATTATCATCTAATTCTGTAAATCATTGAAGTATGTGCTTAGTGTTCTGTATCTTGTGGACTTCACATATCAGATATCCAGCCAATGTAAATTAGCCAAATTTCACTCATAACTAAAGTCACTTTGATTTACACCAGCTTTAGAATTGACTTAGCCTCAGTATTGAGCTGCAGGTGGTTCCTGAAGAGAATTACATTTATTACTTATAAAGCATAAGAGTTCAGTACTCTTTGATCAAGTTCTTTTAGCTACTGCGTGAGTGAATGGCTAATGTTTATATCAAATTTACTTATTTGAAGACAATTGAGGTTACACAGGATTTCTGATTTAGCAGAGTGATACAAAATGTGCTGAAAACACAACATGAATGTCATATATGCTTAGCAAAATATAGCAATTGCAATATATAATTCAATCACAATGCCAATGTGATTTCATTGTCAGTCTCCATAATAGGTTCAATGAAGTTAGGATTATATATTGTGTAAACTAGTTTTTCATTTTTTCCCTCTATTTTCAAGTTTTCATGTATCTTCAGATATATGAAGAACTTTTACCAGATGAAACTTTGAATTCAGCAGCTTCCTAGTTTTTATGTTTAGTTATTTTGCTAAGTCATTATATTAATGATCAGATGTTATTTAAATCCAGAAAGAAAAGAAAAATAAATTTTTTACTTTTAAAGAACAGAGTAAAAGGCTATGTCTTGGTCCATTACAGAAAGACTGCATAAGCACAACAACAGCGAAGAGTTAAACATAGATATGCATGATGACACTAAAACAGATTAAAAGATTTTAACATAATTATGTATCTAAAAGGGAAAAAATAGTTCAAAGCATCCCTCTGCATTGTTTTAGAGTGCTTGCTGCTTTAGCTGACTGACTTTGAGGCTCCCATTTTTTCAGGCAGTGGGCATAAATTGCCCATTGTATGAGCAAATACCTGATGTGTATGAGGAAAGTCAAAGCATTCCAGTGATCCAGCAGAAATCCAGGGATTGCACTGTTACTTTGGGTGAATATATACAGTAATTTCA
>VRYO01002772.1:38190131-38235065 GCA_009812075.1 Sialia sialis | reverse complement strand
GATCCTATCATCCAGAGATGACTTACCCACACAGGTGGAAAAATAAAGTCTTTGAAGGGTCAATTTGTCAAAATTCAGATTCATGCCAGTTGATCTGGCATGATTTTTCAGACTGGAAGACTGAAACTTAGTCCTATCTGACCTCTCAGTCTGCATGTCCAATGCTCACAAACAGTGGCCAAGTCACACACTCAGCATTTGTGTAGATGAGTGCTGACCTTGTTCCTATGTTTTCTTTCCATTTACTGGAGCATGTCTGCCTGGTTGAGTTTTTATCACTTCAATCAGTGCCAATTCTGTAAAGTTTAAAATATTTAATCTGTTTATAGCACTGAGCACAATTTTGTGATTTCCCAAATACTTGTTGAGGTGCCAAATAGCTCCCCAGGAAGAGTCTGGCAGCATTCATCCTATTATTGCCCCAGCCAGGGGCAGGGCAGGGAGAGCATCCATAGGGATGGGAACAGGCTGAGGCCAGGCTATGGGCCCACAGACTAAGCAGTGCCTATGACAGGGCAGGGCAGTATGGCGGGGAGCTGGACACCAGCCCTGGTCTGGAGTTGATGGAGCAGGGTCTGGTGCCCCCAGGGAATTGACTGGGCAGGCTACTTGGGAGCCTGGGCAGGTACAGTGAATCCTGTGAATACCCTCAGGGCCCTCAAAATCCTTTTTCTAAGCCACTGCTTTCCTAGACACCTAATTTTTAAGTACAATGTTAATTGTTAATTCCCAGGTATACTAGCTTTTGCTTGCTCTATTAAAATAGAACTTGTTCAATACAGCCTTTGATATCAATGATCCATATCATTCTGTAAAAGTATTGTGTCCTTAGTATTTATTACTCCATTAATCTTTGTGTCATCTGTAAACCTCACTAATAAAAAAACTACTTACTCAGTAAAATACTGGGAAAATGTACAGAAATGTTTTTGGATTTACAAACCCTCTCTGCAGGACCCTGATAGATGCTGAGCCAGTAGGCCAGTGCTAGCAGATAGAGAAGTACAGGGAGAAGTGAAAACCCTTCTGCTTCCTTTTGTGTTTCCAGTAAGAAATTGTGCTGTTTTCACAGGGAATGGAGTTGCTTGGCCACAGATTCCTCTGTCAGCTTTTGGAGAATTTAAGGACATGGGACCCATTGTGTTAAATGGAGACAGAAAGCAAGGTTCTCAGTACTTGTAATGCTGGGTGGTACCAATGCATGGCTGTGTTTGGAGGCAGTGCAGTGCTCAAAACCAATGAGCATGTGGGAGTGGTAAAGAGATGATGATGATGATCACGATGATGATGATGATGACGACAAAACAGTGTCAGGGATATCACATTACAGTTCTGGATAACTGCGCTTGCAAGGTCAAACTGTGGCATGTTTTAACCATTCTGTATAATGATATAGGAGAATCTATTTTTAAATCATTGGCTAAAAAGTTTTATTATATTCTGTTATTTTGTGAACTCCTCTGTCACATGCCTAGCACCTGCTCAATGCAAGTCACTCTTGTTTCCAGCACTTTGCAAAACCTATAGGGGTTTTGAAGGATGATAGGATTTCCTTTTTTCAGTTTTTTTAGGCTATTAAAGCTGCTTTAAACTACTGGCCTTGTTTGATAAGAAGTCCTGCTGTCACATGTTTTTGGCTTTTCTAAATCAAATAAAGCACACAGAGATGAGCTGTACTTGGGGACTGAAAGAAAAAAACATTTCATCTTTGAACTGAAATGTCTACTATGAAAAAATGAGCATCTTCAAGACACAATAAAGTGCTAGCAGTGCTGGATCATTAAAATGGATGTTAGTTTATATAACTGTTTGCCTCTGTCTTTTTCTATTCTTTGTCTTTGAAGGTAGATAGGAAAGGAAGAACATAAAAGTGGGCTAAATTAATGAAAACCATGTGGAGTAGAATATCTGCATTTCTACTCACGTGTCATGAGAAGGAAAGCTTTAGTTAAGTACACTTTTGTCTCTTACTTAGACAAGTAGGATAATTCTAATGAGTATGAGCAGACATTGCTTGTATCTGTATAAACCCTATCAGTACCTTTTGTCAGGCAGAAAAATAATGATAAAAAGGAAAGAAGATTAGCTTTTGACAGTGACAATTCTCTATAAAAGACTTAATAGCCATTGATGGTGTTTAATGTGTAACATAGCGGATAACATTTACCTTTGTGATGAAACTTCATAAGGAAACAAAAGCATTGGCTTAGCAAGTTTTAGCTGTAGTTGGACATTATGTGCTACAGAAATCCCAGTGGAGCATGCTGTTCGAAGAGTTCATTGTTATTCAGTTTGTTAACATGACAATGATCAAAGATATGCAGGCTAAACCACTCATTTATTCTAATTAAAATAGCTGTTTCAATCTGTTATAGGTTTTATCCTTATAGTGTGTATACCTAGCAAAAGAGTAATTGGTAACCTTAAAGTGTTACAGCAAATGATATAGTGCTTTCTGTCTCTGGGAGCATTGTGATTGGATGCAGAAGGACCAGCATTTTAAGAGCAGTCCATTTTTTGCATCTCACTTGTAATAAAAGTGGTGGTCATTTACTGAGGAGTGGGCTTCTGGCACCCATCCAGGTAGCTTGATACTTTATTTTGTATTACAGTTGGAAATATGACAATAAGAAAAGGCACTAAGAAGAGTGATGTATACCTACTTTCATTTCTTTCATTTCAGAAAAACATGCAAGGCTTTTTTCATGTGATAGTCCTACTGATTTATTAAAATTAAAAACAACTCTGTGGTAGTTGAAGTTGATTGGTAGGTAGACTTACTGAATGCCTTTTTGCTTCAGTCTTTTCTGCTAAGACCAGCCTTCAAGTATCCTAGATCCTGGAGGCAAGAGAGAAAGTCAGGAGAAAGACAGTCTTTCTTATGATAGAGAAGGATTGGATTAGAGATCACTTGACACTCACATATCCATGGGCCATGAGGAGATGCATCCGTGAGTGCTGAGGGAGATGGCAGATGTTATTGCTAAATCAATTATCTTTGAAAGGAAGGCCAATGGTTCCCGGGATGCATTAGGAAGAGTCTAGCCATCACATCAGGGGAGGTGATCCTGTCCCTCTGCTCAGCCCTGGTGAGGCCACATCTGAAGTACCGTTGAGTTCTAAGCTCCCCAGTTCAAGAAAGACAATAAACTACTAGAGCAAGTCCAGAGGAGGGCTAAGAAGAGTTAGGGAACTGGGGCACCTCTCTAATGAGGTAAGACCAAGAGAGTTGGGATCATTTAGGCTGGGCAAAACTTAGATGTATTGATGATGATCTCATCAATACATACAAATATTTAAAGAGGATGCAGCTAGATTCTTTTCAATTCTTTCTAGCAACAAGAGAGGGCCAGTGATCACAAGCTTAAGCACAGGAAGCTCCATTTGAATATAAAGAAAATGTGCTATAATGTGAGGGTGACAGAGCACTGGAACAGCCTGCCCCATTGTGGATTCTCCTTCCCTGGAGATACTCACAACCCTCTTGGACACAATCCTCTGCAACTTGATGTAGGTTAGCCTGCTTTAGCAGGGAGGTTGGAATAGTTATCTAATCCAACTAGGATCTCCAGATGTCCTTTCCAAGCCCAACCATTCTGAGATTTTCTGATTCTGCATGTTGATTCTTGGTAAATTTTATTTGCTGTGTGTCACGTCCTCCAAATTAGTTGTATTTAATTTAAATTACCTGACCTTTTAGAAATGCAAAATAATTCTCCTCCTTACAGTGAGAGAGGTGCAGGCACTGAACCCATCAGCTTGCTGAGCAGTTTGAACATCATCAAAATATTCAACCAATTGCTTCAACATAAGAATTGATGAATGTGCATATTCTTTTCCATTTTATATCATCTCTTATACTGCTCGCATCTCAGAACCAACCTCAGAAGTTGGAATTAGATTTGTGAACGATGGGTGATACAGTTTGCCTCCTTTAAGAAGCTAAATTAGGTTGTATGATTAAAGTTTTATGCTGGTAAATGTTCTGATCTTAAATATTTACCTTTGGTTGGGCAGGACTAGTGTTTTATCTTCTCTATCCAAATGACAGCTATTGCATGGTGAAATGGATGAGGTATGGTGGTGATCCTTTCACTGGAAAGCAGCAACTGAAACTACCACCACCATTGGGAAATTTTTCTGTTTTTCTTGCTTTCTCTACACAGGAACCAGACCAAGTGTCTTCAGAGAGCCAATGTGACCCTTTCCAGCTTGGAGTGAAAGCAGCACTAGTACAGTGTCTATGATCAGATAACAGTGCTGGTTCACACCTAAGCCTTCATCACTTTACCTAGGAAGTGCAGCTGGGCATCAAACTCAGCTGGGAATTCATACTTTTAGCATCTCCAATGCATGAAGCAAAGCAGGAACACACATATACTTGGGCTGTGGACTCAGCTGTGAAGCAGCTTTTACAAGCTAAGGTAGCTACAAGCAGATTTCTGACTGCTGCTGCCTGTAACCTGGGAAGCTGATTCAATATCAAGACATTACATCTATAATCTGGAATTAAAATGTTCAGTTGGTGAATTAGGGTGCAGACTTGAGACAAATATTAGGCTATGGCCTATTTCCTGTCCTTGGCTGCATCTAGGAATTAGATATGAATAATAGTCATAACTGCATATAACCTGTTGTGATATGTGTCTGAAAGAAAAGTGTCACAGTGGCTGAATTGGAAGTATAAATTGCTTTATAGATCTTTGTTAATGCACTTTTTTTCCCCTCTATTTTTTTCTTTTTTAAGCAAAGAGTTGATAATTCTTTCTCTTTTCATCAGGAAGAAAATGCTGGTTGATATGTTACAGTTCTGCTGAGTGTGTCTTTCCCAAAATAAATTGTCTACATACCTGTCTAAGGTCTAATACTAAATATAAACTACATTTAAACACCTATAAAATAAGATGTAAACTACATTTACACATCTATAAAAGCAAGGTCAAAACAGCTACTTGTTGTATTTGTAGTAATGAGATTTGTAGGGGGAAAAAAGTATCTAACAATATTAACAGCTTAAACTTTCCTTTATTTCTGAAATCCCAATTATTTTTCATTTATCCCTTCCCTTCTCTCTCAAACTCCAGATGGTTTTATAATCACCTTAGATGAACACTTACATTTCTTGAGAGCAAATTATAAATAATACTTATATTACATGTATGAAGTGCATGAGTATATATTACATATATAGAACTGACTAATTATATAAAACTGAGATTTACTTCAATGGCACAGGTAAGCTGAATTCCTTATTTTAGCTAATATTGTGAAACAAGAAAGATTTTCTTTGTGAAGAGACTCTTGTTCCTCAAACATTATCTCTCTCTGTCCATATTCCAGCATAGAACATAGCTGTGAAATAGAATTTATATTCAATTTCCTCCTGAAATGTTTCACCTCTCTCTTGAAGTTTTGTCACAACAGGTGGTGAAAAAAATCCCACCAACCAAATAAACATTCAAAGACAAGAAAATCCTAAGGACTTGAAAATAAGCCAGAATAAAAATATAGCAATGTTATTTATTTTTACAGTGTAGTGTGATATAAATAAACAGTAAAAATGAATGATGGGAATAGGAACAATATACTAAGTAAGGACAGGAACACTTTAAAAGCACTGCTTCTTTCTCTGAGAAGCAAATCAGTCTTACTATTCCCTGACTTTCATCTTTTCCCTTTCTTCTCACCCTCCTTTGCCACATAAGCTTTCCACTCCATCAGTTAGGCCAGCAGCTGAATCAGCTGTTGATTGAGATAAACATTAAGTGAGCGATTAAATCTTATTAAACCTTAGCAGTGAGCAGGAGCTCACTGGCTGGGCATTGAGAGATTAGTAGATGCAAATAGAATAGCAATCTCTTAAAATGATAATGAAAGAGAAAGTATTTATAAATCATGAAATGATAATTGGGAGATGCTTATGGTTTTATGGCTCCTGATGGCAGCTTAGAATATATGCCAGAACACCTCAGAACTGTCCAGTGAGAGGTCTTGCTTTAGCAGTTTCTCTACGTTATTTTTCACTATTACTCTTAAAATGTAATGTTAGACACCCAGATGTTAAAGAGAAAGGAGTAAATAGACACAGCTGTGTTTTCCTTATATCATTGACTTGACACTACTCAATCATCATCCTATCTCCCTTGAGCACATGAGGAACTTAGGCTCATATTATTATGTTCTAATTTATAAAGAATGTGGGTCAATGCAAATAAATTCTCAAAAGGTACAGTGTTCATATTGTTAAATTTTATTCTGGACTGGCTTTATCTTAATTTTTTTAGATTGAATGCCTGCTATTGGTTGCAGTGTATTGGAAATACATCTGGGCTAATAAGTGAAGAGGCCCCATGGAAGCAGATGCATAGTGTGACACAAGTGGTGTTGAGGACTCTGCGTTTTGGGGCGTATATTTCTGCTCTTGAGAGTAGCTCTGGTTTGATCATGTGGACTGAGTACCCACTACCAGTGTCTTAATTTAATCCAGTGCTCTAGTTAAATTCTCCGTGCTGTGAGGTAAAGAGTAGTAAATGGGAAATTCAAGAGATTTCCTTCAATAAGGCACTTCAAGTCAAAAGTAAAATGCTAGTCTAAATGTTCCTTACTTAAAATATCTAATTAAGATTACATGAATATATACTTAATAGTTCAATCTTGACTAATATTGAAAAATCACTTAAAAAATAGACCTTTTAAAACCAGTAATGAGACTGCCTCACAGTGAAATGCTACACATATGAGTAAGAACATTAAAATCTATCTTAAAGTAGTAAATTTTAAACAGAGCTCAGGGTCCATAATTGATGGACTCATTTGCAGACCAGAATTAATATATGAGCTTTTGTAATACTAAGAAAAGAAAAAATTAAGCTGTTTCAATGTGTTCTTTATGGCTTTTATTCGTAGATTCATACTGGTTGTTTGGACTGCAATTGTTTACTTACCTACCATTAACACAAACTTCAGAAAAAAACAAGTATTCCTACTTTAAACAGTCATGGAAAATTCTAGTTACTGACAGCCTTTAATATAGTGGTGATTAAAGAGCACTTTGAAGGTATGTTCTCCAAAACAGAATGTTTAGGACATTTAAGCTTAAAGGAAATGGCCAGTGGCAAATAAAAGATTTGTCTTATAACAGTAATTTTAAGTCACTAGTCAATGCCAAGCAAGGTTGACAAGAATAATAATATAGAATTCCTTTTTAAAAAGTAACCCCAAAACTCTAGTGTTTAATTATTGATCCAAGTAATATTTTCCTTTCAAACTCATCCAGGGGCTAAGAGCCATTAGTTAAAGCATCTGACAGAAACTCTTCCTAAAGGATTAATAAAATGAACTCTTCAGCAGTTTGTGAAAAGGGAATTTTACACTAGTAGATTTAAGAAAACAGACATGTAAAACATACTGAGTCACTTAGAAGGAATAACAATTACACTAAGGTTTCTTCTATTCCTCCTTTCCCTCTACACTGCTTCCAAATGATAAGTGGTACATCAGTCTAATCCAAATGGTGATTAATATTGCACGTGAAAGAAAAATAATTTTTCGGGCTGAATTTGCTGCCTTTATTTATACTTTGTCGCTTCACCACCCAACACATCTGTGTTTTATACATACTTCTATTTATATTGTGTAAAAAGTACTTAATTAATATTGATTAATAAGGTATTGCTCACTCTAAGGAAAAAATTCATAATTATGGACCTGTTTGTTATTATCTTTCTCTTCTTCTGACTGTTAAGATGTTCATGAATTATTTGTAGAGAAATATTTCAGAGTGTGTGTGGCATTTGTAAGGTAATAAAGTTCTGTTCTGGCTATTTCTATAAGAAATCTCTACCTTTTCCTGTATTCTGTAAAGTAAGCATGGAAGTTTAAAGGAAATAGGTACCCTAAATGCATTTTGAAAATCTATTCTTGTGCCCATCTGTATTTCTTGAAGCCTAACACCTTTAAAAATTGAGTCCAGAGTGATTTCGTCAAGCCATTACTGGAAGAGAAAGGACTTAAACACAATCCTAGCTTTATGCTCCACCCTTTAGATCTTTGCTTTAGCCTTTCAGTCTTTCTGTGGTCATAATTCTTATAAATGTCAGTGAGAGCAAAATTACTAGTGTTGGAGTTACGAGCCAAGCATGAGGGAAAAGCTGACTTAGATAAATTCTATTTTGCACTCTTGCAAGCCAGTTTTCAATAATCCACTTTATGGCCCTCTACATCCTGTTGAATTGTGGGATAAAAAAATGCAACTGACATAATTCACCATATTTCATCTAAAGGCAGACTGTCATTTGGAGAGAGGTGAAGTAGAAAGTCAAAATTAAATTGGTTTGGTTTATTTCAAGCCTCAGGGGCTCTAATGACATATGCCATTTCACCTAAACAGGTATTTTTACTGTTTCATATAGAATCAAAAAGTATGCATTGGAGTTCCTATCTATTGTGGAATTAAATAGATGTTTCCACTTGGGTATACTCCAGGAGTGAAATTATGGCCCCATTCAATCTGATGGAACTTTTTGCAATTGACTTCAAGAGGGACTAGGACTTCACCCCAGGAGTGTACTTTCAGGCTAGCTAACATCTTTTTTTAATGTACCCCCTACACAGCCTATTAAATATTCTTGTCATTACAGAATACAGAAGAGCCCATTTTCCAATTTGTCTCGCTCTGACGAGCACTGTTTCATAGAGCTCCTCTCAACCCCTGTTGTTTCCTACTTACTAGTTAGAGCATGAAAAAGCCAGTGGGTCAGAGGTTGCTTTCTCAGTCATCACATATACCTTCTAGCAGCTAACGGACCATGAAGGCTTCCTAACGGGCAACCTGAATTTAGATACAGGCTTTTGGCATACCTGGTCCATCTTTTGTTTGAAGATTTTTATTATAGGCATGGTTTAGTAAAAAAAACCCCATGATTTGAAACAGCTGGCCCATGGAATCATAGGGAGAGAAGGCACCATGGGAAGGGACAAGAAAAGCTTCTGCGCATCTCTTTTGCAACCACAACAGAAAGAAAAATTATCCTGTGTTTTAATTATTGTATCTTTTGTCCCTGCTTACCAAAAAGCCTTTTTAAATTTGTCGTGCATTTCAATAACCCTGAAAACAGCTTACCTTGGTTCATGCATAGAAGCACCCCAGAGTCTGTGTGTGCTGCCGTCTCTGCAACAGTGCTCTGGCTGCTGCTGTTCCACAACACTGCCTACAGCTAACTGGAAGACAGAACTGAAAGTAAAACCACATAAAACTGGTCATTTTCACCCAACAGTGTTTACTAAGGAACACAGGAGGGCTGGACCTCATCACAATTAAAATTTGAGAAGACAAAATACAACAACTGAAAAAACACTGAAGCTGACTGCAAGTTTTTTTTGTGTGAAGGGTCTAATCTGCCAAGAGCTCAATGAGGTTTTCTTTGGATATAAAGGGAAAACTTAGGAGCCTCCCATGATGTATTTAGTTTAGTGAATATATATCTTCTACCTAGATATTTATATTAAAGAAATATTTTAATTTCTTTGTGTAACTAGAATGAGAATCAAAATCTTAATGATAAATTCAGAGGTGCCCACAATCTGAATAAAGTATCTGTTTACTTAATTGTAACCAAGAAAATATATGTTCATGTAATATTCTAATCATGCATAATATATCAAAAACCATATAAATTGAAGAAAAACCAAAAACCAAACCAAATAAAAAAAAAAAAACCCTAACAGATGCAATCACACAAAGACATTATTTGCATGAATTTTCATGCAGACATTCAAATATAGAATCACATGTGATCAAATACCAGGAATTAGATTAAGTTCTATAGATAGCATTAAATATACACTTTTCCTTAAAATCACTCTCAATTTTCTCTGATACAACTGTATGCAAGCCTGCACTCTATTTTACTGCTTGTGTAGATAAAAAGCTCTGCTTAGCACTTATCTTCAAAGCATTTTACAAACAAAGCATTCTCCTAACTGTATTCAAGTATGCAATCATTTTTGGAGCCTGAAGTGATTCTTGCTTAGTTTGGGAAGGTTTAGGGACTTTTTCTGTATAATAGAGATGGCTAATATAAAGCATTAGCATGGGCCTGATCCAACAAGAGGATAAAAAACCCCTCTATGCCCTGCATATCTAATGCACTCGACAGTTTTTAAGCTGACTTACTCAACCTACTGTATTGTTGCTATGGTTACATTACACTGCATTACACTGTCTCACACATGGCCTATATATATCTATATATCTACATATCTACATATCTATATAGATATATATAAAGACCGCTATATCCTTACATTGTAGGATTTCAAACAGTTTATCTTTTGGGATGTTATAATTCACCAATTGAAAGTTTTTTAATGTATATGTAGTGTAATCATGAAGAAAATAAAAGCCTTTGATTTCCTTAATTTGTATTCAGAAAACATCAGAAATCTCAAATGCTACTGCCAATTCGCTGTGTGAGTGCCTATATAAATATATATAGTAAATATAAATTTCTTTTTAAACACTAGACCCAAGGGGGAAAAAAAAAGATTGTGTGCCTCTTACATCCAGACTGGTGCATTCAATGAAATACCATGTTAAAAATGTGGTATCTCATTCTTGTTCACTTTCGTTCCCAAAAAGAGTTACTAGAAAAGTGGGCTACTGAAGTGGGTGTCTGTTTGTGCATGCTTGTTTGTGATTTTTGAAATCTATTTTATTTCTAGTCTCCCATCTAGTACATTCACTGTTACATTTAATTGTATAATACAAGTCAACCATGTTTATGTTTTGTCTCTGAAAACCAAAATTAGAAGAAAAAGCTTTCAGGATGTCTGGGAACAAGATCCTAATAAGGTTCAGTCTGAGCACTTTTCAAGAACATAATTTTTGCGACTTCAATTCCTTTTGTTTTCATTATTTATCACATTTTAGATAAATGCAAGGGGTGAGATAAATTAAAGATAGCATCACAGTGATTCTCCATGCAAAGGGTAGCAGTTGGATACTTGATCTGAAATACTTTATTGGCAGTGATAACAGGTCAGGCTTTGGCTGTATTGGTCTGTTCAGTGTCTATGTTGTTAATTAACTGTTTTTATCATAATTTAAAAGACACAAGACTAATTCTGTTGCTGTTGCTGAAGTGAAAGAAAACTGGCCATGTTGGATATATGAATGGGTGATTATCTCGCAGTGCTGAAAGCCAGATGGGACCAGAAAGGCACAGGACAATATTTGTAAGCAATGCAAAGCTATCCTTTTGCACTAAGAGCTAAAGCAGGGATTTGCTTCTCCAGTAGGCGGTCATCCATCACCTTTTATAGAGATTCTTTTTGTATGTATCCACATTTTCAAGATTTAATGTGAGTGCACAGAATTGGGTAGGAAACAGAATATAATTAGTCTGTTCTTTGGATATGCAAATTGTAGTCATAGATTTAAAAGGACTCTGAATCATTTCCAACATGCACTTACCTTTCAGTGCTACAGAAACATATTTGCAATAAGAGCTTAGACAGGTCCGAGCTGCACAATCTTCAGTAGTAGTTATCATTTGTTAAAATAAAATAAAGTAAAATAAAATAAAATAAAATAAAATAAAATAAAATATTTTTCAGTAAAATATACGGATTTGTTTTTATGCATTCTTTGCTTTATCACTACATTTACTGTGAATTTTCCAGTATGGCTAAGTAAGTGGTAGAAACATTAGTTAATGGGTAAAAACAGTGAAGGAATCAGTTTAAAAATCAGCAGTTTCACAGGGATTGTGATATCATCCTACTTAAAAACGTCTTCAGTGTATATTCTTGAGAGATTTCTGTTGGTGGCTAAAACTGCAGCCAATCAATTTCTCATTTTCAAAGCATTTCTCATACACCTTAAATGCACAAAAGGGAAGAGCAAGTATTTTCCATTAATCCCTATCTCTTTTCGTAGATTACCTCTGTTGTCCCTTAAAAACCTCTGCAATCATTGCAATGAAGAAGTGGCAAGTAATGAGGCATGTGAACCATGAAGAGTTGGATACTTAGTCTTTACAGAAAGAAGTTCAATTCCCAGTTGGAGAAATCAGAATATGCTTGGAGGCCTAGAAGTATTTTTAGTAGGTTGTGGAACAGTAGCTGCAAAAGAATAACTGAATATTCTTATAAAGATTTTAGCCACTTTCTGCTCAATCAAAATGGTTCATCTACCTTTCTTCCTGTATTGCATTGCCATCTGTCTTTCTAATATGAATATTCAAAGAATGAAAAGGAAACAGAGTGACTACATTTTGGGACATGCCAAATGAGATGTTTTTTACCATCTTTATTATGGGAAAAGAAATGTCACTCATCATTGTCTTGTTTTTCCAGGGTAAAAAAGACTACTAACAAAACTGTAGAGATTTACAAATGAAAATATAAGCATAGTTATTATTTAAAAAGTAAATTTTTGTACTATCTTTGTTGCAAGTTGAAATATAAAGATATCTCTTTTTTTTAAGGGTAGGGTGATAGCCTCATGCAAATAGCATTCAAATATGCTAATAATTTTTATTCTTTTAATGATGTTTCTGGAAAATATTTAGCATTGCATATGGACTAACTTGTATGGGTTAAACATAACCAATTCTAACATTATGATTACAATGTTCAAGTCTGCAGCCAAAGCTCTAGCTGAGTTTCTGTTTTTGAAACTAGGATTCAGAAGAACAATAATTTAACAAAAATTTGATTTTCCATATCCAGGTGTATTTGAATATGTTAAGGAAGAGTGACCAATGTCAGCTGTTCTAACATTAGAAATAGTTCCAATTGTACAAATATGTTGTATATGCTGACCTAATCCACTCCAAATATCATGTGCTAGTCTATAGGACATTAAAATATCTTTTAGGGTTTGAGCATTATCATTTACTTGTCATAAACCTCCTGTCATCTACTCCCCCAATGTTAAGTCTCATCAACCCCATGCTGAGGTTAGATACCTTTATATCTCTGAGTGACTATGCCAGTGTCTCTGACCGTGTATGTTATAGGGTGAAGGGAGGGCTTTCTGTCACCAACTTTACATCGTAGTGGGCATCACTACGATGTTTCTGACCACACTGTTTCCTATAGCACAGCTGTGACAAAGTCTGAAAACATCTCTGTAATATTTAGGAGTTACTGTGCAGCCTGGGCTCTTCTGTGCTTGGCTGTGGTTGTCCTTGGTCAGCACAACTCCAGAAATATGTCAACATGCTTAGAATTTTAAGAAATTCTGACTATAGGCATTTTTTACGTACCCTTGAGCTTTTCTGATTGGGGGATCTAGCCCTAGAAGTTAGCATATATGTTCATCAAACTATTGGCAGGCACCATATGTCTTGGTTCCTCTTCAATATGTTTAATAAAGAAAGGGAAGGTAATTGATACTCAGAATTGCAACAAAAATCACAGATGAGTACTTTGTACTACTTTCCCCTAAAATTGTGGGTAAAACAATTTCTGGCTTATTTGCTTTGTCTAAAAAGTGGTTTAGTTCAGGCTGAGCATCTGCAGTAGACAAGGACAACAGTGAGAAGAAGCAAAAGTGATAACCAAGGACATTCCTTCTATTATTATATTATACTGTACTGTCAGGAAAAATTAAATCAAAAGGTTGTCTGATCTCAGAGGAGAATCACACAGAACGTCAGCTAACATATATGCTATTCTGCCTTATTTTTTACTTTAATCAACTATTTTTTTTCTGTGGTCTCAATTTTCACTGTTATTTAGGACTGACAAATGGGCAAACATGACAGATATAATTCCAAACATTGAAAGGCAGGCTAAAATCTTCTCAGAATGTTATTAGGCATCATTATTTGTTCAACATTAGTTTAACTGCCTCATGAAGTTCAACAAGGGCAAATAAAAGATACCACATGTGCGTCAGGGTAATCCCAAGCACAAATACAGGTGGGCAGAGAAGGAATTTAGAGTAGTCCCGAGAAGAAAGACCCGGGGATGTTGGAGGATGAAAAGCTGAGCACCACCTGTGAGGAGGAGTTTGCAGCCCAGAAAGCCAGAGAAAAGAAGACTGGCCAGTGTGTCGAGGGAAGTGATTCTGCCCCTCTAATCCATTCTTGTGAGACACCACCAGAAGTGCTGCACCCAGTTCTGGGCCACCACCATAAGAAAGACCTTGATTTCTTGGAGTGAATCAGGAGGATGGCCAAAAAGATGATCAGAGAGCTAAAACACCTTTCCTGTGAAAACAGGCTAAGAGAGTTGGGGTAGTTTACTTGGAGAAGGAAAACCTTATTGCAGCTTTCTAGTATGTAACACAGGCCAGGCCTATAAGAAAGCCAGAGACGGACTTTTGACAAGGACTTATGGTGATAGGACAAGGGGCAATGTCTTATAACTGAAAAAGATTAGACTTAGATTAGCTATAAGAAAGAAATTCTTTACTGTGGAGGTGGTGAGACACTGGAACAGGTTGCACAGTGAAGTTGTGGTTGCTCCATTCCTGGAAGTGTTCAAGATCAGGTTGGATGGGGCATTGAGCAGCCTGGTCTAGTGGAGGATGTCCCCACCTGAGGGAGCGGAGCTGGAACTAGACAACCTTTAAGATCCCCTCCAGCCCAATTCATTGCACAGTTCTGTGATGATTCTGTGCTATAACAACTGAACCATTGTCACAGTACAAATATTAGTGAGGGCATGTCCCAGTACAAAATGATAAGTGAAAGATAGAAAATGTACCTTGGTTAGTGTTAGGCATTCAGACTGTCTTTCAATAAAATATATGTAATAGACATAACTCAGTGCTATCAGTCACTGCTGTAGAAATTCAGAAAGTCAAAATCTGATGAAGAGTAAATACCTATCTAGAAAGTGATACACAGTGAAGCTTTTTTAGGTTGAGTAGTGTCAGCAAAGGTGCCCTCTTCAAAGTCAGGAAATTCTGAATGGCCTTCAGGATAGAAGAGATGTCATTTAAAATGCACATGGCTGCTTCCTGAGCTTTATGTGACCCTTCTGTGTCTAAAATAACATTGCTATATCTTCCAACTGCTACCATCCTCATTCTGTATTCTCAGTTATTTTGCAGTACTATTATGTGCTTTGCTGATGTCCGATTGCAAACAACCGTTGCTAATCGGCTTACTAGAACTTCCATATATAACTTTTAAAGAGCTTATGAAGGTAACCCATTGAGATTAAGAAGGCAGAAGGCCTGTTGTTTTCAGGTGCCTGACAGGGAGATGGAAATGCACCCACCTCCCTATACAGTGTAGCAAAAGTAGAGCAGCTTTCTATCAGTAATTCTCATTTATCTTTAGTGTGTCAGATTCAGCACTTTATCATCAAACTCACTGTCTTATCACTGCATAGCATTGTAACAGGGATAACCCAAAAAACCTGAGTTGCAAGAGGTTCAGAGTTTTAATATTTGGCTCAATATGTAGCAGTGTGTGTAAACTTGTTTTTTGTCTCTGGTAGGTGTTTTACCAGGACATGATAGTGTTATATGGATCAGCTCACTCTCAGCAGCTTACATTCAGCCAGCAGAGAAAGACCTTACTTGACGCGTTTCACAAGAATCTTTATTTCATGCAAAGGGAGTCAAGCGGGGATTCTCTCGGAGACAAAGGGAAGGCACCTTTATTTATAGTATCAAGGGGGATTCAAACTACAGCCAATACAAGTTTACACAAGGGACAGAATCCAATCTAAACCAAAAGTTCTAGAGGTGAACTGACCAATTACACAAACTAATTTCTGACCAATTATCTTCCAAGATGTTAGAAAAGTGACTAAATTCTTAAGGAATTTAGCTCGGCCTTGGTATCTAGGAGACCTTATCTATTATAGTAAATTCCAGGGGCCAGGGGAAGATGTCTGTGTAGGAATTGTATCATCTACAAGTATGTTTTCTTCTGTAGTGACTTAAGGTTTGTGCAGCTTAAAAAAGACTATTGGTATAGTAATAAGTATTTGGGAAACAAATGTGACATTAAAAACATAATCAGTCTTTCCTTTAGAAACACAGTGTGGAAATACTGAAGGTGAGAGAGAAAACAAAAACCTTTTCTGAAAATCAGCTTCCACAATGATTATACAGATGGTGCAAAAGCAACAGTGATTCTATTTCAAATATTTCAGTAAACACATTTAATACTTTTCACCCAGTATAAGCTCTTTTGTTTTACAGTGCAAGAAAACAGCACTGAGAATATACCATTTTACTACACAAAAGATGCCACATTCTTTCTTAGAGTTATTACTGAGAAAAGATTGAAAATATTTGTAAATTTAACCAAAAAAAAAAAAAAAAGTAATGTTAAAAATTACACTTAAATAACTCTTGGTATAGTTTAGAACACATACACTTTTCTGAAAATAGACACATTTCTTATGTCTTTATCTTATTCTAAATTGTGCATTTTCTCTGCAAAGGGGTAGTATTTAAGAAGCTAGTATATTTACTGCATTCATTTTAATTTCCTTAGTGACAAGATATTTTCTCAGGAAAATAATTTATGTATGTAAATATAAAAATATGCTTAGGACTTAATATGACATTGGAATTGGAATATTTGGGGATAAAGCAGACCTGTTTTGTACAGCATTAAAGTTTTTCAGCACAATTTAGAAATATAAGTATTGCCCCTCCAAACACACAGAGTTGTTTGGTAACACTAATATATTGTCAGATTGACTCCCTGTATAGTTTCTGTGTTTCTGGCTAGTATATATGTGGTCAGGCTAACTGAAGTGCCAGCCAAGTCAGCACAAAGCTCTTATTTATCTTCTTCTTCTGAGTGTCCTTCCTCTGTCTAACAAATCAACACCAGAGTAAAACATAATTTTTCTTTCTACCCATGAGGAATATGAATGCATCAGAGTAGGTTATTCCTGTCTTTCCTGTCGTCTCAAGTTTGAGGTGCAGACAGTGACATTCAGGTGTTCTGAAATGATGCCAGAAATTTCGGTTTGAAAGGCCAAATGAACTGAATTTTAGCTATGCTGAGAAAGTAGCTGTTAAAAAGAGGTAAGAGGAAGGAGTAATCTCCCTTCTAGCACACACATATGGTATGGACACTGAATGTGTCCATCTGTTCACCTTGTAGAACTGGGTGCAAATTTTCCAAGTTTAACATCTTTGCTGCAGCAACTGTAATAGTACATGTATCATCCATTGTGTGCCAACAAGTGACATGTCTTTTGCTGTGCTAAAAGGAAAGGAAATTGTTTTTGTTTAACATGAGGATATACTTTATACCAACAAAGTTTAAGTTTCTGAAGAGAACTTAAGGAAACATAGATAACACAACTGAAGTTTTAATTTCGTGTATCTCCAGCTCATCTGTGCATGTTGATTGAGCCTAAGGAGACAATAAAACATGACTGCATGAGAGTAATGTTTGATGTCTGATTGTTTCTAAGATATCATGAAAGGAAGATTATTTTTTCTCTGTGGAATTCTTTTTTTTTGTTTGTTATGTAAATAATTGCCTTCCTCTTTATCGGATCAAATCCAATTACCTCAGATCTCCCAATGCCCAAGAGCTTTTTGCTCTTTGTTTTTAAGTATTTTTCTTTAAAACATTTTAACTCTTTGGCAAATGTCTTCTGTCTCGTCTACTTTTAACAAATCTTGAAGTACAAAACTTTTGAGTCTAACCGTGCTTTATTTCTGGTAGCTGAAGAAACTGTAGGTAAGAGATTTCATTTCCCCTTTTTGTCTCTTATGGTATTATCTCCACTAAAGTAACTAGGCTTGTAGCACCCACTGAGAAGTCTTACTAATCAATAAAGAGAAGCACAGACATCCAAATTTAATTTCCAAGAGTCGCTGCAATTTTTTTAAAGTAATACTTTAAAGAACTAACTGAAAAGTTTTTTATTTTGAACACTATTCTTTTCCCCCCATACTAAAAAGATCTCATCAACTGATTAGCTGTATCCTGCTGATGGTGTCTTGAACTGTGGGTAAGACTCCAGCAAAGAAGCTCTGCAGCTATATGAGATGAAGGTAACTGCTGTGGGAGCATCTATGAAATAACATCTCACATTAAACACTTTAGAGTTGGCAGATTCTGTAACTATTTAGGCTGAAATTTTCCATTCTGGCTAGTTGTGTCAGGACCATGACTTGAAAACAGTCCGCCAAAATGGTTCAGCTGTTTACAGCAGCTAGGCTTCAGAAAAATATGTTGCTTTACAAAGCTAAATTGTAAGTGACCTTGAAACTTGGCAGAGGAGTGGCATTTGTGTCATGAATGTTTCTTTTGCTATCCTGTGACAATCCAAGCAAATTTAGCCAAGTTGAAAAAGCACATATGTTCAGTAGATACTTACCAGAAGTTCCCTACTTTTACCTCTTAAAAAAAAGTCACTGAGCATGTTTTCATCTCTTACAGCTCCTGTTGTTATTCAGATGATGAGGTGCTCTGCTTAAATACATAAAAGAAAGTTTCAGTCATGTCAGAGCAGCAAAGGTGAAACTAATCACACCTGCTGTGATCTGCTTTGAGTAAAGACTGACTAGGAACTCATGGGAGCAAGGGAATTTATCTTTCACCTGCTTTGTCCCTGTCTCAATCCCTTTTCTCCTCTCCCTCCACAATGTGTCTGAGAAAGCTGGCAAGCTCAGGTACATGGCATTTAAGCAGCCAGAGTGCTGCATTTGTAATAGGAGTTTGGGGAAGGTTTCCCTGGATAAGGAGCAATTGAGAGAGAAGCTGAGGAGAGGGAGCAAGTGAACTGAATTAAATTGGATGAGGAATTATGAGACTCAGAAGTACACAGTTGCAGATTAGGTGGAAAGAAAGGAGGATATAAAAAAGGCGAAGGTTACTTTAAATAACATGTAATAATGATATCTAACAAAAGAAGTTGCAGCCCCATGACATTTTTCTCCAGAAACTGGTTGCTTTTGGTACAATATCTCCTCTAAATCACTCCTGTTGTTGCTGTAAAGTTAAACTATATAGCTAGAATTTTCCATTTCCCTTAAGCAGGGTATTGGTTTCTTTGAAGAAATGGTGCATTTCAATCCCTTTCAGTCTGTCAGTGTCTGAGGAGTTATTAACTTGGTTTACTTTTTCTCTGCCTTTTGAAACCTGACATGGATTTGTCCCATGTCTCCCAGAGGCTTCCATGTGCAATTAGCCATTGAATTCACTGAGTAATTACTTCATTTTTCATGTAAAATGCGCTTGATTTATTGTATACTTGGGAGTGGAAGACAGAGCTAGGTCAACAACAGTTAGAGGAGATTAGCAGAGAGATTCTCTGCTGCTGTGGTAGCAGTCAGTCCCTGGGGAAGCTGGCTGTGCGGAAGCAGTGCCACTCAAGCCTTGGCAGCGGTGCACCATTTGACTTTGCCACTCCTCCGTGGAATTAATATGAGAGACTGCCAGGCAGATTTTAATCCCCACCTAGCTACAGACGCCAGCAGATTGTGGAAATGGTGGAGGTTTTTAAAGGACGTGCTTGTAAAAAAAGGCAGATTCCTTTTTCTCAATGGGAGATGTGATCTGTCTTAGAAGCTATCTGCCAGGCAGAGTAGTTTCAGTGTACTGTGAGAAAAATGTGGACTGCCATATCTTTTCAGACAGGTGTTATTTGTACTCACTGTTCTGGGTTAATGACTTTTTAAATAGCGGTTTCAAAATTGTTATGCTGTAAAAATTGTGTGGAGTAATGGGACTATTTTTTCCCAAGAAAAACAAAAAAGCATGGAGCCACTTATTTATGAAGAAACTTGAGCTGCTGAAGAGATATATATATAGAGAGAGAGTAAATTCTGATAAATAATGTAATGAAACTATTTAAAGAACACTAAAAAAATTTTATGGAACTCACCATATTTACTGTATTTTTCTATCAAATGCATCTGTGTTGATAATGACTATTCCTTAATTTTTGTCATTAGTTGTTTTATTTGTAAGTCTTTCTAAGAAGAAGACAATTATAAGGAAAATTGTATTAGTCTTTTGAAGATGAAGTTATTTAACCACAGGCATAATTTACCAATAAGCAATAGCAACCATTCCTCCTGAAATGTTATTGGAATCAATTTTATTTAAAGATAGTGAGGAATTTTATACACAGAAATATAAAAAAAAGAGATTGTTGAATCTGTACTGCTTTTGTAGAGGAGATCACATAATTTACTGAAATGGTACTGTTAAGCCTTAAAAATAATGTATGTTGGCTTATCTGCTAATCTTGTGCTGTCAAGTCTTCTCAGCATTCTTTTTATGAGAAACTAATCAGAAATACTAGATTATGGTGGTGGGTACTTACAAGCTTTCCAAAGGTAATGAAGAGAATTTGTTACAGGATTTTTTGTTTGTTTTCCCTACTTTAGAACACTTTTTTTTTTTTTTTACTTTTCATCTATCAATTTAATAATTCTTATCAATGTCACAATATAAAAAGGTCATTGCACTGAGAAGGCTTTTTGCAATCACATGATATTTGCAATACAAAAAAAGTTTGGTGTGTACATATAAACTCAACATTCCACAAAAGCTCACTTTAAGCATTAAGAAATGAGAAATATATATGCACTGATAATAAAGATGCAGTAAGATGATTTGATTTTAAAACAGGGAACAGTTTAACTCAATGTATTCCAGTATTTAACTAGTTTTTACTCCAGCAAGGAAGGGCAACCTCTTGTCCTAAGGACCATCTCCATCTGCTCTCCCCGAGAAGTAACCAGTAATTACAGCATTTGTGTAAGAGGATGACCAGCTAAAGCTCTCACCAACACCTGCTTAGAGTACTTTGGGAGTGATTACAAATTGTACAGGATTCACAGAATTACACAGCAGAACTTTAGGTAATCAGATATCTTCTGGATCTTAGCCAGTTCTGTGAAGGAGCTTTGTCAGGAAGGCTTTACTGAGGATTGGTGGGTGTCTATGCTGGCATGTAGACATGAAGCAGTCCTGTCTTGGACTGAATAAATCCAGTGCATATCTGCAGTCAAATAAGTGTATCAGGCATTTTCAGTGCACAACTTTATTTTCTTGGTTTTGGTTGTTTTTCTCCAATAACATTTTACAGTATGTTTTTATTTAAGTATTTTTTATAATTGTCTGTGTTTATTGTTTTCCCCCCAACAACTAAAAAGTTAAAGCTCCTTTCCTCCTTCTTCCTGCTCTTCTTCCTCCTTTTCTTCTTCTTCTTCCCTTTATTATAACTCCAAACTTTAAAAAAAAGGAAAAAAATAGACCCCTGAAACCAGATTCCATTAATTTCTGTGACATAAACCACAAAACGTATAAGATTGTTAAGTTCTGTCAGTGAAAGTCTATGAGTATAATTTCTGGTATGCTGATGGGGTCTGACTGTCTGATTAATGTGCAGCAAATCCAGACAAGAGATTAAAGTGCAAATGTACCCTTTTCTTCTAATCTTATAACTTTTCGAAATTTCTTTTGCAGCAGAACAGAAAGACAAAAACTTAATTTAGGGGGTGAAAAAACGGCAAAAAGTTTTAAAACTCCAAATTGTGAATCATGTGTAGAACAACTGGCTTGGTTACTGTCATTGTAAGATTTGAAGAAAGTCCATCAGGGAAAAAAAAGTCCCCTCAAAGAATTTTAAGAGTCACCACTGTTCAATAGTTGTGACTATGTGGTATCAAAGTCACCAGTAGCATTACTTTCCCATCTGATTATAGTGGGCATAATCCATGGTGTCATCCAAGCAATGTAATGAAAAGAGAAAGGAACAAAAATCCAAAAATTCAAATAATAGGGAATATTGTTGGCCTAATCTTTTTTGTCAGCTTCAAACCAGATTTTCTGGAGGTACTCTGTCTTCAAGTCCATTCTTAACCTTAGCCAGGATGTCTTAAAATTCATGGCAATTTTTTGGCTATTATTCTGAGTTTTCTCAGTTTGGTCTGATACAGAAATTGTTTAGATGCCTACATTCTCTGTTTTTATATAAAAAAGACTGAATAGCATACTAGCAGCTGATATAAAAATACTAATAGCGAATGTATGTATCAGAGACAATATTTGGTAACTCATATACACATTTTGTATTTGGCCAGTTTCAGACGATATGTTTCTAAGGCCCTCTATTCAGTAATCGTTTAGATGAGCTCAGCTTTAGCTAATGAGTCTTTTCTTGAAACATTTTTCAGAAATAAGAAGTAAATCAAAAGTATCCCATGTAAAAAAGGAAATTAAAAAATTCTCTTATCTATGAGGGAATTAAGAAGAAAAGAAAAAAAAAACAAACACACAACCTCGCCCCATTTAGGTAGAGGTTAGGTGTCTTCCATATTTACATACTTCCATACTTTTTCAGTTATGTTGTTTATTTCCCCTTTACTTCACTGGAGATCAGTGCATTTTGGGGGGAAAGTGAGATGCAGAGTATATCTGTTTCCTTTCCTTTGGAAACTTTGGCCAGCTTTCTGATGGATAAGGGTTTATCCAGTATTAGTGCACATCGGAGAGGCACCAAAGACACCCAATGATATTGATTGTGAGGGTGAGTCATGTCAGAGGCCTGATCTTAATCATTCTCTATTCCTTCCTGATAAAACTAGCTATGTTATTGCTGCCTGAAAATGCCAGCCAAATATCTTCTCATTCACCTTTTTCCATCACCAATGCAATGTATGCTGCAGGACAACTGAAGAGATAAATCTAAGCTTTTCCCTTTCCTTTGTATTTTCTCAGATTGCTTTCCCTGTAGCTGATGTTTATTTCAATTATTATGCTCAAAATTTGTGTTTCCACTTTTCTCAAACTATCTTTACAACTATCTTGAGCTGGAAAGGATGCTATGACCTTACTTACACAAAATTTTAGGGGTTAAACTTTCAACAAGAAAGAGAGAGCAAGATCCATTCAGTGTCCTAGGAGCTTTAAATAATTTATTTTTTCAGCACAGGTTCCTAAATTTTTGAGTCTAATGATTTTAGACTTGGATTTTATTCAGTACATCTTGCTGCAGACATTCTGCTCAATGTAGGAAGTTATTCAAATACTTATAGGACCCAAGAGTGAAAATATTGCTATTGCCTGATGATTAGAGCATCTACCCAGGAGACAAATATGCAGCTTTCTGTTTCTCTTTCCATTAATTTTTAATTGTTTATATGGAGTAAATTGACAGCACCTCCCAGAAATGTTTCTAGCATATCCTTTTGCAAAGAAGAAGAAAAAAGAGTCACATTCTTTCAGGCAAACAAGAAGCTAAACCTGGGTTCAGTATGTTCTTGCAAGACTGAGCAGTTTCTAGCCCTTTTTCCTCTTTTTGTCAATTTTGAAAATGCTGTGATTTATGGCTTCATTTTGTCTGCTTTTCTTAAAAGTTTCCCATATAAACACTTAGTTTTACATGTTTTTAAGATTTTATATCAAAGAGTATTAAATGTATTGCATGTGTCAGTAACACAGACATACATTGACATACATTGCCTGATTTAGTTTTGTTTCTTTCTTTTATTTGTTTTCTATATATTCTGACATTTATAATCCTATGTAAAATAACAGCATATTTACAATTAATAGGTAACAACTGTTTCAAGGTAAGAAATTTGCCAGCTATTTTCAGGATTGATTACTCATTTTCGGCATCTATTTAGAAGATTAATCTGTGTAATACTTTTTGTATAGATCACTTTTGATTTGCTAAATATGGCTTTTTGTACTTTTTCTCTAGCTGATGTCAAATTGATTAGACACTAATGCCCTAGTATGTCACTAGACTGTTTTCATCTGAGAAGCAGAGGTAAGAGAGTCACTTTACAGCCCTCAGAGATTTCTAGCTGAAATGAGTTAACACCTGAAAACACTACTAAACTGTCCCTATTTTCTATCCACTCTGCTCAATCATAAGAACTATCAACCTTTGATTAACCTTTGTGTTAACTATATATTGTCAAATTTCTTTTATGCTCCCATGACAACTGAAGGCTAAAATTCAGCCAGTGTTCACAAAATGTTTATTTTCAGGCAGATAAACTAATTTTCAACAATCAGACCATAAACATTAGAAAAAACCTAAGTTCACATGCCATAAACACTCAGGATAGCTGTGTGTCAAAATATAACTAATGAAACCTGTGGATATTAAGTACATCCATTAAAATATGATTCAGCATTAGCTGAATGTTCTTTCTTTGAAAAGGAAAGTAAATGTAGGCTCTGAGCAAGCTTCTTAGCAGTGTAGGCAAATTGAACTTTGCCTCCTCTAAGTAAAGTGACATATAATTTATTTGGTCTTTACTGCAAGTGACATTGCAATTACATTTTGAAGGTGATGTTCTAGTCTGTCAGGATAAAGTGTACTTCAACCAATGCATTTAACCAGTGATTTACATTCCTACATAAATTCCTCATTTAGTATTTTATTACCCAGTCCTTCTTTATGCTTACCACTTGCTCCATCCTTCCTTTTTTTGACAAGTTTCTTTTAGTTTTACTCTAGGGCTATTGTGATATAATTTGACAGGCTTTTCTAATTTTATTCACCTCTCTTTTCTCTTTCTTTTTTTTTTCCTTGTCGACCTGTCTCTCTACCTATTCCAGAAAAAATTCCTAGTATTATGCATTATGCTTTACCTCCTCAAATTAATCTCTTCCATCACATTCTTCTCCTAATCTCTTCTTAACTCACTTGTTTGCTCAGTCTCTTTTTGTCCTTTCCTTTAGCAGTGTCTCTGGTTCTTTTTTTTTTTTTTTTTTATCCCTGTGTGTCTCATCTGTGACTTTTCTGGAGACTGGTGGCTGATGTGCCCTTCAGAGCTGACCATTTGTAGACAGAGATGAAGAATGGGACAGAGGGCTGGCACGGAAGTGCCAATTAGAGAAGCACAGCACTTGCTGTTCTTGTGGAAACTACAATCGGACAGCAAGGTAGTTAGAGTAGTAAGTGAATAAATGTCTTGAGCTTTCAATCATGGTATATGAGAGAAACAGACTACATTTCTGAAAATTCACTGTAATGCTGGGACCAATCTTGTAAAATGGTATATTCTTGACATGCTTGAATAACCAATCACCCAGAGTAAATAAGCACCAACAGGTAATGAAAATCAAAATACAAACTATAATCTGTGTTTGAGAAAAGGGCATACTTGATTCTAAAGGAAATGAATAACCATTGTACAACACTGTTGCTTATTCAAGTCTGAATCTCTATCACAGACAATTCTTTTTTTATTTTCAATATATTTTCATTTCTTACAATATAAAACAGTAATTTCTCTAACACAATGATGATAAAATAATGTGAACATGAGGTTTTTAAAAACAAGAATTTACTTTTGTCTGTCTCGTTTATGACTCATATTTCTTGTCTGTATAACTATGTAGCCATGGATAAATAAATTGCTTACATTAGCTCTTGATGGGAAAACTTAAGCTACTGATAATAAACATTTCATGTGGACAGCTAAATGAAAATACCTTCAGGAAAATTTATAGTTGTCTTTCCAGCATGTGGTGTTTTCCAAGAAAACACTCAAAGACTATGTAATACAGAGAGGTATTTTTTTCCTCCTTGTTTAGCATTTATGTACTGAAACCAGACATACAGAAAACTGTACGTGAAACTAGATGTGCAGGAGATTCTGACTCATAAAAAATCAAGATATTAAGATACCAGATACAGTCTCTTGGCTTATCTTTGTTGACAACTGCACACAAGTCTTATCTTTTTTTTTTTTCTTCAATTTTTATATCTACATATTTAAGAGTAGCAGAGTTTGGTAGAGAAACTCTTAAGGTGGTATATCTTGGGTCTAGAAGAACTGGGACTGGTTTTGCACAACTCTATGCCTAACTGACAACTGCTGATAGGAAACTGAGCACAGACATAAAGTTGCTGAATCCCAAGAACAGGATGAAAAAAGACGTAGTATTCCAGCTCAAGGGTCCATTACCCAGTTTGGGTGAGCAATAGACTCCCAGTCTCAATTTAGTATCTCAGGATTTTAGTATGTATCTGGTAATGATGGACATTCTAGCAGGGTTATTTAGCTTGCAACACCTATTGTTCCTAGATTATGACTAATTTCACTGAGATTTCATCTCATTAGCTTGACTTTAATAATAATTGCAGTCCTAAATAAAATATATGTATGTTATAAATCTATATATGCTTTTAAAAAATCATTGTAAATAGCTTTTTAGATGCTTATGTGGAAATCATCAGAAGTTGGTCATAAATTATTTTTCCAGACAGGAAAAACTGGAAAACATTTGAAGGTTCCTGTATTTTGTGTAATGATTAGCACATTATCAATACTAAGGAGGTTAAATCAGATCATGCATTTTCCACCAAGAAGTGTTTCCTCTTATCTATTTCACAAAGCTCCAGTGTATTTTCAGATAACAGCTGAACCCCACAATAGATATCATATTTCTTCTAACCACCATCACCTGGTTGACCTGCGATATCTGTGTAGTAATGCAGTTGTAGCATGTTGTAATTTTCACTGGTTTTTGGTTGGTTTATTTTTTTGTAAGTATGTTTTTTGGCTCTTTTAATCATTGAATAGAAAGCATTTTGTTGGAGGTTTCTTTAGATATACTACTTTAACACCTCTGCTGTCTAACTTCAGAATAGCCAGTATGACTGGTAATTTTTAAAATGAATTTGCCAAACCCTATAACATTTTTGATCTTATTTACTCTGATTCATTGCATCTCAATTAATCTCAATAAGTTTAGAACCGTAGGAGATTTAAATCTGCAAAATTATCTTCATTTTTGCTCTTTACCCAAAACAAGTAACAGGTGAAAAACCCAATTTGATTGAATGTATGTTTGATTCCTGCATTAATGCATGAATAATAAGCTGTGAGTGGAAAAATGAAGCAAATTCACACAAGAAGGAAATTATCCATCAAATTAATGTATTCTGAAAGTTTTCTTAGAGAGTAGCTTTTGCATGTCTGATCTCTCTGACAGTCTCTGAGGTTTCTTTAAATTCCTGCTTCATTCCTACTTTTTAGGCTAGAATTAAGGGAAAAGGAAGGGAAAAAGAGATTTGTAGGAAATTAGAAGAGAAATGTGTGAGAAATTGATTTTTGTTAGTTCTGCCATCTCTCCAAAAGTGGCAATGTTCTTATCCTAACACGTCTTTACTTAAACTATTCTAAAAATTATCTTGGTACTTACAGCATGTAACCACTGTTACATGCTTGTATGCATGTGCACCTAATGCATAACTCAATCAATATTGTTCACTGTATCAATGCTATGCTTAGAAAGTGAACTGATAGAGAGGCAGAGGTGCAGAGTTACAGAGACTGCACAGACACAAAAAAGGTAATATTTCCTGAGCTGCTTCAAAGCCCTCCAATGACGCAATGACTCAATGACTGTTGTTCACTATTGTATTTGTTTCACACTACACAAATGCCTCGTCGGTCATTAAAAACTGAGCTCAGTATGAAAATGGTGTGTCAGAAGTCATGAGCTTCACAGATCTAATGCTTCTGTTCCAGTTCCAAAATAGGATTGTATAGTTTCTAGAAATGAGTGACAGGAAACTTCTGCTTATAGACTTGTGCAGAAGCAGCAAACTTCATCACGGTCCATTTGCTTTCCAATTGTTCAGGAAAATAAAAGCTGAAAAATGTGAAGGGAATGCTAAAGAAGCAATTTTTCACTCTGCTAATAATATTCTACAACACACAAAGCCAAATACTGCATTTTATCTCTGTGAGCGTAACTCAAATTTAGACTCGTAAAGGGTGTGAGTGGAAAAGATTTAAACATAGGTCTTGGTTTAATTTAGAACTGATTGCTCATTAATCTTTGGAATAGTTATCCAAACTGTCTTCCAACTGCAGGGGAGGCAATTGGCTGCTATCATCAAACCCTGCTGTGCAGTATTCAGTTCTTCTCTGGCACAATATTTAGCCTTTTGTTCAATGTTTACATACACAAAATTATAGAGAAAATATTGCTTAATGAGCTAGTATAGTTCGATCAAAGGAGTTAGGCATTCAGTGTCTGCAAGTCGGTAGCCTGTGTGAACCCACTTGAGTTGTTGGATGTAAAGCATAATTATTTCACACTTTTGATTTGGTGAAGCAGAAACCTGTGACACCATGGAAACTGGAGGACTGCTTGAGTTGCTGATTCAAAACCAGGAATAAGATGTGCAAAGTCTACCCTTAATTGTGAATTATTATTTTGCCACTCTCTGAAACACAATTTAATTTTTCTCTTCAGTGGGACAAAGAAATAACACTTTGTAGCTACGGACTGAAAGACCTGTGGGATGGTTAGGTCTTTTTTAGCTTTTGGCTCTTCCTCATGAAGACCTCTGATGTCTCCTTACGAGTAAGTGGGCAATGAAGTGGAAAGAGTGATTTCTGATCAGGACACATATTGTATGTGTTCTTGAGCAGAAGTGAACCTTTACTTTCCTTTTGGCTTATTTTAAAAAGACAGGCTATTTGGTGACCCATATAATTCTTTCTGTGTTGACTGAGGCTCTTCTTTAGTTTGATTGACAAAGACTGAATCTTTTTGAAGGCCACAGAAGTGTTAAAGGATGTAATGTTGATCACATTAGAAACCAGACCATGAACTGTCCATCTGAGAGCAGAGCTGCTAATTGAGCAGTTCCACTGGTGACCTTGTTCAATATCACTTTTTTTAGAATAAAATTATAATGGAAGAGCCTGATTTCATCAGCCTATACTTTCTGACTCAGCAGAGAAATAAAATGCAACAGAAAAATAAAAGCATATTGTGTTGAATAACAACTAATTTTAGATTGTATCTGTGGTTGAAAGAACTGCTCTGCACATGTGCAAAAATATCAGTATAAAACTGTTAGTGAACTATCAATTGGGATGATATTTATTTCTGAGAAATATATGTATTTACATGTTAATGTTGTGATTAGAAAACAGCATACTAACAAAACCTAAATAAAGAATACGTATGAATTTCAGGACTGCTGGCCCCCAGGTAATGTCAAGGAGCCCAAGGACAAGGGCTTTTCATGTTATGAAGTGTTTTATATCCCTGTTTTGGCAGCAAAGGACAAATTGAGTAATATGAAACTCATGCCAGTCAAAAACATTTTATTTTGTGTAATCCCTTGTCAGGCTAATGTAAAAGCATATATCTTATTTTAATGGGACTGCCACTGATCTGTCAAATAAAAAAGAGCAAGTTGTGTAACTTAAATAGGCTAGTATTTCTGTCTTTAAAAGACATCCAAATGCAAACCATTGCTGCTGTCTACAGCCATCTCACCAAATTATCTGAGAGTGACCAGAGAAATTAAAACAGATGGTCTACCATGTAATCAAGTCAGAAATAAAATCATTTTATTTCATCTGAGTTTTATTATTGCAGAAAAGAAAAAAAAAAGAGAAGGGATATTCTGTAAGGATATAAAACAGAGTACTCATAATATATACTTTCAACCAATGTATGAAATTTTAATTATTATTACATTATCATATACCTGTGAATTCTGTAAAGAGATAATATATTGCAGTAGTTGTCTATCTGTCCTATTTTAAATGTAAGACATATTGTTTTGAGAAATAAATACCACATTTGGGTTTCACTGATGAAATATTTAATCAATTTTTTTTTTCTGCCAATTTTGCCAGTTCAAAATGTTCCCTCTAAAAATAGTCAGAGGTCATTCTCTGTTCTTTGGTGATAAAGACTGATAGCAAAATTGTGTGTCTGTATGAAGCATACATTCTGCACAGTCATACAAATATTCTTATATAATTATATAAATTTCTATTCATAGTATATAGTATAGTATGTACTATATAGTGCATATACTATTGTGTGTGTAGTCTCTCATGGGATGAAATACATCTGTTGTCTTTGGAAAAGTTGAAATTTCTGCAATGTTTATTTTGGTGAAAGCCAAAAGCTTCTATCTGAAAACTCATTTCCATCATAACTTGAATTTTCTCTAGGAAATACATAACCACATTTAATCTGGTGAGGGGATTTCATGTTGCAGTTTCTTCCCTCAGACTGCTGGCTCTGAATGAAGATGTTGAGTTTAGGAGTGAGAGGAAAATGTGTCTAGGCTTGTTTGTTCAGACCAAGTGGCTCAAAACCAACTGTTAAGCACATTATAGATGGTAGAAATAGACAGGCTCTTATCTCATCTGTCTCACTCCAAATAGACTTTATTATTTTCAAGCCTATGATGCTGCCACCATGTTTACCTTCTTATAATTTAATTCTGATAATCTGAGTAGCAAGTGCCAGTTCAGAAAAGAAATTACTGAGTTATTTGGGTTTTATTGTAAAGCTTGCCATCAGACCACTTAGATTATTTTCTCTTCCACTCTGTACTATTCCCAAAACATTATTATTTTATAGTTTTATGCATGGCTGTCAGAGTAAATGCATGAATCCATGTTTATGGGTGATATGAAAATATGCTAAGTCCTCATTTTAAAGTACAGTTACTCTAACATCCCAGAGTTGTAATGGGAATAGTGGGATAGTCCTTAGAATTCACATATTTGAGTATTATCCTGTACTGTGAACTCTGGGAAATACAAGAATCCTTGTGCAAGAGTCATTTAAAATTAAACATGAATTATTTTAAATTCTTTTTCATGGTTGTAGATCAGATGTTTCTAAACTAGAAAACTAGTAGTGTGGAGTTATTTTCTTCCTTTTTTGTTGTTGTTGTGGTTTCGGTTGTTTTGGTCAGTTTTTCTTTTAGGTTTTTTTGGGGTATTTTTTGTTTTTTTGGGGTTTTTTGGGGGGTGAGTGAGTTTGTTTGTTTGTTTGTTTGTTTGTTGTTTTTTGGGGTTTTTTTAGTCTTTAATATTTTACTGACCAGCCATAAATAGGGGCTTCCTTGGACAGGATAAAAACAAAGAACGTCTTATCAAATATTCATTTTAAATATAGAATTAGAAGAATTAATGTGAAAAAGGTGAAATGTGAAAGGTGAATTAATGTGAAAAAGTCCTATACTTTCTACAATCTCAAGTCCCAGGAACCCATTCTGTAGAGTTACTCTTATGAATCTTTCATACTGTCAAACACCGCAATTTGACAAACCCATTTCATACTTCAATTTATAATCAGTTTCAACTCATTGCTTGGCTTCTGACTGCATCTTCATGTGACTGACTGAGCCAGTGATCCCTGCTCTTCTAATGTGTTGCAGCTTAGATGGAATATTTCATTGTTAATCCCACTTGATAGGATAACTCTCAGTGTTAACAAAGATGGTGCTGAATGGAGATCAGTGTCAAGCATCATTTCAGAGTAATGATTACAGGGAAGACAGTTCTACTACTCTCCTCTGTGGGTAGTATTTCTCTATAGCACTCAACATTTCACTATTTCTATAATCAAAAAATATATAATATATGGAAGTGATTTTGATCTAAAGTACAAATTTTACTCTAACTTGGATTAATGCCCAAATATTGGCAAATAGAAATGAGTGAAATTGTAGAACTCATCACAACAAAGATACTCTTCAGGTGTCACAAAAGACCTGGCACAACAGTAATGCTATTATGTTCTCTTAGTATAAAAGTTAAGCCAAGGAACATTTCATAAAACAATAGTCATGCAGACTAATCTCAACTCAAATGTAGAATAATCTAAAGTAGAAATGGCAAATGAAATATGGCCTCTGGTATTAACTAAATAGCACAGACAGTGTTTCTGTTTTCTCATTAATATCTTAAGCAATATAATTTGGAACAGCAGTTGAACCTACCACTTAGGGAAATATCAATAGTTTTAATCATAGCAGATAAATAAGTCCCTCAGCTTTGCCTCAGGGTGCATTATTTTCCTAAGCAGTACAAAGCTGCTGATGTAAATTCCTCTGTCTCAGGTCTTCCTACTTAATTGTAACCACTACATGCCATGTATTCTACTGTCTCCAGATAGGTGTTATTAATGCAGAAGCTCTGCATTTATTAGCCACTGAATTGCACTTCTTCGGGGAAATATAAATTAAATTGAATTATTATATACTTCCTTAGGTTAGTAATAAATGAGAAAGACAAATGTAATCTTTTTTGATACACTAATTCCTTGTAAAACAGGAGGATTCAAATCACATTAGTATGACATAGAAAGAATTCTCATAATATTAAAAATACGTTTTCTTAACGTTAGCAACAATTGGTTAATTTCTTTCAAAACCATCCTATTTTGCCATGTATTACATACATCTTAGCAACAGTAGCCCCACAGAATAGAGGAATAAAAAATTATATATTATGTAATCCACTAGATACCCCTGATTAACCAAGAAACCTTAACCCCCCCACCACAACAACAAACCCCCAAACAACAAATAAACAACACAAACAACACAAAACAAACAAACAAAACAAAATCCCACAAATAACCAACCAACTAAACATCCAATCAACAAAACCCACAAACTAACAACCTACCTCCCACTCACCTCCCAAAAAAAAAAAAGAAAAAAGAACATTGTCTATTTCATGAAGCATTTTATTCTGGGTTTGGATTGGTGATATTGTATTGACACACAATATGTTTTCACAACAGAATAGTTGTCTTTTGAAGTTAGATGTCTGTTTTCTCAGTATTGGAAAGTGATGGACTATGTCTTTGCCTGGAACTTGCATTCTAATGTCACTATTCATTTTAAGAAGGATTCAAATGTATTGCTTCCCAACTGCAATTTTTTTTTTACCATGAAGTGCTGAAACATTTATTGTCTTATGAGCCAATCAATTTGCATAGAACTTTAGAGGACTTGCCTAGAGTAGGAATTTGCTCTGTACTGTGAATTCTGAGGAGTATGTACTCATACTAATCCAAAGGATGACTCTTCCACAATTCATAGAATTATGACACGTGGAAGCAATCATTCAGCTATAGAGCTGGCTAGACAATCAGCAAACTCGTAGTGCTTATGTTTATGAAGTGCTTATGAAGGTCTTTCCTCTAAAACCTTTACACAAAATGAATTGAATTTGCTGCAAATTTATAGTGGTGTATGTGCCCTTCAAGAATGGAAACATTTCAGTCTGTACATACAGATATATATATATATGTATATATGTGTGCGTGTGTGTGTAAAATATATATGTATATACATATGTTTATGTGTGCATGTTATGCATTGTTTGTATATATTTCACATTCATTCTATGTACATATGCCTACAATCTCAAACGTTTTTTATGTGATAGATAGAGAAACAGATAGCTAAATAGATAGTTAAATATCTAGCTAGCTATGTAGATTAAAAGTCATCCTTCTTATGGGTTAACCCTGATAGCCAGGAATGGGAACCTCATGAGTTTCAGCAAGGTCAAGTGCATGTTCCTGCACATAATTTGGAGCAACCCCCAGTATGAACAGAGGCTGTGAGATGGAGAGATTGAGAACAGCCCTGGCAAGAAGCACTTGGGGCTGCTAGTGGATGAAAAGTAAGGTATGAGCTGGAAATATGCATTTTTTGCCCAGAAACCAAACAGATCCTGGGCTGAATAGGAAAAAAACCCTAAGTTACTCAAGCAAGTGGTGAAACAAATTTATTTCAAACATCTTAATATTTACTTTGATAGCTCAAGATGAAAAATGTTTTATGCAGTGGGGACAGGGCCCCAAAGACTGTTCAGTGTGGAAGATGAATTTTTAATAAATAGTAGTTTTCTACCAGACCTTTGTTTTTCTTATGTTTTCCACCACTTACTAAGTGATAGAATGCTGAAAGTCAAACATTTTTTCTACTGTCATATGGTCTGCTCATATCTGAACTGTTCACTTTGCAATGTAGTTTCTCAAACTCTTTTATAAAGTTAATAGCAATATCTGCCTGAGGCAACACGCACAGAAGCCTTCTCTATAGACCTTAGAAGAGGGATTACCACCAAGTAGCATTTCAACAGTTCAAATTGTGGAGTTCACATGTGCTGGCAGCAAGGCTCTGCTGAGTGAACTAAACATAGGAGCAAGGTGCTCTTGAGTTGACATCATCAGGTCAGGGTGAGGTCTGCTTAAGTCAGGCTTGCTGTATAGTTTTCAGGTCTTTTCAGGAGATACTTTCTCTTCTTGCCTGTGAACCACTCCTGCAGTTTTTTTCTCTTTATGTTTTGACCTAATTGTATTGCTTCAGTCAAAGGCAAGAATTTGTATTAACACAGGAAAAAATCTTTGTTCCATATAGCATCCATAACTTGATATTTTTCACTGCAGTGCTGTATCTCTTCCTTCATAGAGGGTGGTACATTGTTCAGCCAACATGATCCTAGTTCACCTCCATGCTATTTCAGAAAGCATATTTGATCAGAATGAATCTGTTCTGGCATTTTTGCCCACTGTGCAATGTCTGAGTCTACTTTTAAAGTCTACTCAGCCAGCAATGTAGATACATCCAAAGCATTTATTTATATCTTTCTTGAGAAAAAACGGAATAGATGATCATGAGCCATCCCATATTAACATAGAAACTTTTCTAATTTGGGTAAAAATCAAGCCAAGGTTTTGTTTACAAATTAGTGCAGATGCCATTAACTAAGGCATATATTATTGTTGTCTTGAAATGCTTCTTAAAGTTGTCATATTTATGTGATACTCTTTTAGTTCAACAGATAGAAACTATGTTTGAGTTTTTCCTTCCCATAGGTCTTTGTGCTTTAGATATGTCTTAGCTTTTGTTTTGTTTTTGTTTTGGACTTCTAGTTTGGTTTGGAGAGTTGTTTTGGCTTTTTGTTTGTTTGTTTTGTGAGTTTGTTGTTTGATTACTCTGTTCGTTAGTTTGTGTTTCAACTGGGAGATAATTATTTTGTTAATAAGGGAGTAGATTAGATGCTTGCAAAAAATGTTATGAAATTTTGAATGTTGTCGTCCTGTCAGGCTGTGTGAGTGCAAAAAGAACAGAAGCACAGTGGGGCATCAGGTCCAGGAGGTGAAGGCTAAAAAATACAGTTTTTCTTAGCAGAGATTGAATGCCATGCTCATCTTTTTTTATTATTATTATAATCATTATTATTATTTTTTTAATTTTTATTTTCTTATAATAGTCTTGGAAAGAGAACAATGGACTCATATTTTACTGCGGGTTTACAACTACAGAAATGTCTAAATTGTATTGAAACATGTTGATGGAATTAAAACTGCGTCATTCCATTAAATAAAGGGCGTAAGGATATGCAGTAGCAAAAGTCAATTAGGCAATTATAACCTGTTTTGTAGTGGATACAGGCAGTAGAGAAGGTATCCTGTATCACCAGCTTCTTTAAATTGAATCTACAGTTTAATTAATTAAGTCTACATATGATTAGATACTTTAATTTCATTATGGATCTTTGAGATAAACTTTTTCTTTGAACTTTGTGGGAGGGGAGGTAAAAATCCTGACTTCCACAATTTCAAGGACAAAGAAAAGCATAGTCTTTTCATTTTCAGGATCTTTTTAAGCTAAAGAGGGCCACATCATTTGTATGCTGACATCCTTCCTATTGTTTTCATTAAAGAAAGAAGAGTGAGAGACTGAGAAATCTTGAGCTGTGCCTGATAAGAAATTTTTAAAAGATGACCCCAACCTGTGGAGGATGATTTATGAAATCATGGTTTTCATTATTAGAGTTAGTGCTGACTATGTTTTTTTTGATTGATATGCCTGGAGCTTATAGTCTTCATGTTTTTTTCTCTTAAGCAAAGAGCAAGGGCATTGGAATTTTACTGGAGAGCAAAGTTATGTAAAAGACATCCAGGTACCAAAATAGGTATCACTGAAGAGAAAAGGGCTACAGAGAAAAATTATTCATGCTTTTTGAGTTGCTATGTTATATATAAATCTTAAGATTTTAACAAAAGTTTAGGGACAACAGTATTGAAAAAAAAAGAGAAAAATTTACTTTTTATATACAATCACTGATGCAAGATATTCCAGATAATTTGTATCCTATCTTCTTGTCTTTCACTAAAATTAAAAAGATAATAAAAATTCACTCCCCCCACCCCGCCACCAAAGGAATTCCAATTGCAAAAACTGCGAGAAAGTATAGTAGTTATATCTACTATATTGTCAAATTTGTGGTGCCTAAATTGACACTACAGTGCATATCTCTTCTATTGGGGCTACAAAAAGATATGACTGCTCTTGAAAACACTTAAGATGTCTAAACAGAGTTGACAGCAAAATACATGTTACATTAAGATATAGTTTATATTTCACAAATAGTTCGCCTAGCCTGTTGTCAATGTCCAGGTAAATGGCAGTGCGATTTGTTTCTCATTTTTAAAAGTCTAAATTGTCAGAATAATTTTTTTTTTTTTCAGAAACAAAGCAAAACACAGAGTCCTGAAATTTTTTCTTGTGTCAAATTCAAACAAGAGAGGGTGAAGGTTTCTTTATTTGGAGAAATAAGGGAAAATATTACAGTAATTTCACGATTATAAGCCACACCTTTTTCATTGAAGAATCCAGCCTACCTCAGCAGTGCGGCTTATATTCAGGTGCGGCTTACAATTGTGAAATTACTGTAATGTATTTTTATGAAATGAAATTTTTGACTGAGAGTGAAGTATATTTACAGAAAACAAGATAAGAGTGTGTTCTGGAGTAATATTTCCTTTAGTTGTTATTATAATCTTCTTTTCTGAGGGTTCTTGTGCAATTTATGTTATAGAGAACCATAACACTCTAAGAGAAGAATGATATTGCAACTCACCTATCAGAGTCCAGAATCACAGAATCATAGGATTATAGAATGTTTTGTGTTAGACGGGACCTTAAAGATCACGTAATTCCAACCTCCCTGCCCTAGGCACCTTCTACTAGACCAGGTTACTCCTAGCCACATATTTTGTTGTCTTGTGACACTTAGTTTCAAAAGTAATTATATATTATGGCATCTATTGCCATACATCATGCAGCTGAGGCAAAGGATTTTAAATGGTGTTTCCATTCTCATCTATCTACATTAAAAAATCAATTTACTGCAGGAGCCACTGGAAATTACCAGGAAGCACAGTGGAAACTAGATACAGAATAAAACTACTACCACAGCCAGAACATGCTATCACAAACCAGTTTACCTGCCTTTTCTGTGAGCTAAGAGCCTGCAGCTTGTTGCAGATAGGTTGACTTGGCCATGTCTGTAAAACCTCATTTGCTTGATCATGTGGCTGAGCCTTAATGATGCCTTACTGCAGCAGTAAAATTTGAAGTGCATATAAACACCTAAAAGTAAAAGAAGATGAGGGAGATGTGGAGAGATGAAGACACAGAAAATAGGTTCTTCTGGTGATTTACTTACACCATTTACTACATATATATGAATATCATGTACATAACAGCTTTTGGACACCAAAACATACATTAATAATTCTGTTTTAGCAAATATTGTCATGATGTAAGTCAAAACTGAATAAGCCACAATGAACTACTGATTTTTAGGAAAACACTTTAGGCATTAGTTGCACTCTGCACTGCCACAATGCATAGTGCTGCTTGCATTATTAGTAAAGTTCAATACAAATACAAGAATCTTAGTATATTTTTAGTATATACAAACTTTTATATTTTTGAGAGATTTAAGTTTTGTCAAATTGGTACAAGCAAATTGCTACTCTGAAATGTCACTGATAATAATTAAAAGTATTGAAGAAATAGCTTTATACAATTGTCTCTTTTTAGCATAGATTCTAAATAGTGCCCATAATTGCCGTGCTAAACAGCCATTATGCAGAGGTGTGTAAGTGAGGAATTGGCGATGAACTTCAAGAAGATAAGATATGCTCTTGACACCTCAATTAAATGTCAGGAATTTTCTCCGATCATTAAAATACTGAAATGTCCTTTTGATGCCTATTTGGGTTTTACTGGTTCATTTCTTAAAAATAAAGATGTATTTTTTGTTCAATTCTGTTTGCATGCGTGAATTTTCTTTTGACAGACTAACTACACAATTCAGTCAAGGTTTGTAATTTTTTCAGTTTGGCTTTTACTGAAGAAAGCTTTATTATTGAACTGTATTCAATATTGGGTAGTACGTATTTCAACTTTGTTTTAACTTGCAGTCTTGTAAATGATTAAAAATTTTGGGGACCATAAAAGGTAGCTTGATTGATATTTAGATTCTAATTCAAAACTGTCTCTGTGCTGGAAGGTGGAAGAACCAGAGAATGGTTGAGCTGTCTGGAGACCATCTGGTCCAACTTCCCTCCAGGTTACACATAATTGTGTCCAGGCAGGTTTTGAATATCTCCAGAGAAAGGAATTCCACAGTCTGCATGGCTGCTCTGTCACTCTCCCAGTATGTAAGTTTTTTCTCATATTTGGCTGGGATTTCCTGTGATAAGGTTTGTGCTTGTTGTCCCTTTTCCCAACTGGGCACCACTGAGAGAAGCCTGACTCTGCTATATTCCTTTTAAAGTGATTGAGTAAGCAATTTTACTAATTTTTAAACAGAACATCTCAAACCACATTCCTTCTAACACCAGAATCACAACCCACACATTTGTGATCTAGTAGCAGTTTTTATGAAATAATTTAGACAGACCCACATGTAAGATATATCATTTCTGCCATTGAACAATCTGTTTAGGCAGAAGATGTTTTATTAGTGGGATTTAGGAAGTCTGGATGCTTCATTAATCCCCATCTATTGCTCTTCTGCAAGAAGCTGACTCTTGCTTGTGTTTTCATTAAGCATGTTCATTCCATTCCACTCCAAGAAAGGGAAAGCCTTCCTCATCCCACTCAAATCAGATCTCTGGACAGTAGAAAATGTGAATTTGGAGGTATGTCAGGTACTTTTAATTTTTTTTAAGTAATCTTTTGAATTCATACATTATTTATTGTAATGCTTAAAGAATTATAAAAATTATACATAACACAAGTGGTTCATTTTTCAAACAGTCAGTATGAATCTGAGCTAAGGACAAGGATGCTGGATTAGTACAAACCATCTATGAGTTCACATGAAACTCTCATCTGAATAGATGAGTTCATACCATTTAATAGAAACTTTTAATACTTTTAGTTCTTTTCAAAAAACCATAATACTGGTTTCAATAGCTTAACTGATTTCAGTGGTGTTCTTTTTCTTATGATATAACAGTGACATTTTTGTACAAACAAAGGAGATTCCACTTCTTTGCCGATAATTTTTTATTTGGTATGTCACAAAACTACATTACATATCAGGCTCTGTGTTTTATACACTTTGGGATAGATTGATCTGTATTAAGGTAGATTTCTTAAATACAGATGTCAGCCATGGAAGGAGACATACTCAACCATATTTCTATGAAATAAAAGGAATTATGCACCATAACTCTTCAAATCTGCTTGATAAGTACTTAAAACACCTCTGCACTCTGATATTCTACATTGACTGTAAAGGAAACTGTCATGACTACTTCACATTTACACGTGTAACTTTTAAGAGGTTCTAAAGTTAAGTGAGATGATTCTCTCTTTAAGTTGCAAATTACCGCTTTAAACTAATAACAGTTTTGTAACACATCTGAGAAAGCAGATAATCCATGTGTTAATTAACTTCTTTTTCAATGTACGGAATTGTAAAATAGCAGCAACACATATTTTCCCCATATAGAAGAAGTATTTCTCGATTTATTCTAATCATTAATTATACCACGAGATAAAATGCAAACATTCTATTGATAAAAACCTATAAGTAAAATGATCCCCTCTTTTTTTTTTCCCTATATTTTGTAAAGCACTTTTCAAAACTTTCCAAATTTAGTTTAGGTTTGTTGTAGATATGATAAAGATATGCTTATTATGTAAAACATTGACAATTGTTTATAATAGTTATCGTCTTTCTTCACTACTATGTTTGAATATAGTGTCACTTCTGGGGCTTCTAAAGGATTAAAAATAGAAGATGATTCCATAAATTAAAAAAAGCATGTCTGTTCAAAATGATGATTTATGAATTTCAGAAATCTGAATAATTTTATCTTTTACGAAATCCTTTTGCAAAGTTTTTTCTCCTCAGTACACAGTACAATTCCATGCTGACTCTGAATCAACTGGAGGCAAATTATAAGTAGAGCCATGATAAACAAGTAATATTTTTTTCCAAATACCTGTCTTTAGATACTATAAGCTTAGCCCACAATGAAAGAATTAATGTATTCGGCATGTAAAATGGACGTATGGTAGCTAAATGTTGCTGGCTTTGTTATTTCACCTCCGAGATGAAAACTCTCTTCGAATTTCATGTACACATACAATTTGAGAGAATGTGCTAATGATTTAGGGGAAAAGCTTAAGCCATTTTTCAGGGACAATTCATGATGCCAAGGGATAAATAATTCAATCACATTACTTGTACTTGTATCCTCTTCAAATAGTTTCCTTTTCTTTTAAGTAGGAATTTTGATCCATGAGGAACAATAAGCAATTTCCTTGTTCCTCTTATGCATATAAATTAACTGGGGGCATGGGGTAGGGGATGGGGAAGGAGTTGGGGGAGTATCTCTTATGACAGATAAATTTAAGTATTGCATTCTCTGCCTTGACAGCATTGACTAAAATTTCTTTCCCAGAATTCATTCCTGGAATATTATAGCTTTTGTATCTACTTCTAGTAAACATAATTAAACAATAATTAAATATTTCTAGCTGTGCTGTTCATCAAAAAGAAGCGGAGATAAAAATGTTTTCTGCAATTAGTAATTTGAGTTGATGCTTTCATAATTTGGTTCTGACACCTGCTTAGAAAGAAACCAAATTTAATCTAGAAGTAATTTTCCTGCACAGTATTTTATACTGGGAAAAAAAGCATGAGACCAAGACTGTCTTTCATGCAGATGAGAAGCCTCAGGAGAGACATACATCATACAAGGAAGATAAGCATGGGTGTCATAGATTTAAACACAAGAGCCTGTCTGAAATTTTTAAATCTTAGTAAAGCAGAATTTGTGTGCACAACATGGATCAAAGACAAAGCAGATTATTAATTTAATAGGAGCTGGAAATTCCTGCAAAGATGGGAATGCAATCTAGAAGAAAAGTTTTGTTAACTATGATGTCTCATTGGGTTTAACTTCTATCTGTAAATTAAATGCCATGTAATCATACTGAGTCCATCATTAAAAAATGAAGTTAAATTCTGTTATAAAGTAAAAGTTGATCCAAAGACTCCAAGACTAGGTTTCAGTGCTTTTCTTAGTCTTCTTGACCAAATAGGAGAAATCAAAACTCCACATTTTATTACTCAAATACATCTCTTGTTGCCAAAATCATAAGTTCCTGAACATGCATTAGAATTTGGGTTTGAATCTGGATATTTGGTATGTATGTGTGTTTTTTGTTTGTTTGTTTGTTTTTTAATTGAAAATTGGAGTTTTACTCCAGAGCTAAAGGGGCTGTGACTACTGTCTGTTATAGTTAGTGGTTCTCATTCCAGTATCAGCCTTACCTTGAATAATTGTCCAGTATTTTGCTTATTTTTTCAAAAAGACTTTCCACTTCTATTGCCTTGATAATGGCAATTATTTTATACTTCACTTCAACTTTTACACATCATCCGTATTAAAGCAAGGAGGAATCCCACAAAATATATCCAGAAGTGTCTTTATCACAAAGTCATCTTACACAGAAAGAAAGAAACACTGTACTAATGAATTTTTAACAGGGAAAGCCCTTGTACATACAGAGAGATGGGTATTTTAATTGTTTGTAAATTTTAGAAAAATTTATGAATATAAAAGAATATATACTTCTTTTTAGTGTCACATATATAATTTTTTAAATTTTTTTGAATCTACAAAACTTGTATTTGCTTGCTATTATTTTTTACTAAATGATGGTAGTAACTAAAGAAGGGAAAATACTAAATATTGTCATATATTTCTCAGTGCCATTTGACAGCAGTCACAGGAGAACAGCCATGAACTAAATGTTTTTCCAAATCTTCTGCACCCCCTCTGTGCTGCTGCCTGGGTAGCATGAGCCTGTGTGGAACTTGGAGTTTACGAAGTCTCTTGACACTGCCTGCGTTGGTTCCTGCAGTATCTGGCTTACTTTTTGCTGTGTGAATATATATGGCTTTGAGACACTCCTGAAATGTAATGTATATCTGAGTAGAATTTGTTAATATGGCATTTTAAATTACCAAATTCCATGCTATATTCCCACTGTTAAAATGAGAACAGTTAGAATACAATAAGAAAATTCTAAATAAAATTGTATTTTTTCAATTGATCTCTGTAAAGGAACCAACTTTCAAGTCTGTAGGCCATTTTGAATTAATTTGTCCAAAAAAAAAAAAATTCCCTTGTGAGGAAGAATCCTTCACTTCTACATTCTGGATCAGTGAATTTTATCATTTTTGGTATTCAGAGGAAATCTTGTCTAGAGGGGAATACAGTATTTTATCTTTATTTGCTGAGACCGTTTTGGTTCCAGCATGGGTAAACCCTGAAATTAATCTGTAAATTGGAAGCTGTCTCAAGATGTTACATCCATTTAAGGATTTAACTGGGCTTTTGTCATTACTGTAATTGCCTACCTTAATTTCAAAGGCTGCTATCTGCAGAAGTGCTCACCAATGTAAAAAGTTCACATAATTCGAATTTAATCTCTTCTACCAATTACTGTTATTTTATCTGAATAACTACACATTGAAGAGTCCAGTCTGGATGTTCATTGCACTAAAATTAATCCAGGTTAGGAAGTAGCTTACCTAGCCATAATAATTAAAACCATGCTACAAAGCAGGAAAAAGAATATCTGTATACAGAACTTGTCCAGTCCTGACAAATAGACTTGCTGAATTTTTAAAACTAAAAAAAAATCTTCTGTGACTTAAGTACATTTTGCCTTGAGGACTTTCAGTCAGTTTGAACCCGAAATGCAGTCCAAGGATGAATATTTAATTTCACTTTCCTTATAAGTGAAGTCAAATCACTACTACAAATCTGTGGGTGACAGTTTCAAATTTCATCTCAGGCAGGCAGCCATCAGAGAATAACATTACAGCAGAACAAAATGTTGGTGTCTCAATAATGATATTTTAATATTACAGAGCAGTAGTAAAGAGATCTGCACTCCCTTGTGAATGCTTCTGTTGACTTAGTAATCAATATCATCATAACAAGCAGCATAAGTAAAATCATACCAAGAGCCAGTGCCTGAGGATAATGGAGAAATGCATTCTTCACATTTTCCTGGGTTTGAAGTTTATGACTTGTTCACTATAAATGATTCAGAGCAGTACTATTTCCACCTGCAATCCAGATATGAGCACTGAAGGTTTGCAATGCACTCTTGGGACATTCACTTTTGTGGTCAGAATTACTCACATTTATCTCAGCCCCAAGGAAGCTTTCCTTGCTTCTTCTAGGACTAGGGTCTGACCAGAACATGGTTGGCCAACCTCTGCAATTAGCATAGTGGAACCTGATAGGCAAGCAATTCTCATCACTTCTACCCTCTTATCACAGCTATTTTCTCTATTTCCAATATTCCCGGCTAGCTAATTAGAAATAGGAATATGCTGTGCTATGAATAAGCGAACAGAGGGCGGCCCTTTCCCTGTTGGCTTGGTTCCAAGATTTTATTCATGAGGGAACAAAGGGAAAAAAGAGGAAGAGACACACGGTGTTCAGGTTTATATAGCTTTCCAGGGGGCAGGGGAGTCGAGGGTCTGTAACAGGACCCTGTCTTCCTGTTGGTCAGATCTCTGACCAGAAGGCAAACATGTTGGGTTCAGGGGAATGCAACATCTCACCATTTTTTTGTTTAAAAAGAAAGAAGGGAAGATATTACATTCATCTCAATTCGAATTATGCTTTTGCCCACCACCCGCGGTTAGTGGGAGAGGTAGGTTGTTTCAGGTTTTTCATTTCTAAGTGGTTAACTACTGGGGTAGAAGAAATGAGGCTATTAACAGCCTTCAAAACCAAATGACGTAGGATCCCGAACGCCAATATTACAAGGAAAAGGATAACAAACATTAACAAAATAGTCTTAATAACAGAAGTCCACCACCCTGAGAATCCCCAGCCCTTAAACAATCCGCTGAACCAATCTTCAGATTCTTGCTTCACTTGTCCGATCAGGCTGTTCATGTCTCGAAGGGCAGCATGGATGTTAGGAGCTTTCGAAGACAGGTTCATGCAGCAAAGTCCTTCGAATTCCTGGCACTCATGTCCATGCAACAGCAGAAGGAAATCTATAGCAGCACGGTTTTGGAGTGTAGCTTTCCTAGTTATTTCCTCGTCTTCTAGGAGGGAACTGATGGCAGTGGATGTCAAATTTGCCTGTTTGACTACCCAACACTCTAGATGGTCCAATTCATCCAGAGTCTTGATTGCCGAGACCCATGGAAGAAACAAGGACACAGCAATCTTTTTTGACTTTGCCCAATGTATAATTTCCGAATCACAATTTGGGTCCAAATTTTCCACACTCCTCTTTTGGATTTTACTGCTTGATTTGTTTTTGTTAGTCCAATTACTAATTAAGGTTTCGTTGGGTGCCAACAGGGACAACCGCCCAAGGGTACATGGTCCTCCTAATAGCCGAGAAGGAATTCCTGCCCATGCCCGATCTCCACAAACCAAGAACAACCCCTTAGGGAGGCTCTTAGGATGTGATTGAGATAGGTTATCAGCTGGAATATGACTCAGAATGTCACACCACCTCTTTGCAGTGAATTCCTGCCTGTATTGTTTTATGTTGTGATATTCCTTGGTGTTTGCAGGATCTGGAGTGACCCTGAAATGAATGCAGTATGGTGCTGGATAGGATCCTAGCAACTCTAACTCCTGGGGCTCCTGAGCTGCTTTGGGCAGACTCAGCAGCAATACCTCTATAGGATTATTGCTTACTCCAGCTTTCTGTCCAAGCTGGTTGTATGATGCTATGGTGTGTGCTACTGAAAGCTTGTGGGACCTTAGTGACTTAAAGCTGGCTAAATATTCTCCAGCCTTCAAGGGAACTCCTACCAGACAGGTGGACATAGGGTTTTCTGCT
>VRYO01002772.1:38165730-38189131 GCA_009812075.1 Sialia sialis | reverse complement strand
AAGTAGCTTTCATAATATTTTTTAAAATCTCACTATTTCTACCAAATTCTCTTTTTATTTTACATAATTCCTTGTTATCCTGGTATGATAGTGGTTCATATGCCCTTTTTCCATTTCTCCGACCAAGATATACCACCAGAGCTACAGTTGGAATTTGTTCTGCTGTGTTGTTAAAATCCTGCATGGGTGTATGTTGCTCTGTAAATTGTAAATTTGCCGGGCTAGAAGGAAAACTCCGCCCACCTGCACGGAGCTCTGTGTGAGGCCCTGCCCCCCCTGTAGGGCGGTGGCTTCTGTGTAACTTGATTCATTAGACCCTGGAACTCGGCAGAGCCCACAGCTCCCCCCACCACGTGACCAGCCGTGCTTCTCGGGGTCGCCATTATCCCTTTGTCTTTGTCTCTCTGGGCAGGAGACCCGGGCTTAAGATTTGCAGCAAACGGCTTTAGGGAGATCTCGGTAGAGGGATACAGAGAATTATGTGGAAACACAGAACCCTGCATTTCACAAACGGCAGATCGACTTGGATTATTTTCAAACGGCAAGTCTTGAGAGGGATTGGAGCCGGGATGTAAATAATTTGGGCTATTTTTCTCTGATTTTCGGTAGGTTTCTGTTTGTATTAAAAGTTTCCGAATTTGCAAAAATATTGAGATGAATCTCAAGGCTTTTTTTTCTCCATTTTCCACTTTTGAAGTTAGCAAATTTCCAATTTCGTTCCAAAATGAAATCGAATTAATTTCCTGTAAATCTAGGTTCAGTTTTTCCTCTGTTAACCAATTCACAAAAGGAGTTAGATCCTTCTTTGAGATTCTAACGTCCGAATCGCTTATTATTTCTCTTATGTCTGTTAACACCCTCTGTTCTAGCGTAGATATTCTGGAACCCATTATATGATGTTACAACTACGCTTTTAAAACTTTTCACACAGCATAAATGAAAAAGCGTGCTTTCCCCCGCCCCGTTCACCCCCTGCGGTCGGGAGAGAGAAAGCAGCTCCGGGGATATTTTAAAAACCCCACCAAAAACTACTCCCAGAGTTATACAGAGTAACTACAAGTCTCCGTTCCCCCCCCCCCGCCCCCGCTGCTGAGAGGAGAAATGTAAAGTCACGCACGCTTTTTAAACTTACCTCTCTTTCGGCTTTGCGTCAATGCTGTATAAAAGTCTGGCTTATTCTGATCGACGTCCGTGGGTTATCAGATTGTGTCGACCTTCCCTTAGGTAATTAGCTACACAAAGTTGTTAAATTCCTAAGGATAGCTGAACTATCCCTGCTTTTATTTTTTTTTTCCTATTTCAGGGCACAAAGCAAATTCTGTGGAACTTCTCAGAGCTCCACGTTCAGGCGCCAGCTATCACAGCTATTTTCTCTATTTCCAGTATTCCTGGCTAGCTAATTAGAAATAGGAATATGCTGTGCTATGAATAAGCGAACAGAGGGTGGCCCTTTCCCTGTTGGCTTGGTTCCAAGATTTTATTCGTGAGGGAACAAAGGGAAAAAAGAGGAAGAGACACGCGGTGTTCAGGTTTATATAGCTTTCCAGGGGGCAGGGGGGTCGAGGGTCTGTAACAGGACCCTGTCTTCCTGTTGGTCAGATCTCTGACCAGAAGGCAAACATGTTGGGTTCAGGGGAATGCAACACCCTCTTAGGCAGAATCTTCAGTAAGTGTGTCTGCATCCATGTCTGAGGAAAAAGGTTGGTGCAAAGAATAGGGACATGTTACTCTGATCAAAAAAAAAAAGCAAAAAAAAACCCAAAACAGCGAAATTATAATAAATTACATGGAGTTGAAACAGCAAGATATAATCATAGAATTATAGGATCATAGAACGTTTTGGAAGGGACTGCCCAAGGACATCATCATGATCAGGTTGCACAAAGCCCCTTGAACTTGTCTATGAATATTTCCAGGATGGGACATCTGCCACCATTCTGGGCAACCTGTGGCAATGGTTCAGCACCCTCAGTGTAAAAAATTTCTTCCTTACTTCCAATCTCAATCTATCTCCTTTTAGTTTAAACTCATTATCCCTTGTCCTATTGCAACAGTTACCACAAAATGTCTGTCACTTTTATCTGAAAGAAAAAAAATCTTTCTTTCTCACAAGCCCCTTTCTAATACTTAAAGACTGCAATGAGGTCTCCCCAGAGCTTCCTTTCCCCCAGGCTATATCCCTTCATAGGAGAGGCACTCCAGCTCTCTGATCACTTTCATAGCCCTCATATGGACCTGATCCAACAGGTGTGCATCTTTCTTGTGCTGAGGACCCCAGCACTCGAGGTGAGGTCTCACTGGAGCAGAGCAGAGGGGCAGAATCCCCTCCCTTTTCCTGCTGGCCACACTACTTTGGCTGTTGGTCAGGATACAGTATGTTTTCTTAGCTGCAAATGAACATTGCTGGATCATGTTCCACTTTTCATTTCCCAACATCCCCAAGTCTTTCTCTGCAGAGCTGTTCTCAAACCATTCAATTGAGCCAGTATTTCAGCTTGGAATTGCCCCTACCAAAGTATTACACCTTGCACTTGGCCTTGTTGAACCTCACGAAGTTCTCATGGGCTCGCTTCTCAAGCTTGTCCAAGTCCTTCTGGATGAAATCCTCTCCCTCAGGCATGTGAACTGCACCACACAGCTTGGTGTCATTCTGCAAACCTGCTGAGGGTGCAATCAATCCTGCTGTCTATGTCATTGATGAAGACATTAAACTCTACTTGTGCCATTACAGACCCCTGAGGGACACCAAAAGTCGCAGTAATTTTACCGCTGTGCTTGGTTTTGCAATGTTTCATTGTGATATAATAGAAATAAGAAACATAACGGAGTCCTGCTGGTGCAATATCATGGCATTAATCTGACACTGACAAGTAGTTATGGTAAAATAATTATATAGTCTTTTAGTTATTGAGCTGCAATGTTGCAGTGTGCTTTGAAGAGTCACAAAAGTGCGTAAATGATTAGTATTTGTGTTTAATAATAAGCAATGAGCTCTGAATTGTTAAAAATAGTATTTCTGTCTAAAACAATGAAAACTCAATAAATTATGTTTTTAAAATTGATTTAGTAATGCGTTTTTGAATAGTTTAAGATTTTCACTTACTGCCTGCTTGGCTTCATTTGTTTTTATGAATGGTACCTTGCCTATATACAGTTATATGCATCTATGTATGGGTGTGGGTAAGTTTGTGTGCAGTCTTTTTTAATATTTTTCAGGGGGTAGTTTGCTCACTTTTCTAATAAGATGAATGAAGGGAAGCAAAATGTACTAGCTTTTTTCAGCTGGTCCTAATAAATTAATTCCTGTAGCTTATTGAGATAAGTGGATATTCCTTTATGTTTCAAAACTAAATATTAAGTGCTTTTCTGGATATGGTCCTAATCACTTAGCAGAGTCTTGGTAGTCATAAACACAGAACATTGAAATCAGCAGTTGGGTATTAGTGAGGAAAAAACAACCAAAAATCCAAGCCTCCCTCGCTCATCCATAATAATTGTTCTTGAGATTTTAAAACATTTTTTAAATAATTTTTTGTTTTAGCACAAATATGTAAGATACTAATTTTAATAAGATTTATGATGTAAAAGAATGTTTGTTGGCTTATCTATGATAAGGTGGTTTCCTAATTAACATACCAAAATGCAGATGACTGTAAATACTATAGATCTTGCGTGCTTCACGCTAAGAGAAAATGTATGTAACCCAAAAGGGAAATGGAGCAGAAATGAAGTGCTGGTGTTATTTTTAATAAATTTTAACAAACTTAGAAGAGAGCAGTCTTCAGTCTATAATATTCTTTTCAAATTGCAAAAGAAGCTTTAACATAGCATTAGTTTAAACTCTAGCATAAAGGTGAATACATAAGTAAATCTAGGGAAGCTTTTAAATTTTATCATTGATGTGATTTATAATTCCTTTTTGTATTTCTTACCAAATCCCATTGGTCAATTTTGTACTTCAAAAAGTCAGTTTTCCTCATAATAAATGTATTAAGATCATGTTCTGTCTTACCTCTTTGAAGGTTAAGTGCCTAAATAAAAAAAATATTGGTTTTGCCAAAAGGATGAAGGAAGATAGAGGCTTTTTGATGTGGTAATAATTAATCAATAACCAAAGGGTAATTACTATTTGAACATTACAATATTGGTATTATGTCCTTGAAGCACATACCTTAGGGACATTGATAAAATATAAGTTCAGAATTCACTAATAAAGAAAATAACTATTTAGACCTTTGATCTTCAGTATGTTTCTACACATGTTCTTCTACTGAGATGTAACCAAGAAGAGATTTAAACAATATTCTGTGCCTTCAGAAACCTTTTTGCTCTTGGGAAATTTATATTGCCATTTCCTGGGATTATGCTATTGCACCTGGAAATTCATAAGCACATCTCCTTTGCCTACAGGTGAAAAAGCATATGCTATTAGTCTATTCCTTTTAAATTTTCAGCTTTTGTTTTACTATATCACTTTATTTATTTCTCTTTTTCAGTCAGATATTTGTTACTTTTCCACACACTAAGTAAGTGTTTTCAACAGCATAGAAATCTTTTGTCATGCCCTCATTATATGTTTTTTTGGATTGCTGGGAAATGGTTGCTTGAGCTTCTGCCATGAAGTACTTGGGAATCAAATCTGTTTTTCAGATAAAACTCTAACATTTCAGAAGTTGTGAATTTGTAGGTGACAGGAATGTGATTTTTAAATCTTTTTAAATTTTATTTAATGTTTGTGGTATTCTGTCTTCCAAGAGCCTTTACTGATAGGATGCTGATGCGCCCCACTAATGCGATACATTTATGTTGGCTTAGAAATTGAAATTTATGAGCATTTTTCAAAACCAAATTGGTAGTCCAAATATCATCCAGGTATTGATCATGAGCTCATTCCTTAAAATTAATAATGGAATTATTACTGATTTCATTTGTAGAATACTGACCACAGTTCTTGTTTTGATTCATACTTGTGCACTAAAAGGACAGCCCAATATGAGCAACTAAGAAAGAATGAAAGAAAGAAAGATAGCAAGGAGAAGGAATGATCATTCGCAATGGGAGTATTGCCAGAAAAAAGCAATTTTATTTCTAACTAATGTCTTTAGTGCAATTTTATTTTTCCACCCAGTAAATCGGACAGCTACATATTAGATATTTGCAATATGTCAACATACGTATGTGTATCTATCTCCACTGTAACTCTTTTGTTCTTCTGCCAAATCCTTGTGTACATGCATGATAACCTTGAATATTTTCTCTATTCTAGAAGGTACTGCTATCAAATAAGATTTTGGAAAAAATACTTTGATCTAAAAGTGAGGTTACTCTGTGTTTCTCATAGCGCAGAAGTCTATAGCATATGACTGTCAGTACTCAGGATATGTCTTGAAACATGCTAAATTCCATTTTTATTTTTCTTTAAGCAAGGAATGTGCTCATTAAATCTGGAAGCAGGAAAAATCAGGACCACATTATGCTAAATAGTGTTCTTAAGTTTGCATAAAAATTGTTGGAAACAAATAATGATGTAAAGGCTTAGGTAATGATTCTGGAGACAGAATCTTCTGAAGAAGATCATCTCTGCCCATGCTTTTGGATTAATTTAGGAATTTTAGCTATAGTCTGATATCAGTAACAATATAGAACACAAGCAAAATAAATATTCAGTAGATTTGCATTTTTCATATGGAATGTCACTTATTTCTCATCAGAATGAGAAAGCTCTATATCTGCCTTGCAAAGCTATAGATTATGACTGTAAAATGTGTATAAACAAATTCATAACAGCTTCAAACCCAGTTTTGGTTTAATTAAAGACAGTTCAAAGTAGCTGGTCTGGTGCTGTAGTTGCCTTGAAGTTTTGCATTTCTCTAAGTGCCCAGACTTACTAAGAGCCCCACAACAAGCGTTGCTGTATCTGTAGTGAGTGAGTTCTGCTTTATGTCTGGTCAGTTTCATTGAGACCAGCAATGGAAATGAAAATCTGTCATGCACTGTGGGAGGCAGAGTGCTCATTTCTATAATCTCTTGACCTCCCAATCTGATCTTGTGTTTTCAGCCTTTTCAGAGCAATTTATGTTTTGAAGGCATTTGCATAGCTGCTCTCCTGCAGAGCTGCTATCCCTGGCTTCTGATCTGGATGTGTTCTGCTAGTTTGAGCACTAAACATTTTAAAATGCATGAATTCTGACAAGCAACTGGTGACACTATGATAGAAAGTATATTTTTAAAGCTATTAAGTACTTACTGGGTATATATTCTATATTTCACTTATCATTTGACAGCAGAGTAATTGCAAAATGAACATTTAGATTGGATTGAGGACACTATAAGCTGCAACAGCTGTGGGTGTGAAGAAAGACTTGGTTGTATATGCTTTCCAGTATGTCAAAGTAAATAAATAAATAAAGTTTGCCATGCTGACAGAATGCACAAGGTAGCATTTGTACTTTTTAAATAAATCTTCATGACTGAACTTTTACAGTGCTTTCTATATGAGAGGTTAATTTCTGAATCTAGGCTGAGTGAAATTGCCTTTTGGAGTGTGAGTTAGAATATGTGCTATTAATTTACTATGGAGTAGGCTGCACAATATCCATATCCCACCCTACATTGCTTAATTCAGTTTCTAAGATTGGTATTGGTTAGATAATTTACTTATCACAAGCCTCAATATTTTGCTGGATCAGCAGCACACATATTTATCAGTTCTATTTAATTATATTATATAATAGGATTTTCAAAATTATTTACAAATAATATTTGCTCCATTTAATAGCTATTCTGGATACATGTTCATTATATAGCCAGTTTTATTTTCAGAGAGCTTGGTCAGGAAATGTTTGGGACTGTGCCAAAAAAAGGATTTTGTGATCAATCCCTTGAGTTTTCCAGAAAAGAAGACTCAAAAATCTCTATGGACAGTCAATCCCAAGCTTGTTTTTAGCTTGAATATTAGGTTTTGCAAAAAATATTTTTAAGTTGAAGTGTATTGAAATTACTGTAACCAAAACATAACTGTATAGTTTAATATTTCTTACCTTAATGTCAATTTTCTTGTTTTGCCGGCTTCAGTGTCAAACATAAACTAAAAACGATTGTTTCTTCTAATTTTAGGGTCTGACTAGTTAAGTTCCTTCTAATAGCATGGGCAATTTACCTCATTAATGTCATTTCATTGTTATTCTCTATTATTATATTCAGTGCTAGGCTGTTTTCCAGCAACAATTGCTGCACAAGTCATACTAATTTGTACAGTTTCACTGCCCTAATATTCCACCGAGACACTACTTTAATTAAAACATGACCTTATTATTCATAACTAAATGTGAAGCATAACCTTTTATCCTCAAGGAGTGTCATCAAAGGTTGTGTCTTAGTTCTGAATCAGATCAATGGCTGTCATGCAGGATGAAGCTCTTATCGTCTGTGAATGGCACCCGATGGTAATTTATAACAGTACCTGCCAACTCATCGATCTTTAGAGGCACACGGCAGTCATTCTCAACCTGCTTTAGATGCTTTCATTTAGCACTGCCTAGCCATCACTCCCCAATGATAGTCAGGAGGCAATTCATAAAATCAGAGTGAATTACCGTGTTTATATGTGTCTTAGCATGAAAGGCAGTAAGCAATTCTCTGAAGGCTGAAATAAGTTTGTATATGCTGTACCATCAATTTATTTTGTTATTGTACCTGGAGGGGAAAGACTTCTGTTTTAAAAGGTGAACAGTTCTGCTTCAGAGTTAGGGGACTGTGAAGCAAAGCAGAATTGTTGTACCTATCTTGGAGAAAGAGTGAATGGAACACCATGCAATAAAAATAGCTAGCCCCAGGTCAGCATAAAAATTAATTACCATGGCAATTGAATGTACTGTAAGAAAAATAGCTAACAAAATAACCAAATTAAGTGGGTGCTGAACTATATTGATGTTAAGTAAGCATTTTTTTCTGTAATAAAGAGACTTTTTCAAGAGCTAAAGGCTCTTGATTGGAGCCCCCTACGTTGCCAGTAAAAGATACTGGTGTCTGCATCACTGTTCACAGTCCACTCCACAGCTGTTTCTGAAAGACAAAGCATCCTTGTGCAAAGTGTCTTTATATCCTGACTTGCATTCAATTCTTCAGTTTCCTATTCTGCACTTAACCTTGGCATTTGATAGGCACTGTTAGGGTGGAAGGGATAAGGGTGATAGAAGAGGAAGGGCTGGACAAGAAAATACAGAAGCCATTGTAAGAGAGTTACTGGATTTACACAATGATTGTGATTTTGTTCTTATTGATTTGGATATCCTTAGAGGGAATTATTCTGATTTTCTTTTGTGTCGCAACCAAGATAAAACAAAAATAAACAAACAAACAATCTTTCTTGATCTAACATTGTTTTTAAAAAGGTCACTTAATGAAATAATTTTGTTTGTTTGTTTTACTCATTATTTACTACCAATTGATTACTCCCATAACATTTAATAGGACTAGGTCTAATCAAAAGGTCAACTGACAATTTCTGTTACTATCTGGTACTATTTAACTCAGATGGCAGAACGCATGTAGCTATGGAGCCAAGCATTTCATTTTGCAGCTCTGAAGGTATTCTAATAGGTTTTTTGCATTTCTCTCAATTTCTGTGAGGACTATGTAGAACAAAGCAGTATTTTGCTTTTTCTGTATAATAATGAAATAATATTATTGAAACTTCAGATTTATAAATAAAGGTAATGAAGTTTTAATATTAAAGAAATCTTAAATGATTAGAAGGCTCAGTAAATTGCATGTTATAGAATACCTAAGGTGTCTTTAAATTGACTGAAACTAGAGAAAGAAATACACACAAAAATAAAAATAATAATTAATAATCAAATTTAAAAATATTTTTCTATTACAAATTAAATTCATTTTTTCTAAAAATCCATTAATTTTGTAATCAGAATTCCAAAATCACAATGCAAGAAACATTTTATTACAAATAATTAAAATAGCAATAAGTAAAATCTATCCATCTCAGAAAAAGAAAAACAATGCAGATCAAAGATGTAAGTTCCATCATATGCGTTGTGCCAGGTACGCAAGAAGCTATTTTCAAAATCTTTCAGAGTATCTTCTTCTCTTCTGCATCTTTTTCTAAGTTCAATCATTGCCATTTCATTTCTTACATAGCCTCTCACTGTTACAAAACATGCAATTGCATTAGTATAGGATCACTCTCTAAGGAAAAAAAAAGCAAATGAAAGCAAAAACAAAGCCCTATGTAGATAAACATCAATAAAAAAGAGAAATTTTGGTTTTAATAATTTAGTATTTGACATCTTAGTGATCGTTTGTTGAATTCCTTTTACAAGACTTGAAAAAAGATTAATTCTCCTCTGAGAATGGTCTGTGGACTAGCATTACATACTACAACATTAACTTTTGTCCTTCCTTTCCTTAGTTTAATTTTAAGCTCCAAAATATAGCTCACTTGAAATGTTTCACATTCTTTTTATTGTAGCTGTTTCATACTAGTCTTCCAGTTAAGAAGGAAACCATTTTTTCTTCCTTCAAGGCAGAAGGTTTTTTAAATCTTAGCAGTATGTCATTTTGACAATGTACTTCAGAACAGAAAAGAAAAATAGTCATGAAGCCTGTTTATGTCCTAAAAATTGGCTTTTAAGATTCTGTGCCAAGTTCCATTGATTTTTATTTTTTTTTACTGAATCATCAAATTTACCTAATTTTTAAGTGAAATACATTTATATATTTGTTTACTTTGTGTTCTTGAATGTTTGAGCGTTAATTTTGAAGGTGGATTTGCCATATTCTAACATTAACCTAGGGTACTTGACTCAAGTCCTTGAGAGTGCTGCAGTAAAATTGTCAGGTGGTTTAATAAATATCTCCTAAAGTAAGCTTGGTGTCCAGTCCATCAGGATTTACAGATCCTGCAGCAGGATCTGTGGAAGAGGTGCTACCAAGCCAGTCTGTCTGTACCAGCACAGGGGGTTCTGCCATTGCACATGCAAATCTGTGATGTTGTACTTTTTCAGTTCCCAGCCACTCGTAGAATGAATGGACATTCTCATTCTTCCAGCCTGTAGAAATCCTTCTGAATAATAGTCATGTTCTCCAACATATTGATTACTCCCCCTAGTTTGGTGTCATCCACAAACCATTGCTGAGAATACCTACCATACTTGTTTGGACTTAGTCTTGTTTACCTGTTACAGTTATGATTAAGTCATAGACTTTCCTGCCTGCCATGGGTGTGGTCACGTTCCTCTATACCAGGTTGCCCAGAGCCCCATCCAACATGGCCTTGAGCACTTTCAGGGATGAGTCATCTACAATTTCTCTGGGCAACCTGTTCCAGTGCCTCATCACTCTCGCAGTGAAGAATTTTTCCTCATATCTCATCTAAACCTATCTTCTTTCAGTTCAAAGTCATTCCCCCTTTTCCTATCCCTACACACTCTTGTCAAATGTCCTTCTCCATCTTTTTTTTGTAGGCTCCCTTTAGGTACTAGAAGGCTACTGTAGGGTCTGAAAAAAGCAACATCTATAGTGGGGTATATTGTGTTTTTAGAATTCCTTGGTTGTTTGAAGTAACTGCAACAAGCATAGAACATTTTGGAAGAAATATTAATTTTATTGCATTTTTTTCTTCAATAATTTTTAGAAATCACAAGGATCATGAGACTTCCAGCTGTGCCTTTCAAGCTGAAGGCCCACATTTTAATGCAGTTTCTCCATTTCTGCAGCAGAAATCAGCCATTCTTTTCCTAGACTAAGTTGTTGGTCTTGTTAGTGCCTTGCCTAAGCTTTTTGATTTGTTTGAACAACATGAATTTGTTATGTTTCTCATGTTGTTCATTTGTTGATTTTTTTTGTTGAACATTAATCTATGACCTTGCAAAACATTTTTCTTCTGATTTACCAGAGAACTCAGGTGCATGTAGTACACCTTTTTGATTGAAAGTTACATTGTTACTTTTTTCTCACTAGATCCTGCTGAAATCCAGTGTATCGCTGATTTTAACATTTTACTCATGCAAATCTTCCCATCAGGTCTCAGTAATGCCAGCTAGATCATAAAAGAGCAATTCCAATTCCAATTTCTTTTTTATTATCCAGTCTTCTACCATTCATATATAAGCATATTGATGCCTTGATTAATTTTTTTCTTGAGATCTTGATTTTGTGCTAAATGAGTGTTCATTTGTGTTTCTCCTTTACACCCTCCTTGGTAGCTGCTCAGTTATGTATTTTAACTGACTGAGTCAGCCAATTCCCCACAAATTCTATGAACGCAGATAGAAAAATAGCACAGGTACTAAAATGGACCATCACCAATAAATTCTTGCAATGACTAAAGTGATATAAATAATCCTGTATTTGTGTTGTGATTAATATGGATTTTAGTATTTTAAGTCATGCATCTGGTCTAACCTGCTGTGTAGACTTTTTCCATGGTCCATAGAGAAAGGTAGCTCTATTCTCAAAGTGTAAAAGCAGTCTTTAAATGAGTAATCATATGGACTTTTGCTGCTGACGGAAGAAACAGCCTAGATAGAGTTTTCCCAACTGGAATACCAACAGCCTAGATAGAGTTTTCTGAACTGGAATACCATCTCTCATGTTCAGGGATAGAGCTCAATTAATGGTTAGCTGAGTCATCCAAAAATGGTTATTTCTTTTCGTTCACTGCACATTCCAGCACATTGCTGCCTTTCCTGATTGAAGATAATTCAATTTTACGCAATGGGGAAAAAAAAAAAATCATCCTATTAGCCAGCTGACTGTTAATGCAGAATACTCTTTCTATCCACAGTAATGAGTCCTTGAAAAATATTTTTTTTCTTTTTCCAGCTCATTATGTTCTTTATGTTTGTGAGCAGCCATGGTTAACCAGCCAGATCAGCCAACAATCTTTTTCACCTAATTTCTCTATTTTTTTTCAATGAAATAGGAATAATTTCTTTTAAAAGGATCTTTTCCACATGTGGAATTTCACCTGAGCCTCTAAGCATGTGTTTGTCTTGCCATGTTCATTCTCATCTCTCTCCTAATATGCAGAATATTTCTGTATCTCCTAATCTGGAGGGACAAGTTGTCACTCTCTTCCTCTGGTTTCCACTCTTTGTTCAGTATCAAGTGAGAAGAATTCTTAAATCAGCTTATCAAATTTTCCTCCTTTGTGCATCTCTTCCTTATTAAAAGATAGTTACTAACCCTAATCTCTGCAAATCACCTCTTTTTTTTTTTTTTTTGAAACATAAACCCTGTTTGTGCAAAGAAAGGGCCTTATGACTTCAGAAAAGAACTAAAATGGAGCACTAAAGCCTCTTGTAGAGCATATCCTCCAGGGTTATTCTGATTTTACATTTAAATCACAAAACTTTATTTTTCCTCTCTACTGGTTTGTAACATTTATTTTAGGATGTAGAAGGCAGAGGGAGGGGGGCATGTACTCTGAATAAATTAAAGATTGTGATTTGATTAAAGAAGTGATTATTACAGTCTAGTTCATAGTCAGGAAATATATCTGGGACTCCATTTCAGTGCCTGTACTGGTTGACTTCATTGTATCTATGCTAAAAATTTGAGAAAAAATTTGGTCAGTTTTTGAATGCCCTAGAACAAGACTTTTAAAATAGGTTCTCTTGTTCTGTACCAGTTCTTAATCAGCTGACAGAATACTGAGAAGAAACTGCATTGAGTCAGCACCCACTAAAGGCCTTTGTGACACCTTTGTTTCAATTAAACAGCTGGAGTCTCCTGGAATAAAGAACTTATGAGGGAGCGAAACTTAAGAAACTGGTTTGCAAACACTGAAATCCAATCTTTATGTTCCTTCAACGCCTGTTTCTCCACCCATAAACCAAAAAGAATTATCTCTCCATTTAAAAATTACTGAATTATGTTGATAAGAGAATGCCATACAACAACCAACTATTATTAGCATCACTATTATTGTTGCATTCATAGACTATAATCTGCATAGTGACTCATGATACAAAAGCAATTGCTTTGCATACGGTCCTGTGACTGAAAGTACAATATGATATTAAAGACAAACGTACAATTATAAGTTCCAGCACAACAGAATATAAAAAAAAAAAAAAAAGAAAAAAAAAAAGAAAAAAGGATTACTCATCAAACCATAGAAAAATCTTCTCTTTGTGGATAATATGACTCAAAGCCTACTTTTCTCCTGATAGCTCAATGCTAAGTCTTGTCTCCAGGGGAAATCAAGATCTGCATTTAAAAAAAAGGATATTAATAACTAGAGCTAGGTTTTATTTTCCAAGGCTGGTAAGTGTTATAAGGTACTTAGTATAAGAGAGAATGTGAAATGAATAGTGAATGGTGAATGGCATTCCAAATATTCTGAAAGGTTAATCTTTTGACATTTATCACATCTTATAGAGAAAATTATAGGTTATATTGTAGGGAGCCTACTATATCCATTTTCCAGGAGTTATTGGTGGGGTCCTGTTAAAACAATTCAAGGTTAACTTTAGAAGGAGTTCTCAAACACTCAGAGGCAGCATATGTTCATTAAGACTTGTCACTGTTACATAAGTGAGAAACAGAAAAAAAAGACCCCACCTAACAAAAACAAAACAAACAAACAAACCACAACAACTAAATAAAATAAACACCCAGCAAAATGGCTTTATTGGTGGAAGCAAGAAGCTGTGTAATTTAGTTTTGGAATAAATTTTTAATATGAAATGAGAGTAACAGTGTTCTAAAGATTATGTAAATATTGGGTTAAGGAAACTTTTAGGCGTTATGCAAACAAAAATTTGATTCAATAACTTTTAAGGTGAGGCACAAGAAGCAGTAATACAGGGATATAATCTTTTGTGCAGTGTCAGATGTTTGAACATGTATCCATTGATTAGTGGGAAATCCTCCAGAACTATGGCATCTTTCTGGATAGTAATAGAATGCACTATCTTGTATGCCTCTAAAGTGGAGAGACATGGTTTTGACACATGAACCACTCAGTGGATGAGGATATGGCTGGGTGATTGCGCTCAAATATTTGTAGTCAACAGCTCAGTGTCCAAATGGATACCAGTGACAAGTGGCATTCCTTAGGGGTCAATATTGGTACCAGCACTGTTTAACATTCTTGTTGGTGGCATGGACAGAATCAAGTACATCTTTGGGAATTTTGCCAATGACACTAAGTTATGTGGTGCTGTTGAAATGCGAGAGGGAGGGGATGCCATCCAAAGGGACCCTGACAGGCTTGAGAGATGAACATGTTCACACCTCATGAAGGTCAGCAAGGCCAAGTGCAGAGGGTACATTCTGCAGGCAGAGAATGGATTGAGAGCAGTCCTGTAGAGAAAGACCTGGGGGTGATGGTGGAGAATATGCTCAGCATGACCTGGCAAGATGCACTTGCAGCTCAGAAAACTGATCTGGGCTGCAGATCTAAAGAGGCCCTACCAGCAGGTCAAGGAAAGTGATTCTCTTCTCCTCTGCTGTAGTGAGATTCCACCTGGAGTACTGTGTCTAGCTCTGGAGGCCTCAATAAAAGAAGGACATGGAGCAAGTCTCCAGAGGAGGCCATGAAGATGATCAGAGGGCTGGAGCACCTCGCCTGGAGAGCTGAGGTTCAGTATGGACAGGACAAAGCTTTGAGGGAGACCTTATAGCAACTTTTCAGTACCTAAAAAGGGAACCAGCAACGGGACTCGAGAGAGAAATTTTGCAAGGCATGTAGCGATAGGGCAAGGGGGAATGGCTTTGAACTGAAAGCGGGTAGGTCTAGATTTGGTATCATGAAAAAAATTAAGAAGCTGGTGAGGCACTGGAACAGGTTACCTAGAGAAGATATGGATGATCCCTGGAAGTGGTCAAGACCACACTGGATGGGAGGTGACCCCACCTATGGCACAGGGGAACCGAAACTTAATGATCTTTAAGTACCACTCCAAATCAAGCCATTCTATGATTCTATCACATAGATAGAATCTATATATCTTCATATCTAATCTCTTTAGCTAATGGTGCAGAACACTGTGCTGTACTTGGGCCTTGTCACAAGTTAACAAAGAACCAAAATCCTTTTTTGCTTTTCACTGAATCTTGTGTAATACTTCATTGCTGACAGTTCTGAAATTCTGCCCTTTTACTGTTCTGGAGTTGTAAGTTGGTTTTTTGTTGGTTTTTTTGTTGTTTTTTTTTTTTTTGTAACATTACTTCGAAATCATCATTTTTAAAAGTGGCCATGAAAGCTGTAGTTTCAACTTTCAGACTGCATAACTCTCCTCTCTTCCAGCAAAAAGTACTGTTAGGGATTTAATTCTCAACAAGACACAGTCAGCATATTTCCTCCTAATTTTGCTTACAAATAGTATTTTTATCTCTGTGGACTGGGAAACTGAGAACTGGGTATGATCCAAAATCAAATTGTTTATATTCTGTCAACTTACAGTGTCTTTTGATTTTTCATTCTTTAAACTATATAAATCTTTTCAAAGCTTTGCTGTTTAAGATTGATTTTTCGAGACAGTGTCTGGCAGTACAATTATACTGAGATGATCATGTGATCATGTTTCATGCTGCTTTTAATCTCTTTTAGGAAATTAAAAAAAAAAAAAAAAAGATGACTCAGCTGTTCACTAAATTTCCCTGGCTCTAGCTGAGCTGGCTTGGAAGTCAGAAAGAATCCTTTTTAATGGTCCAAGATGCTCTCCTGGTGTTTTCACCATCCCAGAGTGGTTGCTGCTCATCAGGGGAAGGACCAAGCAGATGATGATCTTTGCCTCAGAGTTTCCTCTTCCAGCTGCAGAGGTAGATGGGAAGCAGGTGTCTCCTTGCTTTCCCAGTACAACTTCTTGTTGTAACTTGTTTCAGGTGTGAAACTTGGCCAAGAGGAATAAAATGATGCAAGTCTTACTGTATTTAGGCTTCAAATCCTATGAGCAGTACTAGAAACACTTAGGAAATGTCAGGGAAAAAATACTGTTTAAAGGAGGGAATTATATCATAATTTGGGAATGCTTTATGGGAAAAATATTTTGTAAAGCAGATTAACAAGGTTTCTCCAGATCTTGCTTAATTGGTGGGGTTAATTTCTACAAAAGATAGATGTATATATATAAACTAAGGCAGATATTAACATAGTTTAGCAGATAAATTTGGTTTCAGCTGAGTTTACCTTGTCTACTGTTCAATGATTCTCAACCCATATTAAAAGCAGCCATGATGAATTCCTGGCTCTGCATAAGATATCATGTCAATGCATGCAGAAACAGGCTTTGTCTTTGGCTTGCCCTTGTTCTGAAAGACCTGGCTCTCCTGGAAGGTAACTACAGATAGGATGGCTTTGTTATTATTAGTTCTCTACTATTTTACCATTACTAAAATTGCAGCAAGAATGAATTGAAGAATAGTCTCACTTTAGTGGCTAAAACAATAGCTGAAAATAGACTAATAGTTATTCATTCTCATAAGAGTGGGAGGAACAGTTTAATGTATTTGAAACTTTGTAGTTTTTAAGTTATGATCCTTCTCTTCTCCAGCGAATCTGTAAATAAAGAGTATCATGCCCCAGCAATCTCTGATGTGGACTCATTAATGAAATTACACTAGTAAAAAGATCTTTGTCATATTTTCACTTTATATTATTATACTCTTAATAGTTGTTTCTGCAGCACTTCCATTGTGAGACAGCATAATGTCCTTTTGTCAAAGCACAATGTTTCTTTGTGCTGAAAACAGGTATATTGCTGTCCTCATTAAAATAAATTAGGTTGTCGACCATGACTGTCTATCTAATTATTTAATTTGCTGGCTTTTTCTAATAGACCTAATGAACAGAAAATATTTATAAATCTGAATTAAATACTTCTTTCCACATCTTCACATTTGATATATTCTGAAGTGTGTCCAGGTAAAGACTGTATTTTCTTTCTTTCGCTTTTCTTTCTTGGCTTTATTGTTCTTGCTGTTACAGAAAAGACTGGAATCAGATCTTTTGTTTGCATAAATCAGCAGAACCTAACTTGGTCTTAAATTCATTAGGCATTTTTTCAATAAACACTACTGGTTGAGATATGTTTCTAAAATAATTTAAAGAACATTTGAATATTTTCCCAAAAGAGTGAAAGTAGCCTAACTTTTTATATAGAAAGACCAAACATTTCTCTTTCTTTTTTGTGTTTTTTAATTTTCATTTAGCTAAAAGTGTTTAACAACCTGTGATAACAAAGCAAAGATAAGGACGAGTTTAGAGGAAAGAGACAGAAAACCTAAAAACTAGGAGGAAAATGCTAAGTGGAGCAAAATATTTTGGAATATTTTGGAATAGCTTGGAAATAAATAGGAAATAAAGATGTACCATTTCTGTAATGACAAGCTGTGCTGGGTCAAGAGTTCATTTGCTGAGATGTGGCCCAGTGTGGTCTGCTGTCAAGGCTTATGTTTTTGTTTTCTAGTATACAACCGGGACAGTAAGAATTGATTTTTCAAGAAAGAATGTGGGAGTTTTTGTTAGAAAACTCAAATTCAGCAAAAAGTTCAGAAACATGTCAGTTCCAGTGAAGATTGTCCCAAGAAATATTTCCCACATCCATCGATCTTTTTCAGAGAAGAGAGAGGAAAACGCCTACTCTGCAATATTTGGTAACTGGTGTTCACTGGTCTGTACAGTTCATGCCCCTGCTTTGCCTCATTAGTGTAAAGAACTTGAACATAGTCCTCCTGTGGGATGCATGGCTCCAGTCCCTGCCAGCCTCTTCTGTCCCCTTCTTTCTCATTCCATAATGGACGTAGATCTGTCCCTACTCTTGAGAAGCTTTGTTTCTTCAATTGCAGAATAAGAAAGTCTGTGGAAACTTAAAAAGTAAATATTGGTGGTAAAATAATTTCCCAGGCAGCACTATTTGTGCAATACTGCCATGGTTTGTCCCTATCTCAGCTCAGAGCTTGCTCCCAATAAGTGACTGATTAGCCACAGATTCTTTAGAGAAGTTTAGAGTTTTAGATACAGTAGGAAAAATATTTATGTCTCTGTGTTACTGCTTTCTGTAATTTTGTGATGTTCTGCTAAATGCAAATTGCTCCTCATTACATTATTTTAGTGGCTTGTTTTCGAATGTTCATCCACATGTTTATTTTTAAAGAGATTGCTATATATGATGGCAATTACAGTGTCAGTAAGAATAATAATTCAGCAAAGCAAAGCCAATATTCATTGAAGAAGCATATATTAAAGCCTAAATGATACCAGAAAAGTGTATTCACACTGCAGTGAAAAAATATTCACTTTGGATACTCTGCTTATGATGAAGCCTCAAAAACATTACTAACCACATGCTCACAACAAGAAAATATTATAGTTGAAGGAAAGAACCACTAATACCTATTATTACAGCAATGTATATTATTAATGAACATAATAAAACATGTGAATTAATATACAAAGCAAAATAGTGTATAAGAAAACTCAATGCTAATAGTCTTTTGGAGGAGGAGGTGGAAGCCCCATTCCTTGAATTATTTAAAATGGGAGAAAATGCAGCATTTTAGGGAAATAGACTGTACTACAGGGGTTTTGCACCAAAGCAGATGTTACACTGTACTTGCAAAATCTGACAGAAGTGGATACTGAATTTAGCAGATGAAGATGACAGTGTGAGTCAGCTGCTGAGTGCCTAGTATCACATAGGTAAGCTGATTTTTGAAAATATCATCAATGAGTCCCAAAGGAACTGCCATCCAAGAGACCTTTTCTATTTTTTTTAATCAGTGCTAATGAACAGACAGTGAAAAAAGACAAGCTTTACAGTCACTGTACCCATTTCTATTCTAAAATGCCCTTAAGGTGATTCTTTTAGTTCAATGTCTATACAGAGAAGGCAGATTAACTTAAATGCATTTCTTTAAAATTATCTAAGTACTTTATGTATCTAGCGTAATTTGGAGCTTGGAAATTACTTGAGGCCCTTATAACTCTTGGTTGCTTGACAAAGAGAGAAAGGGACAGTACCTGTGGAGGCAGATGTACTATGTTCCTCTTACTATGTGGAAACAATACAAGAAAGAAAATACTCCATCAGGTTGCGTGGGTTTAAAACATATATTTTCTCTCATTTGATATTATATTTGATATTATTTCCTAGGGAACATTGGTATAGAATATTAATTTTTCACGGGTTCTCAGGGAGTATAATGAATAGTATTAGATGGGGCTCGCATACTCAAATATATGCTTACTTTGTAATGTAGTCAATTTGTATTAAATTACTAGTTTTCAAAACAATTTTGTTTCAGCTTGAACTGACATTTTCAGAGTCAAGGCAATTTAAATTTAGCAACTTGACTGCACTTCTTAATTCAAGTGCACGATTGAAAAGATGGAGAAAGCTGTTACAATAGCTTAACTCTAGCTCAACAATTTGAGAGCCAAGAGTAATGGAGACTTGAAATCAGTCCTCTCTCAACACAGGCTGCTAAAATAATCTGAGGACTAAATCTAGTATTTTAGAGGTACACAAAAAAATTTAGAACTGATAATTTTGCTGCCCATCTAATTCTTCAGTGAGACAACTGGGCTTCTAGGATCTGCCAGGAAAATATAAATAAACTCTTTTCCTCCACAGGAAAACTGTGGGCAGTTTTGTTTCATTTGGTGGTTTGGTTTCTTTTCTGGGGGAAGGGTTGGGTGTTTTTAGGTCAGTTCTTTAGGAGAAAGAGTGAAAAGCAGAATTAAAAATCCCAAATATTTATTTCACCACCTCAATTTTCTGATTACATTCAGATGGGATTTTATATGTGAAGGAATTTGAGAAGAAGTATGTATATTTGAAATTGCTGTGTTGTAGCATCATTAAATGCCTACAGACTTCTAGATGTAAAATATATATATACATATATAAATGTTTCTGATAGAATACTAAAATCAAGGAAAGTCTATCAGGTTCTGTTTTGCATACTGTATTTATTCATGCTCTGATCTGATAGGCAGTGTTCTCAGTCGCAGAATCACAGAATCATTAAGTCTGGAAAAGACCTCTGAGGTCACTGAGTCCAACCTTGGACCAACTGCTACCTTGTCAGCTAGACCATGGCACTACGTGCCGCATCCAGTTCGTTTCTTGAACACCTCCAGGGACAGTGACTTTGAGACCTTTCTGGAGAATCCAGTCCAGTGTGAACAACCCTTTCAGTGAAGAAATTCTTCCTGATGTGCAGCCCAAATCTTCTGTGGCACACCTTGAGACTGTGTCCTTTTCTGCTGTTGCTGGTTTCCTGGTTAGAAAATGCTGAACCCCACCTGCTACAATCTCCTTTCAGGTAATTGTAGAAAGGTATAAGGTCTCCTCTGAGGCTCCTTTTCTCCAGGCTAAACAACCCCATCTCCCTCATCCACTTGTCCAGCCCCTTCACCATCTTTGTTGCCCTTTCCTGGACATGCTCCAGCACCTCAATATTTTGTGGACATAGTACTAAAAGTGCAGCCTCACCAGTGCTGAGTAGGACAATCACTTCCCTGCTCTATGACACACAGGCAATATCTTGTCTTTAAGAGACTTCACACTTGCTGAATATTGATAAAATAAACTGGGACACAAGAGAAAGAACATAATTTGATGTTGCAGTTTCTTACAGAATTTAATTTCCCATGGACCTGCTCAAGGGCAGACTGATGTTTTAAGACTGGTCCTAGTCCATTCTCTTTACTTTCACTTGTTGTAAAGTCTACATATATTAATTATTTTTTTATTTTTAATTTTTTTCTGATTAAAAAAATTGTTTCTTCAAAGTTTCTGCTTGATGATTCTAAAGCTTCATTTTAACCCAAATAAAGGTGAAATTTGCTGATAAATGAGCTGTGAGCGACTTCATAGTGAATTATTCATCGATATACATGAAGTAAGACATCATTATTAGTTTTTAGGATTCTGGCTCTTGCATCAAGATCAAAGCAAACATAATTGAAATTATGCTAACAATGCTATAAAATATAGAAAACTGAGAGATGGAGAGCCCAGTCTCTTCAGGTTGTAGCAGAACAAATCTTGAAAAATAAGTGCTTCCACAGCTACCTAAAAATCAAATAGATAAATCTCTGTGGATATTTTGACATACTGTTTATCAGAAATTCACTGTGTCTGGGAGAATCTCAGGAAGCCTGTTTACATTCCTATTAACTTTAATACAGTAAAGACTTGCAATATATAAACATCTATGTGGTGACAAAAAGCTCTGCAGTTTAGTAGTGGCTCAATTTCTTTTACTCTACAGTTATGCATTTTCTACACAGAATTTATTCAGAGAATTAATTTAGAGTTATTAACTTCTGAAATACCTGGTTTTGTAGACTTCTAGCCTTCCGCATTGGAATCCAGAAGTATTAATGAATTTATTTGTGAAATCTTCATGAGACATTGTTGGCGGTTTTTCAGCGATATTACCTATGGCAGTGAAATATTTTGAGTACTATTTTTTTTAGTGTAAATTGCAAGAAAGCCTATGAAATCTACCCATGGAAACATGGAAACTTACTGGAAACCTAGACCCTTTCTACTACCCCTCTGAAGAGAAATCTATCTCTTAGGCTGTTTTAACATTGAGATACAATGCAACATTGAATGCCATTTTATGGGTCAGGCTACATGCTCCAGTCATGTCCTGAGTTTTTTTCTAGGAGGAATCCTTAGCTATTTGCTCCTATTTCTTCATAAGGAGACCTGTGTCTCTAGGTTAAAAGAAAGTGTGGTGTTCTCCTGCATATTCCCTAAAAGGAAGGATTGGAAAATCAAGTGTTTACCAGTGTGAAGGACATGTCACTTAGAATATAACATCTATGTATGCCCCTTGACTTCTGTGATTAATTTATTTTTTTTTTCTCTTCACAGAATGTAAGCAAAAAAAACATATTATCAAACTTACTCTATGTAGGAAAAGGCTGAAGTGCTTCATGATATCTTTCACTTTTGTACTGGCACTAATTTAAGGTTAAATGCATTTGTGTGCCATTTGGAGACGGAAATATCTCTACAAATCTATCAGAAGACAAAAATTCCTTTGGGAAATAAGTTAGGGTTGGAGAGATATTAATGAGTCAGAGGCTCTGGTCTTTTAAGTCTCTGGACACTAAATCATTCCTGAGATGCACATCAGAGGACAGAATATCACCCTTAGCTGCAAATCTGAATAAATATAGAGGATGTGAGAGTGTTCAGTTACTTTCTTCTCCAATTATGGCTGGGTTTGTTTAAATTAAAAACGGGGAGAATAAAAAATCTATTTCTAAATATTTAGGGGTCATGTAAGGACTTCTTACTAAAAAAAAAAAAACAAAAACAAAACAAAGAAAACAAAACAAAAACAAGCCTCCGTATTTTGATTCAAGTTTGACCTATAAACAGTGCTTTAAGTAAACACCAAAGATGTTGCTGAATCTTAGAACTTATGTTTTTTTTTTTAATTTTCTATGTCATCCTTCTGTGATTTACTTCCACAGTAATATAGGAATATATGCTTCTTTGGTATCTAAAAGAGACAGAAATCCTATTTTGTTTGTACAGCAAAAAAACAGCAAAAACTTGCAAACAAAAAAAGTTACTTTCAGTTAGAAATTCACTTCTTCGCTAAAAACTGTAACTTTTAAAATATTTATAGTTTGTGCTTCCCTAAAATATCTTCCCTTATGATTCAATCCTGTGTCTTCTGTTGTCTGTGGCTTAGGTATTTCTTGGTTCTAACAAGACCTGTTTCTTGTCTTTTGCTTTACTCCTTTGCAGCTCTAAAAGGAACCCTAGCTACTGCTAGCATAAATTGACTCCTGGCTTTACCCATCTGATTTAAGGCAGCTACCTGAAGCACTGAAGTTTATTTTGGTGCTCTTAAAAGCACTGAAATAAGATCCAAAATTACTAGGTATTTCTCCATAAAGAAACAGGCATTTCCAAAGAATGATTCATTCATCTGTGAGTCTATCTTTTCATAGAGATCTATATAAACCTACTGTGTTCTCAGTAATTACCTGAAGTTAAGCTGACTAAACTGAGCCTTCATCATTATGCAAAGTGACCACGGATGGGCAGATTTTGAGATTTAGTTAGAAAAGGGAAATAGAAATGCAAGTTTCTCTGCAGTGCCTAGGCAGCGTGCAGTAATCCCGAGGCCACAGCTGTGCATGAGGCCATGCCTATGCATGGCTAAACACTGAACGCTTGCTCATTCGCTGCTTGACACTGCTGCTCAGACTGCCAGGAAGTGTCACAATTCTCATGGATGTTTTGTAAGAAGGACAGGCTTAGCCACAAGGAAGTTTAGTAAGACAACTCCATTATAAGATGAGGGAAAAAGGAAGCATCAAGGAATTAACTTCGGTCCAATGAATAGTAGAGTATTGCTAAGCCAATTAAAAGGCCAACTTCTGCAGCAGAATTGT